>OU026153.1:79686085-80286085 GCA_907269105.1 Volucella inanis
ATAATAATAATAATAATAATAATAATAATAATAATAATAATAATAATAATAATAATAATAATAATAATAATAATAATAATAATAATAATAATAATAATAATAATAATAATAATAATAATAATAATAATAATAATAATAATAATATTAATAATAATATTATTAATGATAATAATAATAATAATAATAATATAATAATAATAATAATAGTATTAATAATAATAATAATAATAATAATAGTATTAATAATAATAATAATAATAATAATAATAATAATAGTATTAATAATAATAAATATTTTTGAATAAAGAATTTTTTTTTTTCTAAAATGTACCAAAAAAACTGCGGAAACTGTTTATATGACCCAATATAAGAACCTCTTTGAACTAATAAGAGCATTCGACCCGATTAGTTCGGTCTCAATTTACAATACTACTCGATGTGCCTTTTTGAAATGAAATATAAAATTTCATTTCAGCCAAATTTCAAATTGATGCTGAAACCCGGGAACAAAACGAAGTATAGAATTGAAAGTTTGTCGCGATTAACTAAATCTGTAAAAGAATCGTGGTCATAATGGATCGAAAACCGCGTGCTGGATATAAAAGTCAGGTGACTAAAATATTGAACGAAGCGAATGATTATTTGCAATCGTTAACATCCTTGCAAGAAATAGAAGATTTATCGCAATTAGACACAATTGAGGAGGAACTTTCGTTCTATCTTCAACGCATCACAACAGCGCACGAAAACCTTTGTGCTATCAATCAAGAAGTTCAGGTCAAAGAATTTGAGCCAAAAATGCAAAGAAGATGGCTGAATACGCAGAAACAGCAGTAGGTGTAATGGCCAAATTGCAGGTACGTTTGATAAAATTACAGCAAAGACTATATCCAAGTCCAAATGACGTGAGCGTCCAGCACGCATCAATCTCAGCGTAGTACAAATTTGCCAAAATTAAAGCTATAAACGTTCTCTGGGGAACACCAAGAGTGACTACCGTTTTGGGAAAATTTTTGGCCCAACATACACAAAAATGATTCACTTTCTGACGCCGAAAAATTTAATTACTTGCAGACCGTTTTAATGGGTAAAGCGGGAAAAACGGTTTTGGGCTTTGTACTGACGCATGTTATGATGGAGCTATCTCACTTCTGCAAAAAGAGTACGGTGACAAAGAAAAACTTATCGACAAATTGATGCAGGAGCTTATGGCACTGCCAACAGTTCAGCAGAAAACAGATGCAACAGCATTACGACAGCTCTATAACACAGTCACACTCATGTCATTAAGTGTACCGTCGTCGTATTACTACATAATGCTCAAAACTATTTTGCTTAAATGTTTTATTATTTAGTTTACGGTTTTTAAAAGAAGTTGTCGAGTCTATAGAAAGAGCAGCTGTGGCAAGAGCGACGAGATCAGCTTCTAATAGCAAGCACATGGCTCCACATATGTCAAGAGAAGCGGGCCTTCTCTTCTGAACATCTAACGAAAGAATGTAAATGTTCACGAGCAATTGAAGAAAAGAAACAGATGTTAAGGGGAGATGGTAAGTGTTTTCGCTGCACATATAGAGATCACACCAAAATTTTGCCATGCCAAGACAATATTTTGTAAAATTTGCAAACGAAGACATGCAACAACTTTATGTGAGGCAAACCACACATCTGCAGTGAATTTATTGAGCGACAGCCTATTTGCTAATAGTGAGACTCAAAATAGTGCCGTGCTAACTAAACCAACATTAAACCTATGCCATAGTTTGATTGTTTATATAATTATATAATTGGTAGCAAATAAACTGAATCTGCCTATTGTTGGAGTCGTTTATCTTTCAGTAATACCAGTAAAGCGGTAATTTCCAAATATCAGGAATTAAAGACCGTGAGGATTTGCGTACAAAGTCAGTACGTTGAAAATGATTGCCGTAGTCGTACCCGAAATCTCCCTCGACGTTTTACCAAATCCTGAGGAACGCATTCACCAGTTAAGTGGATTCACATTAGCAGACAGCAACCCGAATGGTTATAAGCAGGAGTAAGGGTTAAGTGTACTTATCGGTGCTGACTATTTCTGTCAAGTTGTCACCGGGAAATATATGAGATTAACTGATTGTTTGACTACGGTTCATACCATCTTTGGACGGATAATCCAATGTCAAATGAGAGCAGGTGAAAATTCAATTTCTAATGGATATATAGCTACTCTTTGCAGTTTATCGGGTGAAAATATGTGGAAACTAGAATGCTGTGGAATGTAAAAAGATGAAAACGAGAAGAGAAATTTCAGAAACAAACTCCAAACGAAATGCATCCGCAAGACGATGACGAGATACGCAGCATCTCTTTCTTGGAAAAGCTTAGACGTGCAACTAATACATGGGCTGAAAAGTCAATGCCGTTTCTAAGAGAGGGCACCACTTGAATTAAATCCATACCATTTTCAGTTAGTACCAACCTTCAAAAGATACGTGTATAAATTTGACAGCTGTCGGACTATTACAATAGTTCTCGAGATATAGCGTTGTGAGTGAGGCAGCTTTTGTTGTTGTGAAAAAAAAATTAGTTCAAAGCAATTTCGTGTGTTGATTTATCATTGCTTTTTGATGGGAAAAAATGCAGCCGATGCAAAGAAATGGCTTGATAAGTGTTACCCGGAATCTGCACCGGCCGAACGAACCATTCGCAAGTGGATTGAAAAATTTAAAAGTGGTCATACAAGCACAGAAGATGATGCACGCAGTGGACGTCCAAAAGAGGCTGTTTCAGATGAAAACATCAAAAAAGTCCACAAAATGATTACAAATGACCGTAAAGTGGAGTTGATCGAGATAGCTGAGGCTCTGAAGATATCAAAAGAGCGTGTTGGATATATCATACATGAATATTTGGACCTGCGAAAGCTCTGTTCAAAGTGGGTGCTGCGTTTGCTCGCAATCGACCAAAAACAACAACGTGTTGATGATCCAGAGGAGTGTTTAAATCTGTTGAACCGCAATAAAGCCGAATTTTTGCATCGGTATGTGACAATGGATGAAAATTGGCTCCATCACTTCACACCAGAGTCAAGTCGGCAGTCAGCTGACTGGCGAGCAGGCGGCGAACCTCGTCCAAAACGACCAAAAACTCAACAGTCGGCTGGCAATGTTATGGCATCCGTGTGTTGGGATACACAAGGAATAATTTTCATCGACTATCTCCTAAAGGTACAGACTATCAACAGCGACTATTACATTGCGTTGTTGGAGCGTTTGAAGGACGAAATTTGAAGAAAAAGAAAGTGCTGTTTCATCAAGACAATGCACCGTGTCACAAGTCGATGAAAACGATGGCAAAATTGAATGAATTTGGCTACGAATTGCTTCCCCACCCACCGTATTCTCCAGATTTGGCCCCCAGCGAGTATTTAAGAGATTGAAGGCCGATGAAGAAGTAATCATCGAAACAGAGGCCTATTTTAAGGCTAAACCGAAATCGTACTACAAAACTGGTATCGAAAGATTGAAAAATCGTTTCAATCAGTGTATCGCCCTCGAAGGCAACTATATTGATAAATAAAGTTGAATTTTGCAAAAATTTTGTATTTTACTATAAAACGGCACTGACTTTTCAGCCCATGTGTTAGGTACCAACAACGAAACCGTTCTGAAAATATCACATTCATTCATAAAAAGATTGTCAAGAGACCCGGCGAAGCTAGATGAGTATAACACCAAAATGCGGGACCCGCGGCTACAACGAACCACTACTAAATGCCGCATCACCCTGTATATCGTCCCGAAAAATCAACTATATAGATTCGTATAGTAAGGGGTGATTCATCGTACGGTCTGATTTTTAATAGGCTATTTTGCAGATCACGCATGACTCCTATCAAACTTCTTTGTTATTTTTGTTCAGTATCGTTTGGCAAGTCATTATAGAAAGACTCAGACCACAACAGCGTCTCCAAATATTTTAGCTGTGTTACGAAAATCTGCGTTCTGTGAGAAATGTATTTCGTGCGATTCGAGGAACTTACGGTGGGCATAATTGACCTACTGAAACCATTATTGCCAATACCACTCGCAAATTTGAGTCCCAGTTTACATAAGGGGATGATGCTCAAACGGTTAGACCACATCCAGTACGTAGTGAAGAGACTATAGCAGCCGTAGCTTCGATTCGTCGTCGTTCTCAGCAGCTTGGCTTGGCGCATTCGACAACTTGGCGTATTTTACGTGAGGATCTCGGCCTAAAAGCGTACAAAATTCAACTTGTGCAAGAATTGAAGCCAAGCGTCATATTTTCAGTGACTGGGCTCTGGAAATATTCAATGAAAATCCGGTATTTTATCGTGAAATTTTGTTCAGTGATGAAGCCCATTTGTGGCTCAATGGATACGTTAATAAACAAAATTGCCGTATTTGAACTGATGAGCAACCCGAAGAGTACAAAGAGCTACAATAACATCCATTAAAAATAGTGGAATGGTGAGGTTTATGGGCTGGTGGAATCATTGGTCCATATTTCTTAAAAAATGAGGCAAATCAGAATGTTACCGTCAATGGTAAATGTTATCACGCCATGTTAACGGACTATGTGCTTCCTGAAATAAATTCGGTTACGAATTGCTTCCAAACCCACCGTATTCTCTAGATTTGGCCTCCATCGACTATTTCCTGTTCGCAGACCTCAAAAGAATGCTCGCCGGAAAGAGATTTAAGACCGATGAAGAAGTAATCGCCGAAACAGCGGCCTATTTTGAGGCTAAACCGAAATCGTACTACAAAACTGGTATCGAAAGATTGAAAAATCGTTTCAATCAGTGTATCGCCCTCGAAGGCAACTATATTGATAAATAAATTTGAATTTTGCAAAAATTTTGTGTTTTACTATAAAACGGCACTGACTTTTCAGCCCATGTGTTAGGTACTAACAATTTTTTTTTTTTTTTTTTGAATTGAATTTAATTTTTATTTGTTCTAAAAGATTGACATTCTTATTGTGTTATCTGCAAAGCCAGGGGGCTTGTCTGCAGAAGATTGGTCTTTAAAATTAATTACATTACATTATGTTGAGTTCAAAATACAAATTCATTACACGTATATATAAAAAAAAAAAAAAAACCGTTTATACATTTGAATTCAGAACATTTTCTTAACATTTTTTAAAAAAATTGGTTTCGGAAGGTTGTTTAAATTTGTTGTAAGCTCGTTAAATATTGCCAGAACAGCAACTGCATACTTTCTACGTCCATGTTCGTTCCAGAATCTTGGGACGAAAAACTTATTTTGTTGTCATCTACGTGTGTTAACTGCTTGTTGGGTTGGTAGCTTATAGGTGTTATCATCTTTGAATGTTGATAGTATGTCCATCTTATACAATTGTTCTATAGTGAGAAATTGTCTTATGTTATTACCATGATTTCGTTCTGACTTCTTAACTATTTTTTGTATACTGGCATGCAATGAGTTTAGCCTCTCAAGCTGCTGCGTGTTGCCCCACGCTAGGATGCCGTACCTCAGGTGAGACTCCACTAGGCTATAATAGCATTGTTGAAGAACATCTGCTGGACATCGATAGCTAAGATGGAAAAGAGCGGCAGCGGATCCCCTGAGTTTTTTTCATTAGTGCCTCAACATGATAGCTCCACTTAAAATTGTAGTCGTCGGTGACTCCTAAATATTTGTATATAGATACATTATCCAGGATCGTCGAGCAGTTTTCATCAGCTCGAAGAAGTTGATGACTGTTAACCTTATGTAGGTAATCATAACCATGCATTTTTATTAATATTTTGTGTTTAAGGATGTGCGGAGGACGTATTTGCATTACTTTAGTTTTTTTTTGCATTTATGATCAGGCCGTTGTCGTGACACCATGTTGTGATTATATCAAACTCCTGCAAGATTTTTTCAGCTGCTTCAACGTCCTTGTGGTTAACGATAATTGCCGTGTCGTCTGCGTATGCGTAAACTGTGCTTTTGTTAAGAGCTGCAAGCATATCGTCCTAATAATTAACGGTCCTAATTTGGGTACTTGTGGAACTCCATACTTTAAAGATTTTTCTCTGCTTAGGCTTTGTTTAATTTTGACTTTATATTTGCGGTTTTTTAGGTAGTCCTCAAACCATGACAAAAGTGGTCCTCTTATGCCCGTTTTTTCCATCTGTTTGAGAATATTTTTATGGCATAGCGTATCCAAAGGCTTTCTTAAAATCAATAAAAAGTACTATGGTGCTATGATTTTTTTTCTTGATTTTGGTTAATTTGGTTTGAAAAATCACCGATCAACCGATTTATACTTTTTTTCTGTGTGAAGCCGAACTGATTTTTTGACAATATATTATACTTTTTTAAATATTCTATAAGTCTTTTGAATACCACCTCTTCCAGGACTTTATCCGTTACCGGTAGAATTGAAATCGGACGCTAGTTCCCGATATTGTTTTTCGGGCCACCCTTGTATATCGGTCGAATGACGGATGTTTTAAGTCTTTCGGGGACCTTTGATTGTTCCAGACTCAAGTTTATAAGTTTTGCTAAACCGGAGCCAGAATCTCAGCATTATTTCTTAAGTCCTTTGGTCGTATATCATCTTCATCTGCTGATTTGCTGTCTTTAAGTAATTTAAGAATTTTTTGTCCTTCTTCAGTACTAACTTCATTCATATACATTGATCGCTGGATACTGCTGGATGGTAAGAGTAAGATTTATGTTCGTATATATGGATAGTATTTGTTATATCTAAAGAAAATGTTTGTGCAAAATGATTTGCGAGATTATCATACTCGTTTGTAGCAAAGTTTTTAGCCAACAGATCATCCAGATTCATGAGTCTTTTGCCAAGTATTGAATTGATGATCTTCCATGTCTCCTTTGTATTGTTTTTTGCATTTAAGAATTGTTGCTTGAAATAATTCATTTTAGTACTGTGTATTTAGGTGGTTGCGAAACGCTTTATATTCTTTTTCATAATCTTGGTTTCTTCTATTGTTTTTATATCTTCTATATAAACGATTTTTTTTTTAGATATGAATTTCTTAGATCTGCGGTCATCCAATTATGCTCATTCGATTTTTTTTTTTTTTTTTTTTTTTTTTTTGATTTTTCTGAAATACGTCGTTGATTTTACCATTCTTTTAAAACATTCTCTAAAGATATTGTACAAATCGTTTACGTCTGTCAGATCAATCAACTCTTGCCAGTTAATTTGTTCAATTTGCCGTGACAACTCATAACTACTAATATAACTGAACATTTTAGGAGCGTTTCTTTCTTCTTTCTCATCAGATTTAATAGTCGCGCAATATATGCCAAAGTGGTCAGAGCAATATAATTCTACTACCGCGGATATAATATCCATGCATTTAGTGCGAATTAAACAGTGATCAATTAATGTTTTTGTCTTTCGGAATAAGTCGACACGCGTAAACGATTTAAATGTGTTTATAAATCCTCTTGATGCTATCAATGAAAGGTATCTGCTCACATAAGGATGATATACATCATTTGCATCAATGTTGACATCACCAATTATTATCAAAGTTTGCTTTTTATCTATTTTGTCAATGTTTTGTCCTAATTCATCTATAAATTATAATATAGCAAATATTGTAGCTTCAATCTGTCTTCTTTGAATGGTTATTGTAACACATTCATAGTACACATAATTTATATTTATTTTTGTGTATTCTATATCATCTTTTATGAAAATCATTAAGCCGTCACCTTCTTTATCAGTTCTATTATAGGCTAATGGTTCATGAAATCCAGTAATTATATAGAATGAGTTCTCATTTTTTTTTATATTTATTTCAGAGAGCACTATTACATCAATTTTTCCAATAAATTCATTAACGCTTAAAATAAAATTATTCCAATTTGCTCTAATAGATCGTATATTTAAAAAGAAATAAGAAAATCCATTAATTTCCGTAATAAAATCCTTCATTTAAATTTAATATTTACGAATTCATTTTCTTCGTTTAATTCTTCCATTGTATTTGTTAATTTTTTGACTGTAGTACAAACAAAAATTGCTGTTTAAACAATTTTTTCAACATCAACAGTTGAATTGATTTCTACAACAGCATCTCCGTCATTTTTCCTCGCGAGAACTTTGTTGTGTCTCCTCCACACATATTTCCAGTTAGCCGTTCTTGCTTTCGTTTTGGTTAACCAGAGTAATTTTTTGAAGTGTGCTGATAACTCATTATTAATGTATATGTTTTGCTTTGCGTACATAGGATTTGTTTCTCTGTTTACATTTTTACATATTTCTTCGTACGTTAATGTTCTCTTGGTTTTCGCCTTTTCTATCACCGCAACTTTTGTTTGATTTCTTGTGAAGCAAACCGAGAGATTTTTTAACTCTCTATTTTTCCTATCTGTGAACGTAGAAATTTTCTCGATGTCATTTTCATTGATTTCCAGATTTAAGGTTTTGCCTATTGCAATTACAATGTCGTGTGCGTTCTCGTTAGGTTTCATTTTATTTAATTTCCATATTTTTGTCAAGTTGCTTCTATTCAAGTGTGCTTATTTTTGCTTGTAATGTATTTATCAATTAGTCTTTTTGTTCGTTTTGTTTCTTGTATTCTTTGCTTTCGTTCATTAAACTTTGTATTAGTTCTGTGTTTTTTGTTAGAACGGAATTTAGATCATCATATTTTGCGCTTGGGAATTCCACTGCTTTCGCATATTCCTCCAGCATAACTTTGATTTCCTATATCTCCGTATGCGTTTGCTGTTGGAGATCAATATCATCACTCGAAATTAAAGTTGCGGTGGTGGTCATTATTTTTCAGAGAATCGGCCGATCTGCACCGCTTAGCATGTTGACTTTCTGCTTGCATGCATGCTTTCTTCGAGGCTGCTGACAATTTTCTCCACGTATTGTGAGAAACAGAGAAACATTCATAGTGGTAGCATCCCTTACATTTTCCGCAAGTTACAAATTAACCATCCATTGTTATAAAATGTATATATATGAATATTTTGGTGGAATAATAAAAATTTAATGCGTTAAGACAATAATTGCTTAAAGGCTTATTTACCAAAACCAGAATTTCACAGCTTCAGTCAGAACTACGTATTCTATAAATAAGAATATTTATACTTTATAAAATTGTTGTAAAAAACGAATTTACTAAGGAACACGTCTAATCACTTTAAGAACTCAACTTGTCAACAACGAAACTGCTCTGAAAATTTTGCATTCATTCATCAAAAGATTGTCAAGAGATCCGGCGAAGCTAGATGAGTACTACTACTAAATGCCGCATCACCCTGTATATCGCCCCGAAAAATTAACTATAAAGATTCGTATAGTAAGGGGTGATTCATCGTGAGGTCTGATTTTTAATAGGCTCCTATGCTTTGTTATTTTTGTTCAGTATCGTTTGGCAAATCATCATAGAAAGACTCAGACCACAACAGCGTCTCCAAATTGTTAAGCTGTATTACGAAAATCAGCGTTCTGTGAGAAATGTATTTCGTGCTATTCGAGGAACTTACGGTGCGCATAATCGACCTTTTGAAAATGTCATGAATTGTTCTTTTAACCGAAAATAACAATTTAAAGTTCACTTTCAAATTTATGTGTTTTATTTTATATTATAAATAAAACCTAAGATGAATCACTCTTTATTTAATGCTTCATCAAAAGCTCATGGTAATCTTTCTTTAAATGACTCTGTTTACGGGTTCCAGTCTACTTCCAGATATACTTATCGTCCTGCTGCGTTTTCGAATCGGAGAAATTGCTTTGGTAGCAGATATTGAGAAAGCTTTTCTATAAATCGCTTTAGCTAGAGGATTGCGACAGTAATCGATTTATTTGATTGGCACATATACCAACATCAATTAAAGCTTTACCACCCTGCAGAAGTTCCGTATGACCCGGGTGTCCTTCGGTGTTACTGCCAGTCCGTTTTTATTATCGGAGGCGATAGTCATGCACATCAATTTAAAAGAAGCTGAGTTTCCAGAAACGTGCGAGGTGTTAAGCAGAAGTTTTTACGTCGACGATTTTGGCAACTAGTCTCGATAGTAGGAAACAAGCGGGAAAATATTCTCGGGAGACGAATGAGGAAATAAGCAGTGCATATACCATATTAATCTTAGGAAATGGGTCACCAATAACGAGAATATAACATATAGGAAACCAGCGGAAAAATTTTCTCGGGAGACGAATGAGGTAATAAGCAGTGCATATAAGAATCTTAGGAAATGGGTTACCAATAACGAGAATATGAGGAATCAATTTGGAGTCAAAGGTAGCGATGATACACATATGGTTTTAGGAATGAGATGGAACGTGTTTAGAGATGAGCTGACAATCAACGTGAATGCCAACCAACAAACGAACTTGAATATTGCGACGAAACGCGCCGTTTTGAAGGTAATTGCTGGCATTAATAATCCTTTGGGACTTCTTATCCCAATTGTAATGAGAATCAAAACCCTGTTCCGGATCTTTATGGATCGATAAGTTGGATTGGGTTGAACCCTTAGGGGCTGAAGCTGCTAAGGAATGGAAGGCCAGTGCAAGAGGTCTTGACAAAATAGGCGAGTTGATGGATTGGAACAACAGCGTAATCCCAGGAAGCAGATGTGCATGTATCGTATTTGCAGATTCGAGTACTAAGGCATATGGAGCGGTGGCGTTTGTACGGTTTATAGAGATTCAAGTACTGGTAGATTTCATTTGTGCAAAGAGTCGTGTGACGCCAGAAAGAGACCGGACATTTTCATAAGAACGATGCAAAAATGCCTCGAAGAGGGAGTCTTCCCCGATTCATGGAAGTTCCAACACTTGGTTCTTCTAGTAAAGGGAAACAAGTCACCCGGAGAACCTTCGTCATATCGCCCAATATGTCTTGTAACATAAATGCACTTGGAAAGGTCCTGGGCAGTATTATTTACAACAGACGTGGCTGAAGAAAACGGAGCTCTGTCAGACCATCAGTATGTCTTTAGAAAACGCACTCTACTCGAATGAACACGCCACACTACCTTATGAACATAGAAATGGAATACGTCAGGAACAGGAAGTAAAGATACCAGACTGACAATGGCATAACATATTATAATGTAACCGCAGGAGTACCTCAAAATTCGGTCCTCGGGCCTCTTGTGGAATATTATGTACGATGGAGTCTTACGACTAAGGTTGCCTTAAGTTGTAAAGGTGATTGGCTTCGCCGATGACATCGCCGTGGTTACAGTGGCAAAACATATCCAAGATGTTAAAACCGCCACAAACGAGGCAATCAAAATAATAAAGGGGTGACTTAGAACTAGCTGACCACAAGACCGAGGCTGTCCTAATTACGAGCCGAAAAAAGGTAGAATACGCGAACTTCTCTATAGCGAACCAAACCATCAGATCCAAGAATACATTGAAGTACCTAAGAGTTATGCTTCACAACAGGCATTGTCTTAAAGCGCACGTTAAATACTTGTGCAAAAAAACATTGTTAACGCAGGCCTTTTGGACGGATGCTACCAAATATTGGAGGGCCCGCACCTGCTTGCAGTATCTTGCTTTCCAGAGTGCTGACCTCTGTCCTGTTATATGGAGCCCCGGTTTGGGCTGTTGCCATAGCAACGGAGGAAAATAAAAGAGCACTGTCAAGAACGTATGGGCTCTGTGTAATAAGAGCAATAAACGGATTCCGAACAATTTCGGATGAAACCGCTTTTTTAATAGCAGGAATGGTCCCCATAGACATGCGAGGAGTGTACGAAAATCGCAGAGTAAATCGCCTGGAAGTCAATTTTACAAGACGTGTCAAGCAGGAAGAAAGGTCAACATCTATGGCATTGTGACAGGAGAGATGGGACAAAACCGTAAAAGTTAGGTTGACCTATAGGTTGATACCCATCATCGAGCACTGGCTCGAACAAAAGGAGACTGCAACGCAGAGGAGACTCACGCAGTTTCTGTCCGGACATGGTGGCTACAGAAAGTATCTCCACAGATTTGGTCATAATAGCTCACCTTACTGTCCTGAATGTCCAGACCAAGAAGAATATGTGGAACATGTGATATTCCAGTGCAGGCGGTTCACAGTGTGTGCTGCTAACTTAACTAGCTCGCAGCTTATAATAAGCTATATGACGGAATCTGAGAACGACTGGTCGGAGACCTGCTCCTTCATAACAAGAGTGCAAGTCGAACTGAGAAGAGTCGGACGGGAAAGAAGAGCCGCATTTGTTAACCCCCGCATCTAATAGGAAAGAGGCAGGTAGCGGCTACCAACGGGCGTAAAGCGTGATAAGCTAATCAGCGCCGCGAAGTTATACCCAACAGCAAACGATGAAAGGAATAAATGCTTCTCATCAAAAAAGCAAAGAGCTAGAAGTAACGAAGAAGTAACTAACGGCAGTACCGTGGGGAGGGTTGTAGAAGTGCAGGAAGTGGTATTAGTACGTATGTGCAGACCTGAATAAGAAATATGGTATGGCATAGTAAGGCTGTGAATCGTGCATACTCAGTGACACGGGTAACTGGTACCTATGAGAGGTTCCACATCCCTTCAGCGTAACCAAAGAAAAAAACAAAACACACAGACACACACACACACACACATTCACGCATACACATATATATATATCTGTATTCGAAAAGCCCTCACCCAATGCTTCAGGTGTCTGGAGTTCGGCCAAACGGCGCGTCAATGTAACAGCAAGCATGACCGATCCAAGCAGTGCAGAAACTGTTTAAAAGAAGGTCACATAGCCAAAGAGTGTAAAAAGGACGCATTATGCTTTTGGTGTAAGACGGTCACGCCAGAAAACGCCGGATACAAAGCAGGTAGTAGAAAGTGTCCGGTTCTCAAGAAGGCACTAGCCAAATTAATATGATGAATATCGCCTAGATAAACCTTGACCACTGCGCAGCCGCGCAGGACCTTCTGGCACAAATGGTAAGCGAGAAGAGGATCGACGTAGCCTTAATGAGCGAACCGTTTAAACCATAGATGAAAGCAGTTGGATAGACGACACCACAAAAAAAGCAGCGATATAAACCTGCGAGAACCAGGCCCTGTCTCCAGTCTACAACTGGCGGATTTAGCGAAGCTGCTGGGCGACATCGTGGCTGGTGCACGAAGGAAGCACACAGTGATTATTGCTGGTGATTTTAACGCCTGGGCTACCAATTGGGGCAATAGGACCACGAACGCAAAGGGAAGAGCTTTCCTCGAATCCTTCGCAGTAGGAAAACGTTTCGAAAGGCAGGCAAAAGGTCAATCATTGACATCACATTCGTGAGCATTCGACTGCGCCCCATCCTAACAGGTCAAAAGTGGAAGGACACGCTCTTAGACAAAGACATGTTTGAGGAAATGCTAAACACTAGTGCCACAGCGAACAACGGATCAGCGGAGGCTCTTTTGCATCAGCTGATCCAAATCATCACTACAGCGTGCGACGCAGCAATGCCCAGAAAAGAGGCGAATAAAAGGTGCGAGCCCTGCTACTGGTGGACCGACGAGATAAAAAGGCACAGAGTGCCTGCAAGCACGACGCAGGTTCCCAAGATCCAAAGGGAGACCAGATTTCCAGGAACGGCTAACCACGTTTAAATTGGCGAGACGTGAACTGGAAAGAGTTCTACGACTAACACTGCCCGAGGGAATCAAAGTGATTGGCTTTGCTGACGATATCAAGCACGTTTATGAGGTGGAGACTGCCACGGATGAGGCAATTAAAAGAATAAAGGAGTGGCTGGAGTCTGCCGGTCTAGAACTGGCTGCCCACAAGACTGAAGCCGTTCTTATAACCACTCGCAAGACGGTGGAATATGCGAAGTTCCAGGTCGGAAGCCAGACAATCAGGTCCAAAGAATACTTGAAATACCTTGAAGTCATGATCGACAATAGACTACGCTTCAAAGCCCACGTAGAGTACTCCGGTAAGAAGGCATCGCTGATGCAGGGAGCACTCTCCCGAATGCTCCCGGACTTCGGCGGGCCTGAATACGCCCGCAGGATCCTGCTGTCCAGAGTGGTCGAATCGGTACTCCTATACGCTTCCCCGATATGGGCGGGTGCATTGGCGACAAATGAGTGTAGGAGGAAGCTATAATTAGCTTACAGACTCTGCACAATCAGAGTGATCAGCGGTTTTCGAACTATCTCCGACGAAGCAGCCTGCGCTTTAGCTGGGATGGTCCCCATCGACATTCATGCGGATGAGATGCAGATGATGTACCTTAGACGACCCTCGAACCGGCAAGAAGCGAAAAGGATTAAGGAAGAGGAAAGGCCAGTATCGGCAATGCTGTGGCAAACCAGGTGTTACAACTCTACAAAAGGCAGGTGGACCCACAAGCTCATTCCCACCATAGAATATATATATATTTTTTTGTAATTCCGCTCGAAGATATGAAGATATGAATACCCTTTGGTAAAAGTTTGAAACTCAGGTGTGTAGGTTCCGATATTTTTTCCAGAGGTGGTTGTCAAACTGGAGCCAGTGCAAAAGTGGGTCTTAGTACTTGCTAATTGTTAGTTCGTTACATTTAGCCCAGCCAGCAACCATTCCAACATCAGTGTTATGCTTTCATGTCAGAGTTGACGCCGACATGATTTTCATATAACTACATAAAAATTCTATGAACCCGTAACCCTCTGCTTGAGGAGTCTATGTATATACCACTATACCACGGCCATGGACAAAGAGAGCGAGGGGGAACTGTAACTACCACCTTACACAGTTCCTGTCCGGGCACGGCGGCTATCGGAAATACGTCCACAGATTTGGACACGATAGTTCGCCCCTGTGTTCAGAACATCAAAATGAGGAGGAGGATGCCGAGCATGCAGTGTTCTACTGCAGACGCCTTGTAAAAAATAGAACAAACCTGCCAAGTCCAGGTAATCTCGTAAGCCATATGACGGGATCAGAGGGGAAGTGGATGGAGATCTGCTCATTCATAGTGTGTGTGCAGAATGCGCTGCGAAGAGCAGAAGCCCTAAGAAGAGCCCAAGAGGCGGCCTCGGAGACTAGAGCATAATTGCTAACCAGCCCCACGAACTAATACCTACCGGCAGTCCTGCGGGGAGAGTGGTTGAAGAGTGCAGGATGTGGTTTAGTACGTAGGCGTATTCCTGGCATCGATTATTCAGGTCTACGAATCGTGCATGCTAGTAGCCCAGCTACTAGTATCTTTAGAAGATTACACATCCTTTGGCGCAACCATAAAAAACATATATATACACATACACATACACATACACATACACAAACAAACACACACACACATGCACAAAAATATATCCATCCGCACCCACATACACCGCCAATGAAAATAAATAATCATAACTTAAGGAATTACTAATGGATTTAAATAAAATACAAAATAATCAAGAAATACTACCTAGTCCTGCCATAAGTTCTGTTACAAAATATAAAAAACCAGCAGTAAACATATTGTATTTAAAATTGTCTCATTTATTAGACCATAATATTGATTATTAAAAAAAATTGGATTCACTCGAAATGACTGCCTTTTGCTTTAACACAAGCTTTCAAACGGTGTGGCCATTCGGCTGTAGCAACACGTACAATTTCAATGGAGATCGTGGAAGCTGCTCTGGTTAATGCTGTTTTAAGGCTTTCCAAATTCCTGTGGGGAGTTTTTCAGGCCATGTTCTACAATTTTGACCCCAAACAATAATCCAGTGGATTTAGATTTGCTATAAAGCCAGGAATATTGACTCTGAGTCAAGATCCATTTGTATTCATTGAAAAGGGTTTTGGTCAAACCCTTCACACCTAGCACATCTACTTTTTAAACCATTGCACCAGTTTTGACGCATTTTTCACAGAAATGGAGGGATGTAACGCCATGGTGGAAGACAGACCACCCACCAAACTATTACGGAAATAGGATGATGTCCACGTTGAACCATTTGGAACAACTTTTTTCACTTCCTTAGATAAAGTGGCATACTTTATGTTCTTATCCGTAAACAAAATGTTTTCATGGCCATTATCCGCGTGCCACTGCAAAAGTCGCTTGCATCTTTCCAGCCTAATTTTTTTTAGTTGAAGAGTCAGAAGATGACCCGTTAACCGACGATAGGATTTCATATGCAGATCATCCCGAATAATCGGCTTCCCAAGGGGATTTCTCCGAATTCATTCACGCACTGCCTTTACTTCTGCATTCGTACGGACGACGAGCGGGCGACCACTTCTTGGCCTGTTCTTTACTCCAGATAATTCGTCGAAGTGAGCAATAGCCTGATAAACGAATATTCTCGATATTCCGAGTGGTTTTAACAACTCGAGAATTTGGTCAGCACTCCTTCCGCACGTATGCAACGATATTACCGCGAATCGATTCTCTTTAATGCCTCACTCCATGTTAATAGTTTGCAAACTGAAACCAAACTGACTACCATTCTTCAATGATCAGTGCATTGTGAAAAAATAGTTGACGGTTTTATTACCGCAAGAAGTTGATGCGGTAGCGATGGAAATTGTGTAACAGAACATATGGCAGAACTAGGTACTTACCTGGATTAATAAATACACTAAATATTAGAAAAAAATACACCACACGATCAAGACTCGCACAAATTCGAAAACGCTAGAACATTTTACTGGACGTCATTAACAATGAACTGCAGTACAACAGCCACAGCCAACAAAAGAGAAGAAAGAAAAACCGGGAACACGCACATAGGAAATACGGCATTTGCTGCGTACATTGTTTTTTCTCTACATACTCGAACGTTCTTGTTTTATTTTGTAATCAATAAATGTTGGAAACAATTTTAATCTGTCTTCTCTTTTCATGTATGAGACATCTTTCGTGAACAGGGCTGCCATCATCAATTAAAAGAACTACTACTATAATTAACGCTTCCAGCTATGCATTTTATCTGGATGTAATAGGGTTGAAGTTGTAAAGCGGTTGATGATCGATAAGTAGGGTAATTTCCGCTCCTTCAATATAGCCTCGGAATTATATAATCAATATAATAAATTATAACAATAATAACAAAATATTTTATCAAGCTATAAGTATTAATCTTGTAATAAAAATTAAAATTTAGTCTGGGAAGTCTTACCCCACCCGCCTTATAGCCCAGACCTTGCCCCTTCTGACTACCATTTGTTCCGGTCGATGCAGAACGCCCTCACTGGAATACGGTTCACATCAGAGTAGAATATCAAAAATTGGCTTGATTCATTCTTGGCTGCCAAGCCGGCGCAGTTTTTTTGGGATGGGATCCACACATTGACAGAAAGAGGGAAAAAGTCATAGCTTCAGATGGGCAATACTTTGAATAATACTATTGTACATGTTTTTCTTAAATAAACGTTAAAATTTTGAAAAAAAACCGCACGAATTAAAATATATACCCAATAATTTATTGACATATATACATCTAATTAAATTTAATATATTGTACATGAGCGCTAAGCTGCGCTGCTCTATTGTACAATAACTAAATTTTTATTTTTATTACAAGATTAATATTTATAGCTTGATCAAATATTTTGTTATTATTGTTATAATTTATTATATTGATTAAAAAACATTGGGTAAAAAACATATACCATATTAACACTATCTGAAGAGAAGTAAGGTGCTATAGTGCTTTAGATTATTTAGTATTAGTTTTAATATATGATATTTAGTTAAATTTGCAAATTAGATCTTCTTAAAATTGTACTATACAGGGTGAGTTTTTTAACTTGAGACATCCAAATTACTCGAAAAATACGCGATATCGCGAAAAATGTTTCAGACAAAAATCACAAAGTTCTGAAGGGAACATAAGATGGTGGCCACGAGTTTGACTTTGAGCCCCATTTTCAAGGTAAAACGAAGTTCACTTGATTTTTTAAATGATAATTCATTGCTCAGTCGTATTGCTCCTGGGCTTGTCATTTGTTCTTACATACTGCGTTAAGCATAACCCAGAAACAACGACGTGGACGTAGCAGTATTTTGTTTCCTTCGGGGTGATTAATTAGAGTGGGTCCCTTGCCTTCCACTGTTGAATCATAGAATTCTTCCCATTTCGACGTTTAATTTCCCGAGACTATTTCAACAAATGCTCGAAAATGTGACCATTCACTTCAATACACTTGTCTATCCGCGCTCTAAATGAACCAACAGAACTGAGAAGTATTTCTGACGTAATCTTCCGGCAAGCTTCAGTTATTCGCCATTTCATGTCCTCACGTGTTGTTGGCTTTTTTCTGTAAACCTCACTTTTTAAGTAGCCCCACAAGAAGAAATCAAGTGACGTAAGATCAGGTGATCTAGCAGGATATTGCATCGGACCCCTTCGTCCGATCCATCGTTGATGGTAAACATTGTTTAATACGCCCCGGGCTACTTGGGAATAATGGGCTGGGCAACCATCATGTTGAAACCACATTGTTTGTCGCAACTCCAATGGCAGTTCTTCTAGTAATACTGGACGATGGTCCCGCAAGAAGTTTGCATACTTTTCGCCATTCAAGTCACCTTCAATAAAATATGGACCTATTAATTTATCCCCAATTATTCCCGCCCAAACATTAACATTCCAAGGGTGCTGGCGGTCAACTTTTCGCAACCAAAAAGGGTTTTCGGTAGCCCAGTAATGCATATTATGTCGATTGACCGTACCGTGATTGGTGAAAGTCGACTCATCAGAGAATAACACCTTGGCGAAGAAAAGGGGGTGTCGTTCAACTTACTGAAGTGCCCATTGACAAAATTCTTGATGCATTGAAACATGATAAGGATGGTATTTATGCCGATGTATTATCTTACAGACAGTCGTTTGAGAAATTCCTGATTCACGACTTTTTTGGCGAGTGCTAATGTGAGGATCGTGTGCAACGGCAGCAAACACTGCTATTTCATTGTCCTCAACAGTAACCCTATCTGACCAATTCCTTTTCTTTGGTTGCATACATCCTTCACCAGTGAATTGTTGAATGAAACGTTGGGCAAAAAGAGCAACAGCACCATCGATGTTCCTTCCACTTTCTCCATAAATCAATATCATTTCAATTTTCTCTTGAGTTGAAATAGTCTGGATTATTATTCTGGAAAACGTTACTAATAATAATCAGTTCCTCAAAGCAAATATCGAACTTCTAAATGAAGAACAGTTCCGTTCAAGTAGAAAAAAAGGGCAGAGTGCACATCATACACTCCCAGATAAGTTTAGGACAATTTGTCTCTATCTGAAATTTCTTTGAGTTTTAACTTCACTTGAGTCAATAATGACTTCCTAAAAACAAATCTCGACCTTCTCGCACCCTAACAACGTTGGAAACCGATTAATGATTTAGGCGTGCCAGTGCAGTGGTATCTAGCACTGAATGAATAAGACATTTGAGACAAATTATCATTTGAAAAATCAAAAGTGACCTTCGTTTGACCTTGAAAATGCGTCTCAAGGTCAAACTCGTGGTCACCATCTTATGTCCCCTTCAGAACCTTGTGACTTTTGTCTGAAACATTTTTTGCCATATTTCGTACTTTTCGAGTCTCAACCCTGTATAATTTAAGGATAAGATAAAATACAGATAAGTTAATATTAAATATGAATTTAATAGATAGAAAATGCTTTTCTTAATTATGTAATTTTGATATAGTTATATTTAAGATAAGTATTAAAGCATTGTTGCATTGTTTTTAATTCATTTTATCTCCATTTAGAGTTGCAGTGTACGTTATTGCAATGATACTTTTTCAAAGATGCTCAATGACATCATCTTTTCGTCATTCGTAGTCTAACATTTCCTGTGATGTGCTCTATAGAGATCTGGTTTCTTGATTTTGCGTCCAATTCGTATTTGACGTGGGAACGGAACCAGGGCTCGTAGCATTGGAGACGGTTGGATTTGGTATCGAATTGTAAACAGTTGGGTTTGGTGTGTTATGTTATATGTTGACTTATGAATCTGAAATCTTATTAAGATCTAACATATCTGATGTATCTCAAAAACAGGGTTTATTGAGTGATTTTCTAAATTGTAACGTGTTTCGTCGCATCAGTTCTTGCTCTTAATTTTGTATTATAAACGACCTAGGCGATCTGTATTTCTCTACTATTTGGGCTGGTTTCCAAGACCGATCAATTCTATACGTAACAATATTTAAAATTCCATTCCTCAGCGAATTTCTTGAGAGTAAATGAATTAAATGGTTGGTTGCCAGAAACCACGTCTGTTGCCTTTTTACCTTTAAGTTGCTGTATTTCTAACCAATTTGAAAAATAATCTTTTTTTTTATAATCCCGCGCGCGCACTAAGGGGATACGAATACCCTTTTACTGGCTTTTCTCCAGGCCGCAGGCGAGTGGTGTAGTAGTTTTAAAACTCAGGTGTATTAGGTTTCGATATTTTTCGCAGAGGTGGTTGTCAAACTGGAGCCAGTGCATTCTCAACCAGTGGGTCTTAGTACTTGCTAGTTGTTAGTTCGTTACATTTAGCCCAGCCAGCAACCACTCCAACATCAGTGTTATGCCTTTATGTCAGACTTGACGCCGTCGCGATTTTCATATAACTACATAAAAATTCTATGAAAACACTTTTTTAGAGAATTGCCTCGCACGGGATTCGAACCCATAACCCTCTGCTTGAGGAGTCTATGCATATACCACTACACCACGTCCACCCCCAAGATACTACAAGATACGTTTTTGCTCCAATTTCAAATATATGTGTTCCTACATTTTAAAAAGGTCTTAGCGGAATTTCATGTTTCAGTAGAGAATGATTTCGATTGGCAGGCTGAAATTTCTCACACGTTTGACATTTTCCGATAACATTTTCTATATCCCTATTCATAAAAGCCCAATACAATAATGTTTTTGCCCCAGAAATTGTTTTCACCATTCCTAAAATGTGCTTCATGCAGTAAATTTAGCATTTCATATCTTAAACTTTTTTGTACAAATACCCTATTCTCAAAAAACAGCAAATTACCCTCAAAATAAATCTTATGCTTTTCATTCCAATACCTTTTAAGTTCCTCGGGTACTTTTGTTTTATTGTTTGGCCAACCTTTCTTAACTGTTGATTCCAATATCTAATTTTGGATCTTTTAGAATAAGCTTTTTAAAATCTTTTCCTTTTAGTCTTACTAATATTTATGCTATGTACAACATCCATTATTACGTCTTCCTTTTCAAAGTGGGAATTTTCAATAATTTTTTTTGAAAGCAGATCCGGTACATGCAAATCTTTTCCTGGTATATAATTAAACTTCAAATTATATTTCAACAGTCTTATTCTCATTCTCTGCAACCTATTCGTTGTTATTTGGCTAATCTGTTCATAATACCTAGCAATGGTTTATGATCAGTCTGAATTTCAACGGGATGTCCATAAATATACTCTACTAGATGCATCTGTTTGAATCACTTTTTTCGTGTATGGCGAAAATGAGTGTAGAATAGTTGCTTCACTTAAAACTTTTTTAATTCTTTCCAGGACCTGTTATGGACAGGGTTCCATTGGAAAACTACATTTTTTTTCAGTAAGGCCCTTAACGGAGAATTAAGTTTAGTAAAAATTTGGTATAAAAGCCCTTAATCCGTTCTACTTTCGAGGTCTGAAATGGCTTGAATAGCCTTTATTCTCTCAGGATCTGACGACATACCATCGGTTGCAAATTCATGCCCTAAATATTTAATTTTCTGCACTTTGTATTGAAATTTTCTTGGATTAAACTTAATATTCACTTTTCTGGCTCTTTCTAAAACCTAGCCAAATTAATTTGATGTTCTTTTTCAGAACGGGAAGGAAGGGAAGAACATTAAATTCATAAGTCCCAAATGGGGTACTAAATACTGTAAACTGTTTGGAAGTTTCATCTATTTATAATTTTTTTGTGCCTCCATTTCCTCCAAGTTGTTTTATCAGGCAAATTGGAACACGGCGTGGAGGGTTATGCGTGGGCTTTGCAGTTGCTTTTAAATCAGTGCATGTTTCAGGGAATCTAGCTAATCCACTTTATATGTCCTTATTTTGTGAAATAAACTTCCTTTGTTATCGATTTAATTGCACATATTATTTTAATGAGACCTAATTCCTCATACGTGCGTAAACCAGATATTGGCTTTGCATTCACATCAGCAACAACGAAACTAGCTTTCTTTTTTACTACTCTATAGTTTATTGTGAGATACACAGTACCATTTGATTTCAGATTGCGGCAACCATAAGCTTCTAGATTCACTGCAGATTTAGCTTATCTTTTATCTTTTATCATGTTATATGTGTTTTATGGAATTATGTTTACTTTTGCCACTGTCTAGTTTAAAATTAATTTTTGTTTCATTTACTAATAGTAATTCCACCAAACTCCATATTCTACTACCATATCCGTTTTCAAATTATTACCGTTTTTCAAATTCACCGAATCAATATACAAATTTTCAAAACTAGAATCCAAATTATTTGAACATGTTATGTCACTCACCTGTTTTCTATTTTCACACACCACAGCAAAATGATTTTGTTTACCACAGAGGGTACATCTTTTCCCGTAAGCTGGACATTTACCGTAGACATGTTCTCGGTTTCAATATTGGCACTGCTTGATATTAAATGACTTACTAACTTGTCGTTTACTCTGCCTCCCAGATCTAGAATTAATTACATAATGCTTTTTAAATTTAGACTTATCAAACTTTTTAAATTTTTTATATTTTTGTTTGAAAACTGCATCCCCCGATTTCTTCTCCCCGCTCTCGTCCTGGTCTGTGATCTTTTTTTTTCAGCAATCCGACGATACTCTTTTGTTTTCTCCAGTGTCAATTCATCAAATCTTAAGAGTTTCGCCTGCAAACTAGTCTGCTGTACCAATGACTATCCAATCTCTTATGATTGAATTTTTCTGATCACCAAAATTACAGCTTTCCGACAATAACTTCAGCCATGGAGTTATCGAACGGTTCTCCTTTTTTTGCGATCTTTTGTAAAATAAATACCGTTCGTAAGCCTCGTTCGTGCGTGGATTAATATCAACAGACTTTTCTTGTTCAACTGTAAATTGCAAGGTTTTAAAAAGTTCAATTGCTCCATCTCCAGCACAACTCAAGAATCGTGTCACTTGTACTATTTCTTCCTTTTTGTTCGTTTTAGTCACTGTAGCATATACGGTACACATTCGCTTGAATATAGCAAAATTTTCCTTCAAATTTCCCTCTAGCACAAGAGGATCCGGCTTTTTAAAATCCATTTTATTAAGTTTTGTTTTTCACTGCACAATATTTCAAAGTTTTTTTTTCTTTTGGTTTGGTTAAATCGACTGCGCCATGTTGTGTTTCTTAAGCCCCAAGTAAAAAGACAACCACCTTGGTTAAAATGAGTTTACCATATTAACTGATGAAAGAAAGAAAATTTTTCTGGTGTTGCCTCAAAGTGCTCTACGTTAATGTACGATGGCGGTCCCAGAAGTACCCGACCCAACAAAGAAAACACAAAATTTTGGAAAAAAATTTATTTTTTAACGTAATCGCCTTCATTTCTATGTATACACTTTTCCCTGCGATGTTCAAAAAGTTTGATACCCTTTTTATAATAAGAACTGTCTTGCTCCTCAAAATAACCACTAAATACCCACATCACTTCTTCATCGTTAAAAAATCTTTGACCACTGAGCCATTTTTTTCAAGTTTGGGAACAGAAAATAATGCGAGAAACAGAAAAAAATTCTGCTTTGTTGCTGTGAAACTTCGCTAAATACTCAATTGAAACATCTTCACGACACTGTTTTTGCTCGAGTGTGAGCAAACGCGGGACCCATCTTGCACACAGCTTTCTCATGTCTAAATTTTCAAATATTATGCGATGTACCGCACTTTTTGAAATGCCTACAATGTTTGGTAGCTCGCGCACTTTCAGTCGACGATCATCCAGTACCAGTACCGCTTTGTGGATTTTCTTCACCATTTCTGAAGTCGTCACTTCATTTGGTCGACCACTGTGATGCTCGTCTTGGCAGCTCGTACGGCCTCGTTTAAACTTAGCAACCCATTTTCCATTTTCACAAATTCACTGACAACGTTCACTACTGATGGCTGCCAAACAAATACTAAACAAGGTGGCGCTTGAAACATATGCTTTATAGACTGCGTACTTTTCAATACAATGATATTCTTAAACAACTACCGCCATATCTTGCTTTAGTGTAACTTATGTATTATACTCTTATACAACAGGTGTATATACTGGAGCACGGTGTGCAAGATTGGCAGCAGTGTTGCGTGTTTGTTTCCTTTGATCCCAATGTGACTGGGAGCTGATTTTTATAATAATTCCTGTATTGGGATTTTGAATTTTTATTGATTTGAGTACTGACAAGCTATCTTAGTATATGACATATTTGCCAGATAAATTGGTAGCTATTGCTGTGGTTTTTTTTGAATGGCTAAGGCTTCATCGGGAAAAACAGGTACGCTTATAGGTCATAGCATATTGATTGATTTCATGGTTATCAAATTCTGAGGCAATTGTGTAGTATTTATTGATTGAGTGATGGATGAAATTGGTGAGTGTTGATTGAGTGGAGTATCCATTGAGAGGTTTAAGTTTTTTGAGTGAGTGCTAGATGAGCTGCATTGAGTGGAGGGGAAGGTTAATTCGACGGTGGGCGATGGGTTAGGGAAGTTTATTTTTGTGTTATCATTTGTTGGTTTAGTATGTATGTTTCGTGGTAAGGGGGCTGTTTTTTTTTTTTTTTTTTTACTGTGTTCGAACAGTTGCGATAGTTTTTCTCTCACTGATATCTGCTGACATCGTTGTGTGTGTTGTGATAAAAAGATTGTCGTTATTTTTATTAAGATTTCTTTATTCCATGGTTGAATACAGACTGGTCTTAATTTCTATTACATCAAGTAGGTAACAGTTGTGTACTATATGTACATAAAAGTAGGTATATGTAGAGAGAGAGCTATACTTGTAAGCTGTACTTACAGATACAACATCTCCATTTTTTACAAAGCTAATGTTTATATATTTGCATAATTCAATCGCTGCACACATGCATGGAATCAGAAACATATAAAATAATATATATATAAAAATAATTCATTTCAGTATGGTTAATTGCAAAGTATAAAGGTTTATATAATTCAAATTCAATATTATTTCATGATATAAGTTCATTAGTTTTTCAGTAATTAAATTTTAGAAATTCTGATTTTTATTAGTGTTACTTATCGTCGTGTGTGAACGTTCTGGGGGTACTTACTTGCCTACCAAAGCGAGAAACATATCTTTGATCAACTTCATTTCTTTCAGGTTTTTCTTGAAATTCTAAATCCGGTTATTAAACACTATTTTTATTCTTGATATTGGTATCATCCATTTTATTTTTGGTAGAATTCGTCTCCAAAAGGTGTTGCCTATTTTTGCGATATTTAGAACCATCTTCCCCTGTAACTATGTAAGATCGAGGCTCATCACATTGATCCACGTTTACACATTGTGGGGTACACTTGTGTAGAGAGCTTGAGCTTTGTTAAAATAAAGTATTTTTCATAAATTCATCAACAAAATGTCGTGCAATTTTTGTCAATTAAATGTTGAAAGATCAGACCAGAGTGTGGAGCATATTTCTATGGAAGTTGTGTCAAATCACTGCCATCGATTTGGATTTCATAAAAAGAAGTAAATCGGTTTGGAGGTGCCAACCGTGCTCAAACCAACGGAGAGCGTCCTTCTCTAGACCATCCAACAATAAAATCCATTCAACCAGCCACCCGCCACCGTCACCATCACCACCGCCCACGTCTGTTGCATCGACTCAACTGGCAACGTTATCATAACAAACAGCCAATACAATATTGGAAATATTTACGTTTACATCGAACCAGCTCGATGGTACCAATATCACTTTAGAAATGATATACGCAAAAGTTGTATCAATCGAAGAAAACCTAAAAATTCAAATCAGCGCACTTCCAGCTAAAAACCAGACATGTCCTATACTGATGCAGCTCTAAAGTATTTCGTGAAGGTTTGAGCTTGAACGCAAACGATGGAGACATCGAACAATGCTACATGAAGAAAATTAAAATAGCCAAACCAACAACTAAAGGCAATACGACCAAAAACGTTCTTCATGCAAAACTAGCGTCTCATCTGTGCAAAGATAAAATAGTAAAAAGTTAGAAAGAAATACTGAAAGTTATTTGTTTACTATGGCTTCAAATGGTCTTAAGAGTTTGATTAATGAACCTACCCGTTTGACTGATTCCTCTATGAGTTGTATTGACCATATATTCTTAAGAACTAAAAAAAAAAAACTATAAAAATATTTTAAGATTTAAGATTTGAAGCTGATTTTGAAAACTTTAAATCCGCTTCTGATAGAGTGAAATATTCCATAAATTATATGATGTTGAAATAATTTTTAACGGTTTTTTCCAAAGGTAATCCTTCCGTTGCTTTTGACCTATTCTTGGATATTTTTCAAAAACATGTTAAATCGAGTACTTCTCAAAAAAAATCTGTCGAGTAAGAAGAAGCATTTGAAACCTTGAATGACTAACAATCTAATTAATAAGATAACGAAAAAGAGGAAGTTGAGCTTAAAATGCAAGAAACATCAGAACAATATTAGACACTGGTAACAACTTCTACAGCGATAGGTTTGCTATTGCTGAAAGTAATGTACGCGAAGAGTGGCGAGTAATTGATAGCATTTTGGGGAAGGAAAGAAACTTTGGTAAAATTGATTCTATTGAAGTTGAGGGAAAAATGGTGTCCGATTTAGGAAGAATTTCAAATAAATTTAATGATTATTTTACTGAAATCTCTGTAAAGTTGGAACCAGCTGTCGAATAAAGCAGGCGTTTTTGTGGAAGAGAAGTTTACAATGCTATTTCGTCCCTTAAAAAAACACAAGTATTGGTGTTTCAAGCATTTTATTAAAAAATATTGCCTGGTATGTATGTTGTTGATGTATTGTTTTTCTTATTTAATAAAAGTGTTGAAATGGGTTGTTTTCCTGACCACCTAAAATGTGCTGAGGTTCTACCCCTTTTCAAAAAAGGAAATACAATAGAAAAATTGTTTCAAACTATAGGCCAATATCTCTTCTTTCGACTTTTTCCAAAATTTTTGAAAAGTTAATTAAGGTTCGAATTGTTTCTTTTCTGGATAAGTTTAACTTCTTTAGTAAAAATCAGTTTGGTTTTAGAGCAGATTTGTCAAGTGAGGATGCCAACTTACGGTGGTGTAATCAGTTTTACGGAAGTTAAAATAAAAACAAATCAACTTTTGGACTATTTCTTGATATGACTTTTGATCTGGTGAACCACGATATTTTGCTTGCTAAGCTTTTTAATGTTGGTTTTGGTGGTAACATTTTCAATTGGCTTAAATCTTATATCAGAAATAGAACTCAAAAGGTCATTATTGGTGGGATCTCAAGCGAATCTGGGCAATTAAAAAACGGTGTTCCTCAGGGATCTGTACTTGGCCCTTTGTTGGCCTGCTTTTGCGGACGATACAGTTCTTACATACCAATCTGAAACTGTTTTCGAAGGAATTGCAATGATTAATAAAGACCATGAAATCTTATGGTTGTGGTTAACTTACCACAAATTGATTGTTAGCGAAAAACCTAAATTGATGTGTTTTAAAGCATATGAAAATGGTAAACAGTTTCCCTTACCTTTACAAAAGTGCGGAAAGAGTAATTTTATAGCAAATGTGCGTTGTACTGAAAGCTGCTTCAAAATCTAAACGTAAAACGTATTTGATAAAGCCTTTTTGTTCTCAAAAAGTTTTAACAACTATCTATTATGACCTTGCTCACTCAAAGTTGCAGTACGGCATAACAAGCTGAGGAGGTTTGTATACTACTACCGTTAGATCCTTATTAATCGCTCAGAAACATTTAATAAGAATTGTTTCAAATAAAAATCGTTTAGCTGAGTTGGCCCTTATTCAAAAATTTGCGTATTCTGCCATTTAGGCATTTATATATGTTTTTAAAGTTTTAAGAGAGTTCTTCAAACAAAGCGGAAATGTTCCCAGTAGAAACATACAAATGTAAAATATTTTTTTTAATAAATTGCCCTTATAATACACACTTCGATGATAAACGATCAAAAGGGTTAAAAACTGGTTGTTCATGTTAAGCTATGAATGTATTGAATCATTTGTTTAAATTATTATTTTTTCTCATCAACTGCACAATTACATAATATATTAATGATGAATTGTTATGTTTATGATCGAATATCAGAAAGTTTTTTTTTCGTTTTTTATTTTTTTTTTTATCCAATTTAAAAAAATGTGAATTGAATAAATTAATACTGATTGTCACCCCACATCAGATATCAACTGAAATGTAAATCTTGATGTGTCTTTCACCACTAACTTTTAAGTTAAGAAATAATAACTAATATTCCATTTATAATAATAGTTAAATATATTAATATTTAAGTTTATGATAATGAATATAAAAAAATAAATAAATAAATAAATAAATAAATAAATAAAATATGGGCTAGAAGTAATATGATCTATGAGCAAATTTCCTAAATTCTTCTGAACTGAAGAAATAGTCTACTACAAGAAGATAAATTTGTTTATTAAATTCAAATAAATTCATCCCGAATTTGGCGAGGATGTTGTGCATCATTATCGGCTCTTTCTTATTTTGCGAACGGTGGCGTGTACAAATATCGCAATTGGTTACAAGGTTGGCAATATCGATGTTAATATTGGGCCAATATATTGATATCTTTGCTAAATTTTTACATCGCTCCATTCCCATATGACCTTCATGCAGAAGTAATAAGATATTGCGTCGTAACTTTGATGGAAAAATAAGACGATTTGATTTGAATATGAGACTAATAATAACCTCCAGTTCATTACGTCTATTATAATAAGGCATAACATAGTTTTCTATTTTTTTCTTATTACTGGGCCAACCGTTCATATGGTAGTCAATGACTTTTAACAAGACTAAATCATTTTGTGTCTCACGACTAATTTCTTCTTTCTTTAACTCAGACATAAAAAGTGGAAGACAAGATACAACTAAGTTACAGTGTAAACGTATATCCTTGTCGAATTCCGTTAATGACTCGTTTGGTAAGGCTGCTCTAGACAATGTATCTGCGACGTACATATATTTACCAGGTTTGTAAATGACTTCCAAATCATAAGTAAGGAGTCTTAACATAAAGCGTTAAAACCTGGATGGTACTTTTTGCAAAAGCTTATCAAAAAGAGGGACCAATAGCTCATGATCAGTTTCTATGAAAATTTTTTTTCCATGAATATATGCGTGAAATTTTGTGCAACTAAACAAAATAGCGAAGAGCTCCTTTTCTATTTGGGCATAGTTTTGTTGTGAAGTAGTCAAAGTGGCAGATGAATAGGCAATAGGTCTGCAGCCACGAGAAATGACAGCATCGACAGCATAAGTTAATACCGGGGTATTCGAAACTAAAAATTTTAACTTTTTAAATTCTGTTGTATGCTGTTCAGACAAATGCCATTGCGATTCCTTTTAAAAAGGTTTCTAAGACTCGAATTCTCAATTGATAAATTCTTCACAAACGATCCTAAGTAGTTGACCATGCCTAAAAAACGTTGTAAATCAGCGGCAGACCCTGGCCTAGGCATTGCACAAATTGCTTCTATTTTAGAATTATCGGGTCTAACTCCTTCTTTATTAAAAAGATTGTATTACCAAGAAAAGTGACTTCTTCTTGTGAAATTTTCAAATTGAGTTTATTATATTTCAAGGATATATCTTTTGCTCTTTGCAAAACCTCTTGTGATGGTGCTCTTCTTTATTCGAAGCAAAAATTTATAAATCGTCGATGTAAATTATAAGATTTTAAATACCAGAAAATCTTTTAATAGTTTCACAGTCAAAAATTTCAGGAGCTGCGTTAATGCCGAAGGGTAATCGAAAAAATCTCCATTTTCTGAATGGGATATTGAAAGTACATAATCTTGATGACTGTTTATCAAGCGGAAATATTCAAAATCCAGAATTTGCATCGAGCACACTAAAGATTTTCTCACCATTTAATTTAGCTTTGATATCATCAATATTAGGAAATGAATTATGCGCGCGTAGAATTGCTTTGTTAAGATTGCGTGGATCAAGACACAAACGATTTTGACCATTCGGTTTTCTAACTAAAACTATTGAGCTCACCCATTCAGTTGGCTCTGATACCTTTTTAATAAATTTAAGTTCTTCCAAACGTTTTAACGCAATTTATAAAGAAGACATTAACGCATATGGAATTCTACGAGGACTATCGACAACCGGTAAAATATCATTCTTGAGTTTTTTTGCCTTGTAAGCAATCTAAGCTATTAAACACGTCTTTTTACCTTGACAATAAACTATTCATGTCACTTTTAACTTCACACTTCTCAACGTTGTTAATACTAGTACTTACATAACTTTTATCCACTCTTTGAATCACTTCCAATTCCATGCATGCACTTAATACTAGAATAGTTCTGCAATCAAATTTTTGTTAAAAAAATACTATGAATTCATCCAACACTAATATCTACCTTTCTCTTTTCTCTCTTTAACCATATCAAAATGTTTACTTAATTTTTATTGTTCCTGTCAACTTACTTTACATGTTAGTTATTAATAAATTTTCGTACAGAAAAGTGTCTCCTTTCTATTGTATTTGCAACAATTTTACTATTATAAATTTTAATTTGTAATATTTATTTTTAAAGACACAATCCAATCTATGGGTTATTGCCATAGACATGATTTCTTGCCCGTAAAAGTGATAAGTTTCTCAGCGTTATGTGTTATGTAATTAGATGAAAAACACAGCAAATTATCATTTCCTTCAGCGCCTGTGTCCAATTGACAAGATTCTTCGAACTGTTTGATTTTTAAAATAACATTCCACTAATGTTTAGAATAATTTTGATGAATAGTGCCGATGAACAGTACGAAAGAATTTGACTGGCAATCAGAATCAAAGTCACGTAGTTGCAAATTGTGAACATTAATTTTATTGGTACACATCTTAGCAAAATGATTTTTTTCCTTTACACTGATAGCATGTAATGCCGATTGCTGGACAAGTGTACTTATGCCTTTGGCCACAGTTTCTGCATGGACTGCTATTACCGGTGAAGAGTCACTTTGCGTGTTTAGGTGTTGATTGTTGAAATGTTGATGTGTAAAGCGCTTGAAGAAGATTGGTGGTATGCGTTATGATGAAAACTTGACTGTGGTGAATTTGATAAAATCCCATTAGTGTATTTTAGGGTTGACATTTTTTGTGTATGTTGATTTAAGCTACCGCATGTGTTTTTGTTTGCCGTTGCAGAATTTCGATAATGACTTTGATTTGAACCTGCACTTCTTGTTAAGGCTCCAACAAAATTCTCATTCGGATGTTGTTGTTGTTGTAGTTGCTGCATATGTTCCTTATCAATTTCCATGCTTCTTGAGATTTCAATGGCCTTATCAAGATTTATTTTCCTTTCGTTGAGCAATCTTTCTTTAAGGTGACCTAAATTATTGCTTAAGCCACAAATAAATATGTCACGTACTAGATCCTCACGAAGAGCACCAAATTCACACGTTGAACTTAGATTCTTGAGAACAGTAACGAATTCATCAATCGACTATATAGGTCCTTGCCCTATACCTTTCCTTTACTATGTTCACTTTTGGAAGAAAATAAGCATCAAATTTCTCTATAGTTTTTTGAAATATTATTATATTCAAATTTTTATTAAACGAGTGAAAAATTTCAAGGTCCTATATAATGACGAATTTACGCGACTTTTCGTTTATCATCCTGGCTTTCTTAATACCGATGCACGCATGTAGATTTTAAATTGGGTAGCCATTTTTCCGACTGGTAAATACGTACTTTTTAGGTTTAAAGGTGAGAGTGATGATAACGGCGCAATTGATGCACCCGACACTGGCACGGACACCGGTTCTGTTTCTGGCATTACGTTTTCAGTCTTCATTAACATGAAATAAATAAGTAAACTGACTAATTCGCGAATTTAATGACACACACCTGACACCATGTTGTGATAAAAAGACTGTCTTTATTTTTATTAAGTGCTCTTTATTTCGTGGTTGAATACATACTGGTCTTAATATCTATTACATCAAGTAGGTAACAGTTGTGTATGTACATAAATGTATATGTACGAAATGCAGTGATATTTGCAGTTAGCGCACAAAGTTTGTTTGCAGCGCTTAGCGGTGTGGCCCAAAAGTTGACAGCTTTGGCGGCGCATAGGATTGGGGGAATATTCGGTTACTTGGACATTGTACCAGCCGATATTTACTGTGCTTGGTGGTTGGAAAAGGTCGAAGATGAATAGAAGTTATTCAGTGGGACATTGATTTCCGTTTAAAGCTTTTTTTATTTTTTTTTTTTTTTAATTTGAACACGAAGTAACATCTTGTGACTTCATTTTTTCAATAATCTCGATTTGGGGAACATTGGTAAGGTATGGAGCATATACCGTGCCTTTCGATGAGTTCAATTGAGTGTGTAAGGCCACTGAATTTGGGCATAGATTGGATAAGAAAAGGTGAGCTATTTTCTTGGTTTTAGCTAGTATAAGAAAGCAACCGGCCGCGTAGTTGCATGATTTGCTCGTAAGCTCTGCTTATGCCGTCAATGGCTTTTTTGAGCAGGAAGACGCTGAAAGATGTGAGGGGCTTTTCAGCATTAGTCGATGAAATCACTATAAATTTTGGATCATCACGAAAAGAAAATTAATTTGTTGCATCTAATGGAGAAGAATTGGGTTATTTTTTCTTTTTGTTTTTGAATTCAGGAGGTGGGTCTCTTTGCAGACCGCTAAAATGGTTTCCAGAAAGCACACGTGGTTTTTCGGCCATAGTAGAGCAGATTTTACTGCGGCTTTTTGTATTCAATTTTACTCACAAATATGTCGAGAAATAAGAGAAAAGTAGCGTTTGGTTGGTTGAAAGAACCAGTACGCACCGCGAAAAAAAAAAGTCAGAGAGAAACACAGTCAGCTGAAAGATGTTGCCAAGTCGAATGTTAGTCGGTGACTGACCTATTTTTAAAAAGTCTTGTTTAGTTTGGAACAGACTTTGTACAATATATTAAACGTATCGTCTTGAATAAGTCTTCAACATTAAGTGCATACAATTATCTTGTTGTTTGATACGTTCATCTGATATTTAATACGTTTTCATCTTGTTCTGTTTTCTTAATCTCTTTTTAGTCCGGCAAAGAGTTATCAGATTCTATTATATTGGTATTTATAGCAAATGATAAAATATTAATATGTATTTCTTTTACAATTTCATTTTAATTATCCGTTAAAAACAGAAATTAATACTAGACCGTCACAGCATTATGTTTTTATATTTACCAATAGGCAAGCAAAGAACTATCTCTTAAAAATGTATGATTCAATAAAATGAAAGTATTTATTTTTTCTAAGTAAGTTATGTAATTGAACTAAGACTAAATTTTTGGAAAATGATTTTAAGTTGATTTTGGTGAAATATCAAAATGCGAGGGTTGCCTGAAAAACAAGACTTCTAAATTCTATTTTTATTTTTCTACATAGTATACTTGTAAGTCTATACACTTCTCTAAGCGACGTTACCATATTTGTAACTCGTCCAGCTAGCACTTGGTACTGTATCTATAAAATATTTGTTAACGAAGGTGAAGACCTCCTCATTCGATGAAAACATCTGTCCTTCGAGCACAGCTTTTAGCTTAAGATCTGGTAGTCAGATTTAGTGTGTGGTTAAGCAATTTAAACCGTTTTTTTTTTGTTTTTTTTTTTTTTTTGTTTTGGTAAATCTCGCCGATTTTCCGCAATACGCAAAAACAAATATTAAATAACAGCTTGATACTCGATTTTTTCCACTTTCACAAAAACACTTACATTCACTGTCAAACAAAAATTCCGCGTCCAAAATCTCTGAAATTTTAGTCATAACCCTCCAACTCAAAGTAAGCGTAAACACATTCCCCAACTTCTGTTCACGAGTGCTGTCATCTTTATGCTGAGATTGGAAACTTTTCAGGCATACCTTGTAACTTTAAATTTCGCTTCTATTATTATTTAAATCCACACTCTATAAGAGTTAGTTTAGAAGCAAGCAAATTATATAGAAGCACATGCTCGTACAGGCGTCATAATCAAATAGAGATGCACACTTCATGATGGATCCCACTTCCCATAATTTAGCCCTAAAAGTACATTTCCTTTATTTGATTTGAAGTTTATCATAAGGAATCATCTTAAATTTATCTAAATTATTATATTATACAAATATATATACCATATATTAATATACCAATATTCGTTTAATTTTAAATATTCTTTCGAGTTAATGTAATATCATACCATAGCTTACTAATTCGTAATTATTCTAGTACTTTTTTAGTTTACCAAATTTATAAGTGCAAAAAAAAAAAAATAAGATGAGGACGTTTGGATCGAAACATCGAAAATTCGGCTCTAAAAACAACCCTCGAACAGAAACCTATACATATGACCAAATTCAATAGTAGAGCCACGGTCGATATTGAAAAAGCATTTCTTCATACCTTTAAACGCAAGTTAATCTCACATCGATGTAAAGCGGAACGAATCCTTCAACGTCGACGATGAAAGCCAACATTTCCGCTTACTTACTTACTTGGAAAAATTAACGGTTTTAATATTGGACTAAAATGTTCATTCCCAAGATTATCAAAATAAAATAATTGATTGGTCAATATTTCAAATAAAGTTTGTCTTTATTTTTAAGAACGCGTCATTACCGCCGTGCTAAAAGACGTCAAGCGCGTCAAGATGGTCATTATTTAATCTTTTCCAATATTTTCCCAAATCTCAGCTTTTAAAACTCTGATTTCGTAATTTTTTTCACTGATGTCCTAGGGCTAGTGTGCGCACACACTGAAACTATTTTTAACTATAACCCCCGGCACTTCGTGCAGTGTGGTTAAGAAACACTGCACATCTAGAAGAAAATAATTTCATAAATAAGAGAATTTCATTTCAAAACCAATGAAATTTTCATTTCGTGGCAAAAGTATTACGGTTAACAGAAATGACGGTTAATGGATAATCGAGACTACTGTACATAAGTGATTTTTTTTTGAATTTAAGTAACACTGCATAGCTCTAGGCGCAGAAAAAGAAGTGATCCAGAAAAGAGAGCACAGCAAAGAGAGACCGCGTACAAATTATCTTACTGACTGACTGACTCCATATCAGACCACGTGTATAATCTATTTTTAAAGCCGAGTTGAAATTAATAATTTTTATCTCACAAATGGCGTTTCAGTACTGCATTTATATGTATTACTGTACCATACAACGCAGTGTTTGAATATCATAGTGAAACGCAGCGCTTTTTCTTACAGAACCTTTATTCTATCAATAATTAACCACCACTAGAATCTTGAATATAGCTAAATTAGCTATACAAGTATACTGAAGGCACCGATTTGTTTATTTGAAACAACATTTAAAAATATAAACCACGCAGTAAACATGTTTTATATGTTAGTTCTATTTTCTTGAAATACTAAAATATTAAATACATTTAAATTAACCCCTTTTTAGGTGAGCAGTCACGTCGTGGTCAAAGGAATGTGGACTCATATACACGTCTTTTTGGTCATACAGATCGTCCAATTACATCTGCTAACAATCATATGAAGAGTAGTATTCCATTTGGTCTTGGCGCAGTTGTTGAAAATGGTAATGGTTACTATTCAAATGAAAATAAGAATGGAAAATCGGAGACTGCTGGATCATCATCATCCTCAACATCGTCAGTATCTTCTTCCACTGAAAATCTAAAAATAAACGGTCTTTCGAAGATAGGTGAGTTTTCACTTAATTTTGTGATGATTTGTCGGGCTCAAAATAATGTTTATCTATACTAATATAGAGAAAGTTTGTTTATATTCTACATATATAAGAGGTAATTTCATCTGCTGGTACGATTTTGATCAAATTTTGTAGACGCGTTCCTCATGGCATAGACATATGTAGTTTTGTCATGTTATTATTGTAGTATCAAATAAAGATATGGAATTCTGTATGTTACTGTATATATCGCAACGCAAAGCAGGTAATTCTTACCATTCTGATATTCGATGAATGCGATGGGGGATGCACTATTCAAAGAGAAAGAGTTCGACGAGCTCACTTTAGAAGGGGTCCAGCGATTCACCACGGCTAGAGCAAAAATGAAGATCAAGAAACTACTGTTTTTCCTTGTTCAGCTTAGTTCCGATAGCAATCTGGAAGGTCTAAGGAATATTGAATTAATGAACCATTACTTTGTACAGTGGGAAAAAGAGTCCTGACTAAATGGTATGAGGACAAAAATATAGTTTCAGATAATTAATTCGGTTTCAAGGCGGGACTACTCAATCTTCTTTTATATATTTAAATCTAACAGGTCGGCAGAAATAAGTTAATAATGATCTTATGGTTCTTCCATATCTCCGAAATTTCAGTTTATAGATTTCAAGCTGAGTTCAACAATGTTTTGACTGTAGAGCTATCCATATTAAAAAGCTTATTATTATTATTACGTTCTATTAACTTTACTGAAGAATAAATTGGGTTGTACTGTTGTTCTTATTTTAAGTGGTAATTTATTAAAGAGCTTAGTTGCCGCCGCAGTATAAAATTTTGCAAAATGTGTTTTTCTAGCTACCGGAATGCTTACGACTGCTGTATTATTAACTCTTAGCCCGTAAGCACTTGAAATTCTGAGAGTAATGCTGAAACCGCATTGCATGAAAAACACCTTTAGAACCTTAAAGGAATAAGGATGATTTATTGGTAATACTCTGAGACTATGAAAGAGAGGCCAACTATTTGTCCAACTGTTAACTTTACAGATAATTCTTATTAGGTGTTCTTGGACAATGTTTAGTACTTGGATTATGCAATTGTAAGTTGCACCCCAACTTGCAATACCATGTTGTAATTTAGAATGAGGAAGTCCGTAGTATATCATTAACACAATCTTCTTTAAGCAATGTGGTTTCAAAAGATACATTTTATACGTAACAGATAACATATATTTTCTTAACTTCTTTACATGCGCTTTCGAATTAAGGTTTATATCGATTAAAACCCCTAGATACTTAAAATTTTCAACAGTTTTAATTTTAAAACAATTTGAACTATACACATAATTTTCAGAAAAGTTATTTTTCCCACACTTGTGAACAGTTAAGCACAATTTTGTACAGGCAACGGAATGGAAAAAAATGTCGTAATCATTAGGGCAAGAACCTTTTAAGTTACAAATCGTTAATTTTGTTTTTTCACTTATAAGTAATTCATGTTTGGCGAACCATTGTCGTAGTATTTGTACGTCCTTATGAAACTTTACTATTGAGTCAAAAAATTTATTTTTTTGTATACGAAAAGGAGTTATCATCAGCAAAAGCTGTAATGTGACTGCTAAAATTTTGTAAAAATAAAGAGTTTAAGTATATTAGAAATAAAATTGGCCCTAAGACCGATCCTTGGGGAACCGCAATACTAGTTTTTAATTCAGCTCTGTAACTTCCATTAAGTTTCACTCGTTAAGTTCTTCCTGACAAGTATGATGAAAACCAGTGATGTATTGCTCTCTCAATCCATCTTTGTAAAGTTTGTCTAAGAGTATGGTATATTGTGATTGACCTTATCGAACGCTGTAGTCATGTCTATAAAAAAAGCTATACACATTCTTATTATTATTATTATAAATTTATTAAAATGTAAGTAAATTACAAAGTTAATATGCTTAATCTAGTGCTAGCTGTCAGAGCTTTCAACTGGTGGCTTATAGATAAAAAAATGTTACATAGAATCTACAAGCTTTGGAGCATTCATAATGTTGTAAACATTGTTTATATTTTCAAGGTTAACGTTTGATAAAAGAAAAGAGAGCAGTTCAGGTCAACTTTTTTGCGGGAAAGCAAGTGAGGCATGGTAAGCGTAGGTTTTTCGTTGCAAAGATGACATAGTGCAGGTGTTTCCCTTTTGAATACGTGCTTATGCATGATATATGAGTGACCTACTCTGAGCCTTGTGCACACTTGTAGTTTTTTCCGAGGGACATTGTTAGGATAGATTGCTTTGACTCCACTAGGATTAAAGTTTTTATATGTGTGGTTGTAGTAAGTCCAGTCGTTTTTGAGCTTTAGTTCCCAAGTTTTAAGGATGTAGTTCGTTATGTGTTTTTTACTGTATTGGTAGAACGTGACGAAATGTTTCTTTGCCGTGCTGTGTCAACCGCTTCGTTTCCTCTGATCTCTATGGGACTGGGAACCCAAGCGCTTTTAGGTGTTTCACTGTTTAATATACTATAAGTAGGTCGCGAATCTACGACAATTATGGTGGAGTTTGCGATGTTATGCACAGCGGACATTGCAGATAGACTGTCAGAAAAAATTACAGCGTGCTTTTTTTTGATAGCTGATTCGCTTTGAATATAGCGTATGCTTTCGCAGTGAATGTTAATGCAAAGTTTGGTAGTAAGCCTTTAAATAACACGGTTCCATTTTCGTCGATAACTGCAAATACTGTGTTGCTATTTGTTTTTGAGGTGTCGGTAAAAAGGAGTTTCCATCCGATGGATTTAAATTTGTATACATATTTTACTGTTGGTGGAAGTTTTAGCATACTGGAAGGGTCCAAAATGGTTATTGATTTATTTTGTTCTTTGATGTAAGGATGAGAATGTCAAAATCTTTGGCGGACTGAAGTGCTTTGCAAAAGATTTATTGGACTCTCTGGCTTCGTTTTCGTTTTATGGTTTGGTGGACGATAGTATGTATGTTATAGGTGACTGAATTGGCGAGTTGATTTTCTGCATGATACCTGCAGTTAGGAGCCCAATTCTATCATGGATCTGAGGAAATCCTGCTTCGGCAAGTTTATTGTTGATTGGAGTTGAGCGGAGGGTTTTCGTACTTATTATATTATATTAGTGATAGGATGTTTTGATGAGTTGCAGTGATGATTTGGAGCATTTCCCGTAAATTGGTAGACCATAGTCAATCTAAGATAATACAATTAATTTAATTAAATTTATAAGAGTATTTACATTAGCACGACTAGTTTTTGAGGACAAGTATTTGATAATATTTACCCTGGCAGTCAGGCTTTGTCTTATGTGTAGGAAATGATTTTTGAAGGAAAACTTGAAATCAAACAGGATTGTAATAAAATTTATATTTTTTATGTGATCATTGTTCAAATTAACTGAAATATTTTTACTGCAATTATACTTTTTACTTTTCTTTTTATGGTCGAAAACGAAGAGTGCGTCCAAGGTTGATCTACCTTTTTTGAAACCGACTTGCCGCTTGTCTTTTAGGTTTTCTTTCTCTAGAAACCAAAAAGGTCGTTTGGTGATAATTTTTTTCCAAAACCTTACCGGTACAAGGAAGCAATGAGATTGATCAGTACCCGGAGATAGTGGTGGGATCTTTGTTTGGTTTAGGTAGTGGGATGGTGCCTGCAACTTTCCTTGCTTGTGGAATTATTTCTGTGTCAAAAATGTTGTTGTACAGTGATAAAAGACAAATTTTCAAATCGATGGGACAGTTTTTTAGCATTCCGTATGAAATGCGGTCGAAACCTGGGGTTTTACCTTTTACGGAATACAAACAAGCAGCGAGTTCTGACATTTTAAGATTAGACTCTATATAGAGTGGTTGAAAGATATGCTGGCCATTAAAGATCTTGATATTTTCCCTATTTTACGAAATTTGGCGGTCAGTCTCCAATAGAGTATGAGATTTGAGTTTGTGGGTGATTTCTTAAAGTTATGCCAGGCTTTTTGCTTTTGCATGCGATTGGAACTAGTATCATTTTTCCCTTATTTAACAGTTTTTGTGTGCATCTTGTTGTTGGACTATTGAATAGATTGATTTGCTGCAGATCTCATGGTCTTGTGAAGCAGTGCAGATTCCTTATTAATATTATTAGATCCTTTCCTCGCGAGTAGTTCACTTGAGATGGTGGTTCGAAAGTCCCAGTTTGCTTTGGTGAGCAAAATTTTGATTTCGTGGCTGGTGATTGTAGGGGCCGGAGTTAATCGTTATGAGGATGGGAAAGTGATCACTTCGTGAAAGGTTGCCGGAAATATTCTAGATAGACTTTGGAAGAAGGGAAAGTGAAATGAGAGACAAGTCTACATGGGTGAACGTGTTATGATTGGAGAAGTGAGTGGGTTGACCGTCATTAAGAATCGCTAGTCCTGAATTAGCAATGTAATGTTCAACCAATTTACCAAGTTTGTTGGTTTTTTTCAGAATCCCATGAAGCACTCCATGAGTTGAAATCGCCTGTTATTAAAATTGGAGAGTTTAGTCCGTAAACGTTGTCTTCAATGTCGTTTGTCCCTCTCGGGAGGGAAGTAGAGAGAGATGACAGTAATTTTTATGTTAAGGTTGATTTCCACTCCTCCTGCTGATACGTTTGAGTTTATTTTAATGGGGGTATGTGGAATGGTTTGTGGACGAGTAGGCAGACTTCTTGTTTGGAGGTAAGGTTAGAGTCAAGTTTATAGAAATATGGAGTGTATTGTTTTGGTGAAAACGGTTAAGTACCGAATGAGATATGAGTTTCTTGCATGGAGATTAAACTTGGTCGTATGTTATTAACCAGAAATTGCAGCTCATGAAAATTATTATAATAACCTTTTAGGTTCCATTGTAGAACTTTCAAAAGTACGTCTGTAGGAAATGAATGTTTTCTATTAGTCCATTGGGGGAAGTTTGAAGTGCCACTATTTTTGAAGTGTTCATTAAGACTCCGTGCCAAGGATGTTGAAGTGGACGGGCCTGGTAAAGGGCCTGAACAGTTATTATTAGATGGAGTCTTTATCGTCATTTTTATTGTCGGAAATGTAGTATTTGTTGGGTCTATATGGTAATTAATTGGAGTCATCTTCTAATTGCATGGGTGGGAGGTAGTATTGATGGTTTCGGATAAGGTGTTTAATTACTGTAGAAATTGGTGAGGTGATTACTCTTGCAATGTTCGGCTGTGTGGATGTACTTGCTGAATAGTTTGTTTCTGAATGGACCATAATCCTTGTGAAAGGGACAAGGTTAGGTTATCATCAATAGGAGAGTTGGGGATAAGATGTGATTGGCTGACTTTTGTGTGAGTAGGTAAAAATTTTATATTGTTATTTTGAATTATTGTTTTAGTTGTATTATTATCAGAGAGTGAGTTGTTTTTTTGAATTTTGTTATTGTTTTCGTTTTCGGCATGCAATTAGCGCTTGCAGTTTTTGGAGGAAGATGGTTGCTGTTCTTAACAGTTTGCGTATAGAACACGTGTACGCTTAGTTGGTGAGTGTGGAGGTAGGTCGCAGGTGTCATCAGTGGGAGTACCCCTGCACCTCTTAGCAGTGTGACCAAGAATTTGGCAATTCCGGCATGTCATAGGATTTGGGAAATATTTTTGTACTTTGAGGTTATACCAACAAACTTGCACTGAGGTAGGAGGTCTAAACAGTTCAAACGTAAACAATACTATACCTGAAGGACGCTGTGAACCGTTTTTGGTTTTAGTGTATTTAAATACGCCTGTAACACCCTAGGCCGACATTTCTTCAACAATTGCTTTCTTCGTTACAAGGCGAAGAATTTGGAGGCATTGAGGTTATCGTGTAGTTTGACTGTAATGGGACAGAGATTGGATAGGATTTGCTTTGAAAGGAAGATGTCGGCGATTTTTTGCGATTTAGCTAGAATCAGCAAATTTCCATCGCATGGTTGGGATATGGATTCGTAGGACGTACTGATACTATCAGTAGCTTTTTTTAAGAGAAAGACGCTAAAGAATGAGAGTGGTTTATCCGTGTTTGCTGGGCGATAATTATTAAACGGAGGTTATTTGCGTTGGATTGGGGGAACACTTTTTCTATATTGACAGGAGTATAGTTAGTTTTTTCCGTTTTCTGTTATTGGGTACCGCAAGTGGGCTTTTATCAAGACCACTAAAGCGGTTTCCCGTAAGCACACGTGGCCCCGAGGCCATTTCACATGGGGGCTATGCAATTGTTAGTTGTTTTTTTTTTTTTTACTAACTGCTACAAGCAGAAAATAAATTACAGCTAACGGAGCAGCGGTAATTCGCCAACAAAAATAAGAGCGAGTGGGATATCGATAAGAAGAAACGATCTGATCGGCTCGGCGGACAGTCGGTGAATGTATACACATTCTATAATTATTAAAGCCTTTCACTACACAATTAAAAAACTGCATCTTCAGTGGATCTCCCCTCTCGAAAACCAAATTGTTCATTAGCAAAGAAATTATTTCTGTTGAGAAATGATACTATGCGCACTTTTATAAGTTTCTCAAATATTGTACATAGTTTACAAAACGTTAGGAGTATAGAGATTGGTCTATATTAAGACATTGAACCCTTTTTTGAACAAGGGTATAACTTCACCAGATTATAAAGACGACAGAAAGATACCAAAATTGATACTCAAATTAAATAAGAGACTCAACACATCGACTATAAACAATGAAATACGTTTCAGAAGACAGTTTGTGATATTGTCAGAAGTACAAGAGTTTTTGTTATCAAGGGACATGATTTGTTTATGGATTTCCAGTTGGGTAATCGGTTTAAAAGCAAAAGTATTGCTTTGTAACATGTCGTCAACTACATTTACGTATAAATTACAACTACAATTATTTTGTGAAAGAAGGGGCTTTAACTGAGTTGCACAGGCATAAAGAATTGATTATATTGATTGGCAATGATCACTGGGTCAGATATTAATGTACATCTACTAGATGGGGTGAAAAGTAACCTCCTTGGGAATGAAAAAAAATATATTTTTTTTAAATGTTTTTTTATTTTATTCAATATAGTCCCTTTTTAGTTTGATACACTTATTCTAGCATTTTACAACTTCTTAATCCCGTCCGAAAAGTAATTTTCCCGAAGGTCTGCAAAATACTCCTCCGTGGCGTCGATGATTTCCTCGCGTGAGCTGAATTTTTTATTGATGAGCCATCTTTTGAGGTTTGGGAAGGGATAATATTCCGAGGGAGCCAAATCGCGCGAATACGGTGGATGCGACAGCAATTGGAGCCGTAAGTCATTGATTTTAGTCATGGTTGCGATGCTCTTGTGCGCCGGTGCATTATCTTGCAAAAACAAAATTTTTTTTCGCTTCATGTGAGGCCGCTTTGCAGCGATTTCTGCCTTCAATCGCTCCAGTAATGCACAGTAATACTCGCTGTCCGAGGTAGTCCACGAAGAGTATGCCATAACAATCCCAGAAAACCGACGCCATAACCTTTCCGACCCATCGAGCCTCACTCGGCCGCTTCGGAGCACTCGTGCCGGCTTCAGTCTATTGCCGGGCACTCATTCTCTTCTCTGGTGTTCAACTGTTACCAATCGACGCCAAAAGTCCGCCCGATTCCGCATCAGCAAGTCCAAACACTCTTTCGAAGTGCTCTCGCGTTCGTGTTTTTGATCAGGAGTGAGTATGCGCGGCACCCAGTTGCAGGATATCTTTTTCATATGCAGAATATTGCGCAAATTATGGCGTGTGCGCTCAGTACTAATCTTTGTGGTATCTGCTAGCTCACACACCTTCACTTTCCGGTCATTTAACACCATTTCATGTATTTTTTTTAATTTGTCCTCTGTAACCGCATCGGAGGGCCTGCCGCTGCGGACTTGATCGATAGTGGAGTTGCGGCCACCACGAAACTCTCGAAACCAATATTTGACGGTGTAATCTGACGGAGCATTAGCCCCATAATATTTATCCAACTTTTCTTTTGTTTCCTTCGCCGTTTTGCCTCTCAAAATAATGAACGAAAATCGTTTTTGTCCATACTCAACATGATGCCAAACACGTCAAAAACAATCAGCAAACAAAACTAAAGACAGTATCGGACTGAAATTTGGCATGTCTGCCTAAATATGAACGGACTTCAATTGCAATAGCAGCGCATTCTGGCCCTCAAGGGGGTTACTTTTCACTCCACCTAGTAACTTCAATTTAAAAATGGTATCCTTATCAGTTTGTCTGTAAAGGATACTATTGACATATTTCCTTTTTTTTTTTCATGTTTCCTCTACAGTTCTGAAATTTATCCGCATAATATTTATTTCTTTTAAATGCACCTGTTTTTTTACCTCTTCATTTAATTTTTAATATTTTTTTTTTCGTAACTCGTTTTTTTTTTATTTTTTTTTTTTCAAAAGTTCTCTACTCATCCACGACTTAAGACGTTTTAAATTGAAGTTCTTTGTATTCAGTGTTTCAGTACAACTTATGGTACAATATGATTTCTTAAAATATTAGGAAAAGTATTGTAAGCCACTGAAGGATTATTTTCTGTATAAACGGGCTCCCAGAACTCAAAAATCAAACAACTTACTAGATTATGGAAACTAGTTTTCCGAGTTTCCGTAAAAGGGACATATCTATCTATCCTGTTCAATTGGAGTTTCTCTATATTTAAACTAGTCATGCATTGATCTGTAATCTTGTAGTCTAGCACTTCAGCAGACAGTTTATACAGAAATTGTTTGTCTAATCTTACGAAAATATGATCAATACATGTTTGCGATGAGTCTGTGATTCGAGTCGACTTCATTATAAGAGGTTCCAAGCAATACGATGACATTAGAAGCGTGTAATTATCCGTGTCTATGTTATTTCTTAAAATATCTATGTTAATATCTCCTAAAACCAATAAATTCTTATTCTTTACATCTCTCAGTAAGCTATTCTTTCATTCATGTTTTGAAAAGAGTTCTGTAGTTTTAACTGCACTAGAGATGTAATAAATAAATTACTATCGAAAAAAAAGAACGTTGTTTATATTGCACTTGGCCTGAAGGACCATCAAATCCATATTTTCTATAAAGGACATTAGTGGAAGAGGTTCCCGAAGCTATTTTTTCTGCACTTATCGTTTGCGAATTTCTATTTTCAGTGTCATCTAGAATATCTTGAAGGCCTGATATAGCCGAGGTTTCGGTGATATTAAAGTTAGATGGCATTGAGTCTGTTTTTGCCCAACTTATTGAGGGTTAAGGGAGAAGAAAATATTTTTTGTTTTTGTGCAGGTGTATGTTAAATATTTATCTTTCTAAAGTCCTAGTTCAAAAATGTTGCTAACGCTTCTTCTGCTGAAAAACTTGTGTTTTCAATTTAATTAAAAAATATAGTATAATGGACTCTATCGATTTCTTCTTTAGTTGCTCTTTGTACAGCATCTACAATTTCTGCCTTTTTTCATTAGTGATTTTTTTCTAATTATATGCGTACATATAATTCTCCAGCCACTGGAATATTTAATAATGAAATTGTTTTTGCTGTATGAACAAGATAGACAATTTCTCTTTATTTGATTGAATATCTTATTTACACTTATGTTGAAAGAAATTTCTTGAAAATCCAACTAGCTGACCATTTTTTTAAATCTTTAATATTCACCTTCGGGTTCAAACTGAACGCGTTATCCATATCTTGCACGAGATTTTGGGCATGAGAAAGCGTTTCTGCGACGTTTCGTGACCGTCGATGAGACATGGATTCATTATTACACACCAGAGACCAAAGAACAATCAAAACAATAGGTTTTATCCGGTGAACGTCTCCAAAGAAGGCGAAGACCGTGCCTTCGGCCGGAAAGGTGATGGCCACCGTTTTTGGGAGGTGCGAAGTGTGGTCCTCGTTGACAATTTGGAGAAGGAAAAAACAATCAGAGGAGCATACTACGTCGATTAATTGGGCCGATTCAACGCCGTTTTGAAGAAAAAACGATTACATTTGCACCACGACAGTGCACCGATTCACACCTTTGCATTACGAATTGCTCCCTCATTCCCAAACCCTAAAAGATCGCTCGCCAGAAAGAAGTACGGATTGAACGAGGAAGTTATCTCCGCCGCGGAGTAATGTTTTGCAGGCCAACAAAAATCGTACTATACGGAGGGATTAAAAAAGTTGCAGCACCGTTGGGAAAAGTGTCTCGAATTGAAAGCGGACTATATTGGAAAATAGATTGTCAAAATTGAAGTGCAATAACTTTACATGACTTTTTTTTCGAAAATCAAGAACTTAAATTAATGCAATAAAGTGCACCATATGTCCATTTATATCTTTTCCTAACTTGAACTTTCTAAATCTTCACTGAACGTGTTTAAACAAAAAAAGTTCATATTTCTTACGTGAACACTTCTGTACTGACTAAAAATTTAACTTAGGCATTTTTGAAACAAAAAAATTTATTTATGACCGCCAAATTGAAAATTTTCGCCCACAGTGCGATGGCCAGGTGGGATTATTACCATTACATTAAATACGAGACAGACAGAATCCAATGCGAGGCAATTCTGTGAAAAAGTCTTTTCATAGAATTTGTTTGTAGTTATATGAAAATCCCGTCGGCGTCAACTCTGACATGAAGGCATAACACTGATGTTGGTGTGGTTGCTGGCTGGGCTAAATGTAACGAACTAACAACTAGCACGTACTTAAGACCCACTGGTTGAGGATGTACTAGCTCGTCCTCCCGTCCAGTTTGACAACCACCTCTGGGAAAAATATCGAAACGTAATACACCCGAGTTTCAAACTATTAAACCACCAGCCCGCGCCCTGGAGAAAAAGCCAGTAAAAGGGTATTCATATCCCCTTGGTGCGCGCGCGGGATTATATATATATATATATATATATAAAAGCTCGCAGTAACAAAGAAATCGACGATATTTTATCCACGTCCTTGGGACGCGAATCTGTTTTTACCCTGGAAATATAATTGGAGCTGGTAAGGTATATTAAGGAAATGGAATCACGCTTTTGGGGACTAACTCGCAGTGATATTCGCTCACTAGCATTCCAATTGGCAAAAAGAAATAGCATTCCGAACCCATTTTCAGTAATAAAAGAATGCTCCGGAAAGGACTGGTTGTATGCATTTCTGAAAGACACAAATCCCAAATTAGCATCAGGACTCCAACCGGCACCTCAATCGACAGAGCAAAAGGCTCTTATTTTATCCAGAAAAAAACATTTTCCAGCTCTAATGAAAGATGCTCCTCCTGGCTCCGATTCCGCTTGCCACATATCGGGATGGATACAAATCCCGATATTTTCCAAAGGGTTTGATCATTTCTTGCGGTTCACAAACCCTTCCAAGGATAAACCTATGCTACTGGTTCTGGGTGGTCATTACAGTAATACCCGAAATATTGAGGTTCTGGATAAAGCTCGACAAAATGAGGTTGTAATTATATCGTTACTACCGCATTGTACTCACAAAATGCAACCGCTGGAATGAGCATTTACGGGGCCTCTCAAGACATACTACAATGACGAAATCAGAAGATATATGCGAGAACAGGGCCAAAAAATTAACCCAGTTCGCCTATCTTAAGTCCAAACAGCACAGATTGCAATTAATGGATTAAAATGTACCGGTATGACTTTATTGGTGAAATTTCTGAAAAGCATCCGAAAGAAGTGTTTGAGCTTTCCAGACGGGAAAATGATCCAGACGAACCAGTTTTCAGCGCTAGTAAAGCGGCTATGATAAATGTTATCACACCGGAAGGATCCGTTTCTAGTACTAGTAGTGCAGCTTTGAAAAAGTTTCTCTAGCCTTTCGCAATAAATCCTTCCAGATGGATAAAGAGCATAAGATATGGGTACCGTGCTTAGTTTGGGCTCACAGTAAATGTCTTCCAACAAGTAAAAGTACAACTAAAAACTACCACATGGTATCATCAAAGATACTAAATCAATCAAGCCTAAGCCTGTTTCAAGCATTAATGCCATCCCAGATGAAAGACCCGAGAGCGACTATGCTGAGCAACTAGATCGAAAGAATCTTTAAGGTTGGAATTATTCTTTAATTTAAGAACAGTTTCTTTTAAAGTATGTGAACGAAGTAATTTTATGTATATCTATGTAATTACAAGTTTAAGTAAAAATACTTTTAAAGTAATGAAATATCCGATGTAATATTTGAATAAGTTAATTTGAGTTTTGTTAGTTTAAATAAAATGAGGTTATAAAGGGACAATTGGGCCAAACTTCTTGATAATATTTTACCTCACAAAGAAAAATTCCACAGATCTTATAAATGTATTGGGTCTATAACTTTGCTAAGAAATGGCGTAACTTGTATTATTCCATTGTAATTATTCCATTGGAACATGCGTTGGATAGCTAGTGTCATTGTACGTCATTTCAGTATATGTCATTCATTTGAAGCGTAAACAACAATAATTTTTTTTCACTCAAATATGTCGAACTTTGTGCCTGAAAAAGTGTTTTTGCGGGGAGTTCTTCTTCATTACTTTAATATGAAGAAAACTGCTGCCGAAAGTCATCGTATTTTGGTGGAAGTTTATGGTGAACATGTTCTAGCTGAGCGAACGTACCAAAAGTGGTTTGCACGATTTAAAAGTGGTGATTTTGGCTTGGAAGACGATGAACGTCCTGAGCAGCCAAAAACGTTTGAAGATGAAGAACTGGAAGCATTACTCTATGAAGATTGTTGCCAAACACAAGAAGAGCTCGCAGAATCTTTGGGTGTCACTCAAGCAGCCATTTCAAAACGTTTAAAAGCAGCTGGATGTATTCAAATTGGGTTCCACATAAATTCAAGCCGAGAGACGTCGAAAGGCATGTCCGAAATGCTGCTGGAACGCCACAAAAGGAAGTCATTTTTGCATCGGATTGCTACTGGTAATGAAAAATATATCCATTACGAAAACCCCAAGCGCAAAAAATCATATGTGAAACCTGGCTAACCAGCCAAATCAACGGCAAAGCCGAATACCCATGGCGCGAAGGTAATGCTCTGTATGAATCGGGTGAAACCATCAATGGACACCGCTACCGAACACAATTAATCCGTTTGAAGCGAGCAGTAGCCGAAAAACGCCCGGAATATGCGACCAGACACGAGGCAATAATTTTCAATCATGACAACGCTCGGCCCCACGTTGCTATTCCGGTTAAGAACTATTTGGAAAACAGTGGATGAGAAGTCTTACCCCATCCAAGCCGGCGCAGTTTTTTTTGGGATGGAGTCCACAAATTACCTGAAAGATGCCAGCTTCAGATGGGCAATACTTTGAATAATACTATTGTACATGTTTTTTCTTAAATAAACGTTCACAGTTTGAAAGAAAACCGCACGAATTAAATTACATACCCAATAATATTTTTTTTATGTAAAAGTTATGAAATTTAAATATGATTTAATAAAATATTGATTTGGTTTGGTTTTCTGAATTTGTTTACAAACACAAAAACAACGCAAATATGTTGTCTGGGATTTAAAACTGGGTTTGTGTTCTTGATAAAGCGTATGATCTGGATAACGCCCAGGATGTCGAAGAGGTAACGCGTCTTCTGGCTGGGAAGTCAGATATTGAAGATTTAAATGAGTCAGGCAAAGAAGAAGCTGCAAAAGATGATTCAACTGACAGTTGAATGAGGAGCAGTTGAATGAGAATGGTACCAATAGCGGCAGGGGTCGAAAACCGGAAAGACTGATGATTTTGAAGTGATCTTTATTTCAAATTGTTGCAAGTCTAAATCTAATTGAATATTCTGGTGGCGCACAAGTAAATCTGCCAATTAAATACTATGAAAAGTACTAAATACACCAGTATGTACCACCCGAGAAATACGGGAAATGAGCTAAAAATTGATTCAACAGAAGTTAAGGTTTTTAACGGGGCTTATTTATATATTGGCTGTATTAAACTTCCACGTTTTCGAATGTATTGGCAGAATGATATTCGCCATAGTGCTGTTGCTTCGAAAATATCGAGAAACCGGCTTTTCCTATTGAGAAAGTGTCTTCACTTCGTAGACACGGCAATACCATCGCCAGTTCTTACTGAAAATGCTGCCTCAATATTCTAAGAGAATTTGGAAATTCTCAATGGATAAACAAATGATTCCATTTTTGGGTCGGTGCCCGAATTCTTTGCGGCAGTATGTCAAAAATAAGCCACTCACAGTAGAATTAAAGAATTTTGTTGTGACAAGCTCTACAAGTAGATTTCATCTTTTTTAAGTAAGTTAGAGAATTAGATAACAATTTATATTTTTAGGGATCGTTTTAGATTTCGAGGTGTACCAATGTGTTAACACCCCACTTAGAAATACATCTTTTTCTTTCCTTTTTTTTTTAATTCGACTGAACGAGATGCATTTAAATGGTACGGGAACTATTCAGACAAATCGCTTTCGGAACATAAGTTTTAAGAAAGACAAAGCAATGCGAAGAGGGAAAGCCAATCAAAGAGTCCCATCCAGCAAAAAAAATTGTGGCAGTCAAATGAAAGGACAACAAATCCGTTCTGCTAGCATTAGAAAAGACCCGGCTACCACAGTTTATAGGTGGAATAAAGAGCAACGGTCCCGTACGGGGTACAATAGTCACATGGGAGGAGTTGATGTCTGTGACCAGATGATGGAATGCTGCAGAACTTGGATTAAATCTAAAAAGTGGACTCTAAATGTGGCTCTTCATTTCATCGACTTGGCAGTGGTGAACTCATAGCTGGAGTACAGGAAGGACTTTCAGAATAACAAAGTTCCAAAAAGATTTGTCCAAGACCTCCTGTCTTTCAGATTGGAGCTTGCCGAAGCTCTTCTATCCTCTCCAAAGAGAAAAAGAGATGAAGTTGACTCTACGGATAGTGATGAAGAGAATCTTTTTAATAGCAATTATCAACACTTACCTATGCCGGGTAAGAGCAAAAAATTTAATGGAGCTGAGCATTGGTCAATTGTTGACAAGTTGAAAACAGCTCGAGCTTGTCGCATGAAAACTTGTAAAAGTCGCACACGAACTCGATACCAAAAATTTAACGTTTATTTATGTCTTACCCATGAAAGAAATTGTTTTAGCGACTTTCATATTTTGTCTTAGTTTGCCTTTTATATATATTTTTTTATATTATTTAACTTTTATATTCTAGAGTTGAAAGCAATTTTTGTAACTGATTTAATTTTTTGACTGATTTTGTATTGCTAATTTTACTAAGTCATACATTTAAAAAAAAAACATAATTAGTTTTTAAATAAATTTATTGTTTTAGTTCCTTTTGTACCAAAAATTAAATATACCATATTTACTACCCCAAGTTAAATAAGTTGAAAATAAAATGAATTCTTAATTTAATACCTAATTCGTTCAGTTTGCACTCAATAAGGCCCAAATCACACAAATATGTATGTCCTTTTTCCAGGCACTGAGATGATAAATGTCCTTTAAAACCATATATTTCTTATTTTTGAATCTAAATAAACGTGAGTTTCGAATTAGAAAAAAATTGGATGAAATTTAAAAGCGCTGGATCTGAAAGGGTTAACATTTTGGAAAAAAGTGAAATTTTGTTTTGAGCTGTATAAAATTGTTAGCATCGCATGGCCTAGCAAATTTCATCAATGAACCTACTAGACTCGTCTCAGGTAGATGTTTAGACTATATTTATGGACGGTTCAGGAATAGCTCGATTACTGATCACTCTATGAATTCTGAACCTCCTGACAGGATAACGAAGATAAACTACTACAAGCTTAAATACAATCTATCTTGTGAGTTTTGGGACGACGTCTATCTGTGTTCTATTGTTTCTCCTTTTCCTTTTTAATGCTTATTGATTGTCGTAAGAAGCATATTCTGAGTTGTTTCTATACTTTAAGTCCTAAAAGATTTTCTAAAATGCTTAAACCTTAGATTCCCAGTTACTTATTAAACAAAGTTAGGGCTAAAAACTAACTTAGAACTAAATGCTATAAGTATCCTGGTAATCTGTGTTTGAAAAGCAAATACAAAAATCTATGTACTGAACTTAAAAAGGAAATTCCAATTTGCCGTGATTCCGCTATAGGTAATTAAAAAGTGAATGGCAAATTGTTAACAGTTTCTTAAACAAACTCTGTTCCAAAAGAAAAAAAAACCAACTGTTATTCGTATCAATGACCGTGTTATATCTGATAAACTAGTCATTGTAGATGCATTTAATTGCTATTTTACGAACATAGCCACCAGCACGCAACCATGTCCTGCTTAATCTACTTGTCATTTCTGTACGAACCGATTGCTCTGCTGAACCAATGTGTTCTAATAGTTTAATATTTGAGACTATTACTCCTCTTGAAGTTTTAAAAGTTATCGGCACTTAAAGGAATACTTATTCATGTGGTGCCGAAGATATCTTCCTTAAACAAGTTGCTTGTCATATAACGAATGTCCCAGCTTACATTTTTCATCACTGCATATTTGAAGGAGTTTTCCCTGAAGACCACAAGTGTGCTGATGTTATCCCATTATTCAAAGAGGGTTCTACTTTTTAAGTGTGTATTTATTAACCCATCTCACTTCTCCCAGTTATAAGTAAAATTTTTGAAAAGCTTGTGAAAAATATGATAGTGCGTTATCTCACAAAAACTAAGTTCTTTAATGATATACAATTTGACTTTCAAAAGGGAAAATCAACCGAGGATGCACTCCTACAGTTTTGTGGCAAAATAATGTCAAACTAAGATGGTAAAAAGTGTACTGCTGGTTTATAACATATATTGACATAACCAAAATATGATATGGTTAACCACATTATTCGATTGAATAAACTTGAAAAAGCAATTTTCGTGGCTTAATGTTAGAGTGGTTTAGATCATACCTGAAAAATAGATCACAAAAAGTAAAGAGTGATCTTATAATTCTCAACTTAGGGGTACCCCAAGATTCTATCCTAAGTCCGATTACATAAACTCACTTTTAACACTTAATTTTAAAGGTGCTCCAACGGATTTTGTAGATGATATAGGTTTCTCATATGGTTCAAATAGTGGCCTAGATCTGGTTTCCGACTTAATTGAGACCTTAGTCTTTTAACAATATGATTTTATATTGTTATAAGTCCTAAGACTAAAATTTAATTTAAGTTTGTCATTTAATTTTTATCTGGATCTGGATGGTGGTATGGGTATGTTTCCCTATTGACATCATTAGTGAGTTTAAATACATAGTACTTGCCATAGACTCAAGAATGAGCTTTTCTTATCATGTAGAAGCTTTGAGGAATTATTTCCGTTGCATGCTTGAAATTTCTTCTATTTGCGAAATATCTGTTCTACTAAATTGTTAAAAATTATTTATTATATTGTAGTATTTTTCATTCAAAATTACAATATGGTAGGTGCTTTTAGGTGTAAAATACAACCTCTTTTGATAATTCAGAAATATATCCTACGAAAATTATGCTGCAAACCTAGTAGATATTCTACTTACTCTTTGTTCTGTGACTTAAAAATTCCTCCCGTCCGACATTTATACTGCTTTAAGGTGCTGAAAAACTTCTTAATAAAGTCTGGTAATCGGATCTTCCGACTAATTTCTAACTTTAACCTGCGTGGAAACTGTTCATATTCTGTATCTTCCATACCACTGTTCTGTGTTCAAGTCCTGGTAGGAGCACAAAAGCAAATTTTTTTCGGCGGGCAATAGTAGACCTCCGAAAGTTAAATTCTGTCTATAAAAAAGCTTCTCAGGAGAGCCGTTCGGAACCGGCAATAAACAGTAGGCCCTGCTCAGGAGTGTAAAAATTCACAAAGTGAGAAACACAAATGAGCGCGAGAAGCTAGGCCTTAGCCCACACCGGGGTGTCGCGCCATTTATTTATTTTTTTATTTCTCTATCCTTCAGACCGATTACTTTGCCTGGATTGTTTCTCAAACTCGAAAAAACCTGGCTTCTCAATTTCAACTTCGTCAGCTTAGAATCTTTTCTCTTTGGCTATCTGGTATAACCAATGAAACAAGGTTTATACTAGTCAACTATTTGATGCTTTATAGCAAATTTATTCCCTTCTGTATCTGTTTAAGCTTGCTTATATAATATTTGAGTAATGTTTTATCAGTTTTTTTTATTTGAGGGTTACCACTTCCATACATACATAATTTATTTGATTTTTCAAATTCTCGATGAAATTGTAGCTCAAACGAAAATTCATCGCGGATGGTGGGTGCACCCAATCAACCAAAACAGGTCAGCTGAAGGTGACTACCAGAACCTTTTAGAGGAAATATTGCTATACGACGCAGAAAAATTCTTTTGCTACACTAGAATGGAAATAAGATAATTCCAGTACTTATTACAACTAGTAAAATCCCACCTCACAACTCGCTAGCATTTGCCTTTCGCATAGGCAAGTCAACTGTTCAAGCAATTATACCCGAAGTTTGTGATATTCTGTGGAACGTGTTAATGCCTATTTATGTATCTGCAAAGACAGCAGAGGATTGGCAACTCATCGAGAACGAATTTTTCTATTCATGGAATTTCCCGCATTGCGTAGGAGAAATTGATGTAAAACACATCACGATTCAAGCACCCATAAAAAGAGGATCGCAGTATGTTAACTACAAAATAAACTATAGCATTGTTTTGCTTGCGGTGAGTGATGCACAATACAAATTTTCCTACTTCGACATCGAAGCATATGGATCACAAAGCCATGGTAGCATACTTAAGAATTGCACATTAGGCGTTTCGCTGGAGAATGGTCATATGAACTTCACCTATTTTAACTGTCAATAAGAAATACATGTTCATAAATTGTTTTCTTGTTATCTTAGAAAACACAAATGTTCCGTACTTCCTGCTTGGCGATGAAGCATTTTCTCTCAAATCGTATTTGCTCACTGTGTCCTGTAGAAGATTCTTAGATGCTGACAAATACGAGTACAATAAGAGGCTATCTAGAGGACGTCAAGTTGTGGAAAATGCTTTTGGTATTCTAGCTGCTAGATGGAGAATATAAATCGAACTATAACAGCAGAACCAAAAACAACTGACAGTATCATTAAAGCAATTGTTGTCTTACACAATATACTTTGTGAGAGCAGCGAACATTTATATGCTCACGTTTATTTGCCGACAGACAAAGCGATAATGGCATTTGGATAAATGGTGCTTGGTGAACGCAAACAATTACTTCCCAAGTTACTGGTATTCCCTCTACATTGCGCATTGGAACGAGAAACATTTCATGTGCAGCAATCCAGCAAAGGGACTATATCAAAGACTGGATTAAAGTAATTATAATTAGCTACCAACCAGTTGATTAGATTATGCCTTATTATTATTATGTTATGAGTTATAAACATTTCTTTAGGCCGTTGGGAGAATCATGTGTTGGTGGTAGATCCTGAAAAACAAAAACCATCGTAACTATTTACAGAGGCGACCATTTTCAATCGTTTGTACTTACATCGTGAGATGGTGGCATTACGTTTTGCATTTCTTGTTTGATTTATTGTTGGTGGCGCAGGTACAAATTAAAGAAGAATTTAGTTCTGATTCAATTTATATTTAAAAAAAACCTCAAGTACTGGTATATCGTGGAGGAGATAGTTTCTTTACTGTCACTGTCGCCAATTCTCGCAAGCGCGTCCATTTACTTTTCAAAGAAATTTGCCCGCAACGTTTGGGTAGATTTCAATGAGCGGGGGGGACACTTCAAATCCGTTCTTGGGGTCGATGTAAATGAAAGTAATTACGGCGGTGTAGGTGAAGGCGGATTCCTTAGAATTGGAGAGATTCCAATTCCGAATCCATTGAACTGCTCTCAGGACGACCGTGCTAAGGGTCGCTGCATATTGTGTGCCGTGGCTGCATAGTTTGAGACAGAAACTCAATCTTAGGTAGCAAATACCACGGCCTAGATGTGGCCACTCCAGAACTGGTACTCAGGTTTTCCTTTTTTCTTCTCATCTTACTTTTTCCTTAAGCACCGTAAATCTTTTCAATAGCCATTGGTGTGCTACGGGGAAATGCCAAAGATATTTGCATAAATATGAGCTGTTTTTTTAACAGCATCCAGGTATTCACGTCTCTTTGTGTCCTATAGCGTTGGGTTCTCTTGTAGCATCATCGCCAAATTTTTATCAGATTCTGTATACTAAGCACAAACAATAATCGTAATATATTATATATTTATGGAATACAAACCTTTCCAGGAAAATTAATACACAATTTGTGACTCCATAGCTTTGATGGGACGTGCAATAAACACAAAAATTTGACAATCTGTCAAAAATTAGGGTTGTTTGTTTAAAATCTGTGTGCATCAGAGCCATCTCAGTATGAAATCAGGAAATAATGGATTTTTTTTTTTTTTTTGTGAATTTATAAGTTCATTCTGAGCTTTCAAAAAGTAAATTGCTTCAACGTCAACTTTCAAGTAAACTACTTTTTGAAAAGTTGAGAGAATACTAGAGAATACTATAATGGTGAAAGAAGAGACAAAACATTTTCGTGCACACAATTTGCTTTTTGCCGAACAAAAACACTTTTTCCAAGTATCTCCAATAGAACTCCTGGCCTTAACAAGTTTCACATTTAGATGCTTTTCCATACTTAAGTTTTTTGTAAGGCACACTCCTAGGTATCTGAATTCGTCGATTTCAATAGGTATTAAATTATAGAGCCATCTTTCGTTTATGCTATTTCTTCCAACACCGTTTCTGAAGATCACTATCTTTGATTTGTTGAGATTAACTTTAAGATTCCAAGCAGTGCAGTACCTATACAGTTGGTTGATCATCAATTGGAGCGATGGGGGAGAGTGAGATAGCATCACTATATCGTCAGCATACAGGAGGGTCTTTATAGTAGTCCCCGCAAACTCTACACCTTCACTAATGCAATCCGTTAGATCCTTTATGAAAAGTACAAATAGCAGAGGGCTCAATGCACACACCCGTCGAACGCCAGACTGTTTGAAAACATTCTGAAATTTCTTCTCCATTCCAAACTGCGACTATAGTTTCCTTGTACAAATTTTGTAAAACTTTTCCAAACTTTGGAGACATCCCAAGGCCATAGAGCTTGTAAATAAGCGCATGTCTATCCACCGCATTGAATGTCGCCTTAAAATCGATAAAGAAGCTGTAAAGTTTTTTCCCGTTTTGAAGGAAGGTTTCTCCAATGCTCTTTAACAAGAAAATGTGATCGACCGTGGAGTAACCAGGCCTGAAACCGGCTTGGAATTCTTTTAATAAGCCCTTTTGGTTAATCCACTTATTGAGTCGCTGTTGCACTATTGAAGTAAATATTTTGTATGAAGTATTGAGCAATCCCACGATAATTCTCCGGATTTTAAGAATTTTCTTTTTGTGGATAGGAAAAATTTAAGGACTATTTTAACTCTTTCGGGATGGTTCCATGTTCTAAGATTTGATTGAACGCTATAATGAGCTTATTTATAAGTTCAATGGTTCCGTACTTATAGAACTCACCGGGTATTCCATCGGAGCCTACCGCTTTGCCATCTTTTAAGCTTTTCAAGGTTTAAATAATCTCTTCACGAGTTATATGCGCATCCAAAACCAGATTTTCGTTCCACGGTTCTGCATAGGCAATGATTACATTACTGGCGAGAAAGTTTAACAGTTCCTTAAAATGTTTTTTAAAAAAATAGCAGGTGTGAGGTCTCGATGTATCGTAAACGTATTTCCGTTCAAGTGCTTTAGCAGTTTCTTGCACTGCGTCATACACAAAGTAGTTGTTTTGTTTCCATCTACATATGGCTTTGTACGTCTTATCTGCTTCCAAGTAATGATTTTTGCAGAACTCATTATCGTATACACGTAGGGACTTCTACTGTCTAGCGCCGGCACTCCCCGTCAAAGCAAGATTCGATTGGTATCAATTTCTTTTTCTTGCTACCAACGGTTGGATAAGCAGATCTAATACAGGTTGTGATCGATGTTATTTCGGAATCGGTACTTCTGTTTAGCGAGAGGTTGAGGTTGATCTGATAACTAGTTGCGGTGCTGAAATTCCACCTAAGTTTTGGTAGCATTTGCAAATTTCTAGAGCCAGACTCTTCATTGCATCCAACTAGGAGCTTCGTGTTTGCGAGCAGATGATCGGAGAATGTTGCCACACTAACTTTTAAATCTTGTATACAGTCAGCCCAAGTCCCACCAGCTAGACAGTAATCTATTATCGAGCATCCTTGCATTCCAATAAATGTGAGTTCACCAAACCTATCTGATGGCGAGGTCTCGTTCACCATTCGCAGACCAAAGGTTTCACTAAGGTCCAATAATTTTTTTCCTCTTTCGTAACGCGTTTCATCCTTAGATCGGCGCAATATTCCAGCTTCATCATTTTCTAATCCAGCTTCATTCCCACATCTAGCATTAAAATCGCCTACTAAGAGCACGTTTGGATTATCATTTGTCATCATAAACTCGTACATTTTCTCGAAGTCTGATTCCCATTTATTGCTGTTTAAGTATATTGGCAAGATTATAAGTGTTTGGTTTGCAATAATCAAGCGTTTAAATGTAATCTTATCCATGGTTTCGAAATTGTAGACCACATTTTGAATAGTTTTTTTTATTGTAAAATAACAACCCCCACTCGCTCTTCCTCTTGTACTTCTTCTTACCGCTGAGATCCATACAAAATCAAGGTTCTTAAATTTACATTCAAATTTATCATAATCTACTTCAGTTACAAATGTTTGCACAAATAACTACTATATCTGATATCAGACATTATCTTGAAAATACCAAGATAACTACAGAGCATTTCTCGTCTTGCGTAGCCACGACTTCTCAAATGACATTGTGTGCTCTTAGACGACCTGTTGCTGGGGGTTGTTGGTACCATTTTGTTCCATCACGGGTCAATTAGTATTCCTCGAAGAATTGTCCTTCTAGCCCTCATCGTCATCGCCACTAAAATCTTCTACTTCAGAGCCACTCTTTCGTACTTCTTCCGCAAGCCTGTTAACGTATTGCTCCCATTCTTCTTCATTCATTCGGCTCTAGTTGAATCCGTTTATTTCGTCAGCCATAATAATTTACTTTCGTATTAGTATGTTGTTCCTAATTTGCTTCTGATTCGTTAAAGTAATGATTACTGATTGACAAAAATGATGCTTTAATTTTCATATATGTCCACAAACTGAACAAAAATAACTAACTGTAAAATTCACTAATGATCTAATTATCTGAAAGTCGTAGACAATAGACGATTTAGAATCAAATACGAAATGTTCAAGTGACCTAATTGCCTGACATATGTATTAAGTGGAAAACTCCAGTCAGTTGCAAAACATTGTAATAAATTATTTGTTTATATTGGGTATGTAATTTAATTCGTGGGTTTTTTTTTCAAAATTTGAACGTTTATTTTAGAAAAACATGTATAATAGTATTATTCAAAGTATTGTAAATCTGAAGCTATGGCTTTTTCCCATCGTTCTGGCAATTTGTGGATCGCATCCCAAAAGAACTGCGCCGGCTTGGCAGCCAAGAATGAATCAAGCCAATTTTTGATATTCTGCTCTGATGTGAACCGTATTTCAGTGAGGGCGTTCTGCATCGACCGGAACAAATAGTAGTCAGAAGGGGCAAGGTCTGGGCTATAAGGCGGGTGGGGTAAGACTTCCCATCCACTGTTTTCCAAATAGTTGTTAACCGGAATAGCAACGTGGGGCCGAGCGTTGTCATGATGGAAAATTATTGCCTCGTGTCTGGTCGTATATTCCGGGCGTTTTTCGGCTACTGCTCTCTTCAAACGGATTAATTGTGTTCGGTAGCGTTGTCCATTGGTGGTTTCACCCGGTTTTAGCAGCTTTTAATACAGTACACCCATCTGATTCCACCAAATACAGAGCATTCGCGCCATGGATATTCGGCTTTGCCGTTGATTTTGCTGGTTGGCAGGGTTTCTTATATGATTTTTTGCTCTTGGGGTTGCCATAATGGATTCATTTTTCATCACCAGTAACAATCCGATGCAAAAATGAATTCCTTTTGTGGCGTTCCAGCAGCATTTCGGACATGCAAAACCACCTTTCGACGTCTCTCGGCTTGAGTTCATGTGGAACCCAATTTCCTTGCTTTTTAATATATCCAGCTGCTTTTAAACGTTTTGAAATGGCTGCTTGAGTGACACCCAAAGATTCTGCGAGCTCTTCTTGTGTTTGGCATCTATCTTCATAGAGTAATGCTTCCAGTTCTTCATCTTCAAACGTTTTTGGCTGCCCAAGACGTTCATCGTCTTCTAAGCCAAAATCACCACTTTTAAATCGTGCAAACCACTTTTGGCACGATCGCTCAGCTAGCGCATGTTCACCATAAACCTCCACCAAAATAAGATGACTTTCGGCAGCCGTTTTCTTCATATTAAAGTACTGAAGAAGAACTCCCCGCAAAAATACTTTTTCAGGAACAAAGTTCGACATATTTGAGTGAAAAATAATTATTGTTGTTTACGCTTCAAATGAATGACATATAATGAAATGACGTACAATGACAGTAGCTTTCCAACGCATGTTCCAATGGTATAATAACAATGGAATAATACAAGTTACGCAATCTTTTAGCAAACCGCAAAGTTATAGACCCAATATTTTTTTTCTAAAATTTACTTTAAAATAATAAAAGTACCCATAATTACGAATTCCACGATACCCTATTTGTTGTCAAAACAAGCGGGACACTGCTTAAAACCTCTGTATCTTGGAGCTTTATTTTTTTTTCTCAAAATATAAAGCGTGTTCCATTAAGACCTATTTTAAAATTTGTGAAAAAATGCAGTGTTTATTTGAAAAGTTCTGAATATTTTTATTTTAATAAGAGTGTGGACATAGAGTTTATGTTTACAATATCCCATAAATGGCCGCCTCGCGACTGTCTAGTTCCCAAATGTCAAATTTGCAAAAATTAAACCATCTTCCGGATAGGGTGATTAATTTTGCGCTTTATAAAAGAAACGTTTTGTCAGAAAAACTCACCTTATTCAACGTTATAATAGAGAATCAATTTATTGAAAGTAAATCATCTTATATACATTTTTTTGATATATACCAAGTATTGACGCGCAGTTTAGCGATGGTTTTCAATCGTCTTTCAATAATGAAATCCGGTTAAAAATGTTAAATGTTCCGATTTTATTTACTATAGAATAAAATAATGCTTAAAACAAACTTTATATTTTTTTATATTTTTAAACTTACATTGGTACGGAAACAAAGAAAACCTAAATGCGGCCAACGTCCTGAGGGAAAAATCTTGTCCAAGAGGTAGCTATAATACAAGCAAGAAATGAAAAAAACTATTTTGACAGTCAACATAAATTCCTTCGAAATTAAACAAAACGGACATTTTTTCAATTTCTCCCAGGATGTTGCCAGCAACAAAATCGTAATTCACTTTAAAAAAAAAACCTTTTAAATTAATGGCCCGATGACATCCCCGGGCCCATCTGAAGCTTTACGCTGAAGACTCTACGTCCAAAAAAGCAAGCATACCAATCGCCCTATTCGCCAATAACGTTCCACTCCTTAAAGGAACATCAGCTGTTTGTACAATTCCATATGCACCTGGGTAAACTCTTGCCACTTTCCCCAGCCTCCATGCCGACCGAAGTTCTCCTGGCTCTACCACAAGCATAATGCTACCAACCACCACCGGTTTTGTATGCTTGAACCATTTTGAACGTCTTGCAATCTCAGGCAAGTACTCAGCGTACCAACGTCTCGTAAAATCTCTCTCATCAAAATCGACTATACAGCCTACTCCATTGATCCTGACCAGAGAAAACTCCAGGCGCTGTAACATCTCGGTCGCTCTCACCGAAAAGAATTGAATTCGGTGTCAGAGGTCTTGGATCCTCCGGTTCCACCGGTATTTGTGTTAGTGGCCTCCTATTGATCTGCCCCTGAGCTTCCAGTAAAGCGTTTAAAAGAACGTTTTCTCGAGGAGTGGTAGCTTTTAAAATTAATTCGAGGCTGCACTTGATGGATTGGATAAGACGGTGAATACGTCGGAATAAAACGCCAAACAATGCCCTCGTATTTTGCGCAGTACTCACCTAGGGCATTCTCCATCTCCTTTACGCCCATCTCTAAACGATTCTTCGTTCCAACAAAATTAAGACCGTTGTCACTGCAAATGAACTTTTTGAAAACACGATTTATGAGAAATCTGCGCACGGCCATAGTGCACTGGTCCAGGCTGAGATCACCGAGCTCCTCTATGTGTACAGCCCGAAAACTCAAACAGGTAAATATCATTCCATATCGTTGGGCTATACCTCTTCCATATTTAACACTCATCGGTCCAAAGCAGTCCACACCAACATCAGTAAAGGGCCTTAAATCGAAAGTTAACCTGCCCTCTGGTAGCTGACCCATAATTGGCATGACTGGCTTCGCCATGCGCCGCTTGCACATAAAACACGTTCCTTTACATCGAGCTCTTGCCCCACGGATGCTTATAATCCAGGCCCGTTCTCTGGTGTCCGAAATTGTTGTGGCTGTTCCCGCATGAAAATTTGCCTCATGGTAATGTTGGACAAGCAAATCAACCAGCGCATGTTTTTTGGGTAAGATTGCTGGTTTACGCGTCGCATAGGAGATATTCGCCTTTTGAGCGTGAAACGCTTTTTGCTGGATCTTCCTGAAGATCCACTTCTTAGCATGAAAAACTTCCAACGGCGTAACGAACTTTTCCCTTTCGTAGTCTCTTCTTCGAAGAATGTTCTTAAAACGAAGAAGCAGCGCCAGAACTCTTACTGCGGAAGACCATCTTGCATGAAACCTTGGCTTTAACTCTTCGAAAATCACATAAGTACTGTCTGCTGGTGTACATTTATCGAAAACACAGGATTCAAATCAATCTAGCTTACCACATGGGCGACAGCTTTCCCCGGTGATATAGGCCATTCGGATTGGGGACGTCGTAAAAAACTAAGGTTCTGCAAACCATCTCCTGCTGTCTATGGTGACCAATCGCTCACACCATCTGGTTCCATCGTCGGTGACATTATCCGCGGAACTGACATACCACCATTGATAAGGGTCCGTGCTTTCTAGAATCTCACCAACACGGACTGCCAAGAAGGACGGAAACTTAAACTTGGAAGAACTGACCCATGAAAGCACCGTCTTAGAGTCGGACATAAAGATCATCTCTGCGGGCTGAATTGCGTGCGATGCTTTAACTGTATCTGCGACTCGCACACCAAGTACAGCAGCCTGCAACTCGAGGCGCGGGATTGAGAGCTTCTTAACAGGTGCCACTTTCGCTTTTGCCATGGCGAGGGCTATCTTAACTTTCCCATCTCGTTCAAAACGCCAATATGACACAGCAGCAAAAGCCTTCTTCGAGGCGTCGACGAAAACGATCCAACTTATTTTAGATGAGACAGGACTCCATGATGTATACGGACGGGGAATTTTAACATCCTTTAGTTCCCTCAAACACTTTGTGAACTCCAACCACTGATATTTCAACATACCGGAAATTGGCTCGTCCCTCACGCCAAATCTCTTGCGAAATAACTCGTCCTCGAATGATGAAACAGGAGACCAAACCAATAGGATCAAATATGCGAATGATGACTTTTAGAATCTCACGTTTCGTTACCCCAACTCCTGGTTCCGCCATTCTTTCCAAGGTTTGATCATCGCACAGCTTATACATCAAATGATCTGTCGATGGATGCCAAAACATTCCGAGGATTTTGGTAACGTAATCCTCCGATTCATTAGGATCGATGCTGACTAGGCTTGCTTTAATATTCGTTTCCGGAATCAAAATTCATTGATTTGCAGATCCTAATGGCGTCTTTACTTACGGCCGCGGCTTCTTCCACCATGTCAACCACGTACGGTTGACTAAACCATCCACTGCATCAGGGCACTGCTCTCGGAACAGGTTAGCGTGATAGTTCTTCATAAATTGCGCCGAAGAGGGAGAACAACGACAAACATCATCACCTGCATGACGCACACTGACGGCTCTCAAGACCTAACACAATCTCTCCAGACAATACGCTGACATTGTTGATCCATTGTATCCTCTTCTTGTTGATCCTTCGGTGGAACATTTCTCGAACATCCACGTTTACAGCAACCAGACGTTCGCGAAATTTGAAAAGTCCAGTGTGCAGAGGTACGAGGTTATCTGAACCCTTAAACAAATGCGAATTTAAAGAAATTCCCTTTACCTTAACAGCCATGTCGGCAACAACTCTTGGCTTCGGAGGAAACTTGTTTTTGTGTATCACCACAAACGTTGGGGCATACCAAACTCTTGCCCAATCTCGCCGTAACTCCTCCTTCAAAGCAATCCTCGCATAACCCTTGGCTATCAAATCTCGCATTTTTCACATTCTTCCACTCCAACAACTCAGGCCGCTTTAGCGCAACTTTTCCAAACTTATAAGTCGTTTCTCCGCCATCGGAGCGTATTTTTCGAGTAATTTGGATGTCTCGAGTATGTCCCTTAACATATGTCGCTTACTCTTGTTTACGGCAGAAACACACAAATTGATTCGCAAAGCATCTTCAACTCGGGAGACTCCCTTTGTCCATTGGAGAGTAAGCTGCTCCGGTTCACCTTCTAACTCCAGTTCGTCGAAAACATCTTTTTCAATCATCGTTATTGACGTTATTCCCGTATAAACGTATGAGAACAACTTTAAACATTACTGGGACCTTAGCTCCTACATGAGACGAATGAATCTGTGCTGGTGGAAAAAACGTTTGAGCTGAAGAATTTAAAGATGATCTGAAACTTGACGGATGGAGTAATGGATGATGATGTTTCGAACAACTTCTCTATTTATGTGGCTCTGGATCCAGACATCTTAAGCAGATTGCAAACCTTTCCTCCGAAGGTAGATCGTTCAACTCTTTGCAGTCACTTAATGCGTGCTTGCAATTTGCACACTTAGCACACGCACCGCTGGAAAGAACTTGTTGATGGTTTAGCACTATCCTGGATGAACTTGGCCCGTTCGACTTTTCACTTGATAAGGACCTGGATGACTTTGTTGTTATATCCGGAGGTAAACTTAGCAACCGCTCAGTAATGAAAACTGTAAAATCCTCCAAATAAGTGCGATTCTTCGACAACTTTCGCTTTTGCCAATCGTGATACAGACCAGAAGGCAGTTTGGTACCTATATCCGTCAAAACATAGTTGTTGTCAAGTTTCCTTTCCAAATACATCGACCTTATATCTGCGACAAACCCATTTAAGGACACAGCCCACTGGCGAAGTTTATTATCACTGTCTGAACGCAACGATGGTAACCTGAGTAGATTCCATGTGAGACTGTGAACTATAATATCGGCTTTTCCATAAATACCACGCAGCGAAGCCATGATTGCGTCTGCATCTGTTGAATACCTCAAACGATCGCTAACGATGTTATACGCTTCACCGGTTAGTGCCTTCCTAAGGCGGGCAACGTTCTCCTTAGGGTTAAAATTACCTTCTAACGTGGTTGATTTGAAAACAGATTCAAAGTAAGGCCATTCTTTCTTGTAATGACCTGAGAATGAGGGCAATTCTTGCATCTGGCTACGATTTAAAATGGTCAGTAATTTTTGCCATGTCTGACTGGTCGCCCGAATTGTGGTGGTGATTGTCTTGGTGGCTGATATGCGCCTTAATTTTATCTTCAGCCGTATTTGAGATGGGAGTGGAGTGAAAAGCGTGGCTGGAATTTGCTAGAATTTGTCGGTGTCTGCAACTGATTTGCTTAATCTCCTCTAGCCTGTTGCTGTTAATCTTCTTATCTATAACCGAGTGTACTACACTTGCACCTTGCTGCACTGAAACCGTGAATGCTGTTTATAACTGCACCTTGAGCCGTTCCAATTCCTTCTTTAACGACGCAATTGCTTTCTCCTTATCCTCAACTGACGATTGTGCTGCTTTCGCCGCTTCAATTAAAACATCCACAGTAGGTAATGCATCAGTATCGTCCATCATTAGTTCTGCACCTGCGCGTTCCTTCTTACTTTGATCTCCTTCCGAATCGCAATACTTCAAGCGACAAAACCAAGGAGAAACTGTGTCAAATAAGTCGGGGTAGAACTCGGCAACTGTACTTAACATCCTCCAGCATTGTGCGATGAATTCCAGTACGTATTTATATATGTAAAAATCAACTAACCTCAATTAAATAAAATGATGTTGACGCGCAGTTTAGCGATGGTTTTCAATCATCTTCCAATAATGAAATCCGGTTAAAAATGTTAAATGTTCCGATTTTATTTACTATAGAATAAAATAAGGCTTTAAACAAACTTAATATTTTTTTTTTATATTTTTAAACTTACATTGGTACGGAAACAAAGAAAACCTAAATGCGGCCAACATTCTGAGGGAAAAATCTTGTCGAAGAGGTAGCTATAATACAAGCATCAAATGAAAAAGGCTGTTTTGACAGTCAACATAAATTAAACGAAATTAAACAAAACGGACATTTTTTCAATTTCTCCTAGGATGTTGCTAGCAACAAAATCGTAATTCACTTAAAAAAAAACCTTTTAAATTAATGGCTCGATGACACCAAGTATGAAGTTGGTTTGACATATAATGGCTAAATCGCAATTACATAAAATTTAATTAGAAGAATTAACTTTATAAACTATGTATTTTAATTAATAAATTAAAGAAAAAACAACAAATACATAGTTCAAATTACTATTTTGTGGAACAAAACCATAATTACACTATAACCTACCTTGTTACTACAAATTGAACAAATCAACGTATAGTGTAATGTCGGCTGGTTGCCGATAGCTGTCAAACGCGCGACTAAGAAGAAATTGGCTCTAGTAGGACTTTGGTGTCAGGCTTACGATATTTACGATCAAAAGTGTCAGAACCGCCTGAGGTTACATTTCGGATTGCTCCATAAGAGCTAGTTGTTTCTACTCAATTTGTCAAACGCGACCGGGACTTTGTGATTTGGCTTTATTGCATTACGTTGCGGGGGCGTTGTTGTTGTTGGTCATCGTGACTCAAATATTTTCCCCCCTCGCTGAACAAAGTTCGCAAATTGTATTCATCTTCGGCATAAAATTTCCTTATCGTTAATTAGTAATTCGCTGATAATGGCAGCTTTGTCCATGGATGATGTCTCATACATGAAAAGAGAAGACAGATTAAAATTGTTTCTAACATTCATTGATTATAAAACAAAACAAGAACGGTCGAGTATGAAAGAGAATAAACAATATACGTAAGAAAGGTGCTACGCACAATTCCGTTTTTCATATGTGCGTGTTCTCGGTTTTCCTTTCTTCTTTCTTTTTTGTTGGCCGTGGGTGTTGTTCTGCAGTTTGTTATTAATAACGTCGAGTAAAAAGTTTTGGCGTTTTTGAGGTTGTGCGGGTCTTAAATGTGTGGTGTATTTTTTATTTTTTTTAATATATAATATGTTTTATTAACCCAGGTAATAACTAGTATTTCTTTATTATTTTGTATTTTATTTAAATTGATTAGAGTGATTCCTTTAATTTGTGATTATTTGTACTTTATGTGTTTTTGAATTGCGTGTGTGGTTTCGATTTTCGAGACTCGCGTGGGAAGTGCATGTTTGAAACGCCCGTGGTGTGTGTTTTAAACCTTGTTTTGATCACTGAGTACGTGTGCGATTGATTTCATTGAATGCATGTGACACTTGGGTGCGAGTGTAAAAAAAAACTTAGTTTAGGTTCTGTGTGTTTGTAATGGGAGTGTGTTTATGAAAGAATAATTTAAGGCGCTTTTGTGTAGTCATATGTGTTTTTCATTATATTATTATCATTTTTTTGTATTTGCGAAATTCACTTGATCATTAGTGAAATTATATAATTATCAAGTGTTGTGTATCATATGATTTTCTTTCAATGGTAATGGACAAAGTTTAGTGATAGGACGTTTGATTTCTCCTTGCTGTGTTCTTATTTTGACTACTCGGTTTATGTTATCGCTTTCAGGGTAGGTCTCCAAAATTCTACCTAGATTCCATCTACCAGGGGTTAGGCGTTTATCTTTTAGTAAAACTAAATCTCCTACCTTTATCTTTGGTTGTGGTTTAAGCTTTTTCGGTCGCTGCTGCAGACGTGTTAGATACTCCTGTTGCCATATCTTACAAAATACCTGCGGATGATTCTGGACTGCCTTGCATCGGTCGATGTATCCTTGTTTGCCAATAGTGAGGTCTAGTTCTGGTACGGTGAACATTGTTTGTCCGATTAAGAAGTGTGCTGGAGTTAGCGTTCGGAAGTCGTCGGGATCCTCTGATAAAGGACAAAGGGGTCTCGATTTGAGACACGCTCCAATTTGGGCTATAAACGTGGCGAGCTCCACTTATGAGATAGTTCCGTTCCCAACTTCCTATAAGCCTCCGAAGTGGAAGAAGCAGAATTGGAATTTCATTCCTCTGAAGCTAAAACTTCCGCTATGTTCTTCCAATCATGTGCAGCATTCTTCATGAGGCGCAATAGTTTCGCTTCAGCTTCCAAAGTTTGTTTCACTATAGACTTGGCTACAGATTCCTCTCCGTCCGGCAAATCGTCGAAACTCAGCTAAAGAGGCTTGGGTAGTCTGGTTACTTCTTACTTACGGCTTCCAAATGTATGGCCTTGGTGGCTAGACAGACAAATATCGCCAAATAACTCTTATAGCACTTGGCTCCGCGACCAAGTCTACGCCCGTGTGCAAAAAAGGCCTTGATATCTTAACCCTGGGTGCTGGTAAATCTACCATTAGCTGTTGGGCTGTCTTGCTTCGGAACCTAAAACCGATGCTACAGCTATAGAGGTATTTTTTAACAGCTCTTTTCGTTGCAAATATTCAGTAACCTGTACGTAAGTGGCTCATCATATGCTGGATTTCTCCATGCAAAGTCCTTTGATGTGCTTCTCGAATGATGAGCGTCATATGATGGTGTTTCGATTATAGTATGATGGGATGTGGATGATCGTATGGCAGATCAACATATGCTGAAGTCTTCCACCCACTCTAATAATACCTGCTTTGTCCACAAATGGATTCAAGGGCCTCATACCTCTAGACTTAGGAATCCCTTCCGGAAACATCTCTTGCTGGGCACATGGAGCAATGGTTTTTGATGCAGCGTTGAGTTCCGTTGTGCAAAGGGATCCAAAAGCCCTTCTAGAGCGTTAGTCCCCTGAATTGTTGGCAAATCGTCTACAGTAACCGAGTATCTTGATGAGTCGTTTGATGTTCGACGAACGATGTAGCAGTTAGCTGATTGGATCTTCTGCAATGGCTGTTCGATGAACCAGTACCGTTTTCTTCCTTTCCTCATCGGTGGTGAAATCGGACGGTTGTGGCTGAAGCCAGAAGTCCCACACAAATTGCAGAAAAACTGGTCCGTTCCACCATAGACTATATCGTAATAGCGCTGAATGAAGGGATATTTTTCCATATCCTGTTCCTGATGGACGTCTCCCATCTTGCAATAGTGGAATCCGTCCAAGCATACAACTTGATATCCTTCTGTTTGATGATGCCTGATTTATTTCGCTTTCTTGTTAGTTACGTGTCGTGGGACAGTTCGTTTCAAAATATATTTAGAATACGGAATTATGCTCAAAGAAGGGGAAACGAAAATCAATTGTTGAGTTTATTATAATCCACATAATTTCAAAGGTGCATTATATTAGTTTTGATTGTGCAGTTACACTGTTTGACTTACGACGCTTTTTTTAGTATTACAGTAAACATTTAGTGATTAGAACGTACCTTTGTTTTAAAATTGTACCTTTGTAACTATAAGTGATAGCGAAAGTGAATTCTCTTTGACCGTATTTTCGGATGAAGAACAATCTTGTTCTGAGTTCGAGGATCATGTTGAGGCACCTGATTCATCCGACAGTGATGTTGAACATTTCTTGTGCCTAACGAAATGATGGTGTCAAATATGGTCAAATAAATTACTCAACAAAACCTAATGAAAACAGTGCCAGAAGAGCCTCAAGGAAAAATATTATAAAATTTGTGCCAGGATTGACGTTATTCTTGTTCTAGAATTACCGAAGTCGAACTTTCCAGCTTTGAATTATTTTTTCCACATCCTTTGGTACGTTCTATTTTGACTTTTACCAATCTTGAGGGCAGACGCATATATGGTGAAGAATGAAGAAAGAACTATTTACATTCATTGAACTACTTTTATTGGCCGGCGTTTTTCGATCAAACAACGAAAGCACTGAAAGTTTCTGGAACTCTGAAAAAGGAAGACCAATATTTGCTGCAACCATGTCATTGAAGATTTTAAAGAAAATATCAAGAGTTATAAGGTTCGACAACAGGGAAAATCGAAGTGAACGACGACTGTTAGATAAATTTGCTCCTATACGTGAGTTGTGGAATCAGTGGGTTGACATATTGCCAGAACTTTACAATCCATCCGGAAATGTGACAATTGATGAGCAGTTAGTCATCAATGCGAGTGAAATATGGAATAAAGTTTTGAGTACTTTGGGATTCTGCAACGAGCTATGTTTGGAATATTTACCCTTATACTGGCAAGGAAATCGGAAGTACTCCAGAAAAATATCAAGGTATGCGTGTAGTTCTTGATTTGATTGTAGGGAACAATGTCACAACCGACAACTTTTTCACTTCTTATCAATTGGCACAAAAATTATTGGAGAATACGCAAAAACAAGCCCGAATTACCACCAGAAATAGGAAATATAAAAAGAAGTCCAATATATTCATCTAATTTTGCATTTAACGATAATACTACTCTCGTATCTTACATACCGAAAAAAAAATCTGTAAATCTACTAAGTAGTTTACATCATGACTCAAAAGTAAATGATCGCTCGGATAAAAAGCCAGAGATAATCCTGGATTATAACAAATGTAAAGGGGATGTAGACACATTGGACAAAGCAATAAGTGGCTACACTTGCAAAAGGATGACAAAACGGTCGCCTCAAGTAGTGTTCAGTAATAAAATCCGGTAACCACACATGGAAAGACGGCTGCCTCTCAAAGTGCTACTACTTTTTGGAAGGTATTGGTATGCAGCTTGTTACTCCCTACATAAAAAAGCGACAAACGTTATCTCGAGCACATTTTTCACTTGCAATTGCCAAACAAATTCAAAGTGATTTTCAAACCGATACACAACCATCTTCATCTCAATCGCGAAATAGTTCAAGAAGAACAACTATAGTAAAAGAAATCGATATCAATTATGCCAAAAAAAAACATAATAAAACGGGAAAAATTTGCGATATTTGTAATAAGTGCAATATATATGTAAACAGCATTCTAAAATCATAACTTGGTGTACAAATTGTAATAACTGACTGTATTTTGTCCTCTTATTGAATTAAAAGTTTTGTTCAAGTATTTAGGAAAAACATGAAGTTGAAATAAATTTACCTTAATTTTTATTTAAATAACTTTATTCTTTCTTTTTTAATACTAACATTATTAAATCATAAAATCCTCAAGCAAAAAACAAGGAAATATTTTAAATAAAGCCTGAAAATAGAGTACTGGGTCAAATTTGACCCGAAGCCCATTCGTGTCACTAAATTTGAGGTAGGAAGGTTAAAGATACAAGGCGAATTCTATCTCATGGGTATAAATAAGCACGCAGTGCTTCGTTCGGTGGGAATGACCATTGAATACCGAGTGTTTTTACTCTGTCAAAATCCTCGGAAGGTAGAGAAAATATGAACTCACGGTCTTGTTCTGGAATTTTCCTGAAGAGTTTTTCTCTGTTGGACGTCCATTTGCGAAACCGCATGTCTCTAAGACTGTCTTAACATCCTTCCTTTTTCTTTCAGCTTCAGATACTATGTCTGCCCCAGAGATGAGATCGCCAAAAAAATCTCTTTCCGAAATAGCTTCGCTGCATCTGGGTATTAAGCTTCCATGTCGTCAGCTAACTTTTGGAGAGTGCGCATAGCCAGGTATGGTGCAGAAGCCGTGCCGAATGTCACAGTCTTGAGGCGGTATACCTTTAGTGGCTCGGTTGGTAGTTTGCGCCAAAAGATGAGTTGACACATTGAGTCCTGCTCTGTTACCCATATTTGTCGGTATATTTTCTCGATGTCTGCTGTGAATGAGAAGCGATAAAACCTCCACCGGAAAATTATGTTCTTAATGTTGGGTTGAAGTCTCGGCCCTACTAGCTAGTCATTCAAGGAGACTCTGCTAGCTGTATTAAAGGAAGCGTCGAAGACCACTATCAGCTTGGTTGTGGAGCTGCCTTCCTTGACAATGGCGTGATGCAGCAAGAAATAGTGTCTGTTATTGATTAGTGAGGATCCTCCAACTTCAACCATATGACTGAGTTCCTTATATTCTTCTATGCGCGCTACGTATTGCTCTTGTAGTTGTATGTTTGTCTGTTAGGCCTGTTTGAAGGAATGCTCTTAGGGGTCGCGGCCCTGTAGGTGCTTTTCCGAACAGGATCTAACCTAACCTTTTTTTTAAAGGCTGGCATGTCCTTTTCCTGGGACCTAATCAAGTCAGGCAGCAGAATTCCTGCGAGTTTGTCACTACCTAGCAACAGATATACCTTGGCCGGCTTGTGTGGATCTGCCAGCACTAAGCCATTGGGTTCCACCTTCCAAAGGACGGAGTACGTGCCGGGAGATACCCAGAAAGGGACTTCAACGTTTGTGGATGTCGGCTTCAAACAGCTGTGCGGATGACTCAGTGATGAACGTCGCTCAGAGCCCGGAGCAGAAACATTTGTCCAGATGGCGTCCTTACGTGCACTACCGCTGTTGCTATTAAAACCTGCGTGTTGGTCGTGGATATTGAGTGAAACATCTTCAAAAAACGACCGCACTTTCGACTCGGGTGCTGACCCATGCTGCAAACCTTTCAGGTATATTTCGCAGAGTTGCTTTACTTTATGGTGTGTTTCTTGAACAGTCTGCAGATGGTCTGCGTTGCAGACAGCTTCTAAACTGCAAAACCTAGTTTCCAGAAATTGTTTGAATTTCGCAAACGTTGGCAGTTTCTTACTGTATGGTCGTACCTGTCAGCTATGATGCTACAATCCTCGGCGTAATTTCTCTTGTCAATCCCCAGGTGAGCTAGAAGCCGTTCAGCTTCGCCAGATATCGTTGACTTCAGATAATGTAATTTTTCTATTTTTATCAGCGGCTTTTAGTAACTGGTACATTAGTCGAAGTAATTCTCCTTTATTTTTTCGAAGATGTCCTCTACTTCAAGGTTTTTTGAATCATTGTCACTAAGTAGATTGTGTTGTGTTTTTGTAGGTGTTTCCAGAGTCTTTTCTAGAAGAGACAGACGATCTGCCAAGTAATTCGAGGTACGTTTACTTCGGCCCTCTGCAACTCTGAAATTGAAGTCAGGGTTGAATGAAGTTGAATGAAATTAAGGTCTTGGTTGGAATGGATGTTAAAAGTCTTCCTATATAAACCTCAGCTCACTTTTAATGCTTCTAAATTGCACACATTTTACATTAACTATTGTCTGTAATATTTTTAATACGGATTAAAGTACGCGTGCATACTGTGTTAAAAAAGGGGTTAGCCAGATAAAGTCTGCTGTACTCTCACTGCTTTATTAAAGAAACGTTTTGTAAGAAAATACCGTTTTATTATACAATATATATAATTATATATTATATTATATACTTTTTTTTTATATATATATACCACCTTGATAAAAAAAATGTCGGAATTTATTCAGAAAATTAAATCTATATTGTCTCCTTCAAAGTAATCTCCATCGACTGCAACACATTTATACCAGCGCTTGATCCAATCCTCGAAACACTTTTTATATTCGGTTTTCGGTATGTCCATCAGTGCTTCATGCATTTTTTTTCCATTATTTTCTCTCGGCTGCTGTAACGCGTTCCCCGTAGTGGTTTTTTTAACTCGATTGACAGAAAGAAGTCACAGGGTGCCAAATCAGGTGAACTCGGTGGCTATAATGATGGCACTGTGCGACGGTGCGTTACATGGTGCAAAATCCACGAGTTATTGTATCTGCCCACAATTCTGGTCTCTTTCGTCGAATTGCTTCACACAAACGTCTCATAACGCCCAAATAATACTCTTTGTTTACTGTCTGGCCTTCTGGCAAAAATTCATGATGCACTACAACGTTGTAACCCATGAAAACCGTGAGAATTGCCTTCTTTTTTGACTGGTGAACGCCATTCTGGATTGCGTGTCGTACTAGTAAACCCATCCTTTTGATGAATGTGGGATCGGATTCAGCTTCGCAAATCATCTCTTTTGCGACGTCAATACGGTCTATTTTTGCTGAAATTGAGGTCTTTTGGCACCAACTTTGCTGCTACACGACGGAAACCCAAATCATTAACTAAAATGTCTTTGACGCATAGGCAATGTAAAAGTCCTCCGCTGTCTCTCTGATGATTAATTTGCGATTATTGACCAACATTTCTTTTATTGGGTCTATAACTTAATTCGTGCGGTTTGCTAAGAGATGGCGTAACTTGTATTATTCCATTGGAACATGCGTTGGAAAGCTACTGTCATTGTACGTCATTTCAGTATATGTCATTCATTTGAAGCGTAAACAACAAGAATTTTTTTTCACTCAAATATGTTGAACTTTGTGCCTGAAAAAGTGTTTTTGCGGGGAGTTCTTCTTCATTACTGAAAACTGCTGTTTTCAGTAGTTTATGGTGAACATGCACTAGCTGAGCGAACGTGCCAAAAGTGGTTTGCACGATTTAAAAGTGGTGATTTTGGCTTGGAAGACGATGAACGTCCTGGGCAGCCAAAAAAGTTGAAAAATGAAGAACTGGAAGCATTACTCTATGAAGATTGTTGCCAAACACAAGAACAGCTCGCAAAATCTTTGGGTGTCACTCAAGCAGCCATTTTAAAACGTTTAAGAGCAGTTGGATATATTCAAAAGCAAGGAAATTGGGTTCCACATGAACTCAAGCCGAGAGACGTCGAAAGGCGGTTTTGCTTGTCGGAAATGTTTGTCATTTTTGCATCGGATTGTTACTGGTGGTGAAAAATGGATCCATTACGACAACCCCAAGTGCAAAAAATCATATGTGAAACCCGGCCAACCAGCCAAATCAACGGCAAAGCTGAATATCCATGGCGCGAAGGTAATGCTCTGTATTTGGTGGGATCAGATGGGTGTGCTGTACTATGAGCTGCTAAAACCGGGTGAAACCATCAATAGACAACGCTACCGAACACAATTAATCCGTTTGAAGAGAGCAGTAGCCAAAAAACGCCGGAATATGCGACCAGACACGAGGCAATAATTTTCCATCATGACAACGCTCGGCCCCACGTTGCTATTCCGGTTAAGAACTATTTGGAAAACAGTGGATAGGAAGTCTTACCCCACCCGCCTTATAGCCCAGACCTTGCCCCTTCTGGGTACCATTTGTTCCGGTCGACGCGGAACGCCCTCACTGAAATACGGTTCACATCAGAGCAGAATATTAAAAATTGGCTTGATTCATTCTTGGCTGCCAAGCCGGCGCAGTTCTTTTGGGATTGGGATCCAGAAATTGCCAGAAAGATAGGAAAAAGTCATAGCTTCAGACGGGCAATACTATGAATAATACTATTGTTCAAATTTTGAAAAAAAGAAAAAAACCGCACGAATTAAATTATATACTCAATACTTCATCAATGTTTTCGTCGGTTTTCGATGTCGATGGTCTGCCACTGAGTTCATCATCTTTGATTGACTCACGTTCACTTTTGAACCTCTCGTGCCACTGGTTAACGATCGTTTTTTTTAGAGAATCGTTGCCGAAATACTTTTCCAACATTTCCATCGTTCGCGCACTATTAAATCCGGTGTTTACGCAAAATTTAATACAAGTTCGTTATTGCAAATTTAAATCCATTTCTAAAATTGCAAATGCAAATTGCCATTCGTGTGGTGTTTTTGAGAAAATAAATATATTTGAGGTTAAATTCTAGCGAATTTTTTGATCGTGGGAATGTAGAGTAAAATTTGACAGTTCGTTGATTTCTTCGCAAAATCTAATTGAATTTAAGTTTTTGTTTGTGTTAATCCATAGATTAATTAAGCTCTGTAATTTAAGAATAGTAAAATTGTCACTTTGAATGCACTAAAAATGATTTGTTCGCAGCTTATTCGCAACTCGCTGAGCTGTGAATAGATGAATAGACCACAATTCGGTCTAAAATATCTTTTTTCTTTATTCCAAAAGGAATACAACTGTAAGGAATGCAAAATATCCTCTAACCACTGGAGATACAATGGTCTTCAGCTATGTTATATTTAAAGAATAGAAATAACAAGAAAGAAACTCCTCCTGAGGCTGGAAAATCCACTCGTCGTACAAAAAACCAACAACAACATCTAATTAGATCAAATAGCGCAGATCTATTGTTTTCTTTCAAATTTCAAATCCCGTTTGATTTCTCCTGAGGTAGAATGCATACAATAGTGTGCCTGTCATATTTTCCTAATGGAAATTCATATGTGAATAATTATTCTCCCTCCACGCTGTGTAATGCATACAGACAAAGTGGAAACAGACTGGTTTTTCTCCTTTTGTTTATGCGTTCGTGATTGGCTGCCCGGGAAATTTTTTACACTGAGTAAATGCTTGTAAATGATTGTCATCGTATTGTATTTAATGCCGGAAACATATAGGTTGATTCATCGTGAGGTTTGATTTTCAATATGCTTTTCTTGACAGATCACGTGTGACTCCTATCAATCTGCTTTGTCATTTTAGTTCATTATCGTTTGGCAAGTCACCCTGAAGAGACTCACACCACAACAGCGTCTTTAAATTGTTCAGCTGTATTACGAAAATCAGCGTTCTTTGAGAAATGTTTTTCGTACAATTCGAGGAATTTACGGTGCGCATAATCGACCTACTGAAACCACTATTGCCAATACCATTCGCAAATTTGAGTCCCAGTTTACATTAGTGGATGATACTCGACCGGTTAGACCACATCCAGCACGTAGTGAAGAGACTATAGCAGCTGTAGCGGAGAGTGTACGAGAAGACCTTGACGAATCGATTCGTCGTCGTTCTCAGCAGCTTGGCTTGGCGTATTCGACAACTTGCCGTATTTTACGTGAGGATCTCTTCCTCAAAGCGTACAAAATTCAACTTGTGCAAGAATTGAAGCCAGGCGACTTGAGTGTGCGTCATATTTTCAGTGAATGGGCATGATGAAAATCCGGTGTTTTATCATTATTTTTTTATGAAGCCCATTTCTGGCTCAATGGATACGTTAATAAACAAAATTGCCATATTTGGGCTGATGAGCAACCCGAAAAGTACCAAAAGCTACCATTACATCCTTTTAAAACGACGGTATGGTGTGATTTATGGACTGATGGAATCACTGGTCCATATTTCTTCAAAAATGAGGAAATCAGAATGTTACCGTCAGTGGTAACCGTTATCGCGCCATGTTAACGGACTATGTATTTCCTGAAATACAAGCACATGGTCTCGGTGAGCTCTGGTTTCAACAAGATGGCGCTACGAGCCATACAGTGCGTGAAACAATGGACTTGTTGAGAAATCATTTTGGTGAACGTTTAATTTCACGTTTTGCTACGGTAAATTGGCCGCCTAAAACGTGCAATATCACACCTTTGTATTTTTTTCCCTGGGGATATTGAAAGCCTCTTCATGGAAAGGTGTTCAGAAATAGCCAGCTACGATTGACGCTCTGAAAGCCAACATTACTCGTATTATCTGCGAGATACCAGTCGCTGTGCTCGAACGAGTCGCCCAAAATTGGACCTTCCGAATGGATCACCTCAGATGTAGTCGTGGCCAACATTTACTCGATATCATTTGTAAAAAGTAAATGCCATGAATTGTTCTTTTAACCGACAATAAAAATTTTAAGTTCACTATCAAATTTATGTATTCTACTTAACATTAATCAATCAAACCTCACGATGAATCACCCTATATTTATGAATACGAATTTATTTTTAATTCACCTTTTCATATATTTTAAAGTTAAGCTAGCCATTTATTTATTTAAAACGGTTATTAACAAATGTGTTCTATTAAATAAAACGACATCACTCAGAAAGAATGTCTAAATAATAATATAGAATATAGTATATTTAAAATGATTCATTTTGTTTTATTTCCGGGAAATACAGTATTCATGTAATGATACCAAGAACAAAGAAAATCAATTCTTTTTAATCACGTCCCTAGGAATGATATATTATTATTTTGCTTTTAAAACTTTTACTTGAAATGAATTACACCTTAAAGTACACCAGAATTAGCAAATATTGTAGAAAATTACGTAAACAACGCTTCTTTTAATATAAGGGGTTGGAGATACTCCAATAGTTAAAAGCAATTCTACTTAATTGTATATTTTATTTCTCCGGAGGCTTACTATTTTCTTGACAAATGCATGCATTTACCATCAAAATCGATATTATAAAGATTTATAAGAGATTGGCCTTCTAAACTAGGATTATATGACGCCTTATTTAATTCATCATATTTAGAAATTAAAAAGATACCGGATCTTGCAAAAAACTGCATTTTAGTTAGAGATGAAATAGATGAATAGATGAAAGGAGAAATAATTGTACTAGAAAATATTGGATTTTAAAGTCACAATTACCAGCTAAATATGCAATGGCGATAATGGTTTCGAGAATTACCCATCGATTTAATCATTTAATAGGATACTATTTTGTGAATTCAGCATGTCCCGCAAAAGCTATGAAAGAATTGATTTTCGCGTGTATAGAAAAATTGTTGAAACTTAATATTAAGCCACGAGCAATAGTATCTGACCAAGCCTGAAACTTTTTTAGTCTAAGTAAATTATTAGATTGCTCTCCTACTGGACCACATAATAACCAGAAAATATATAATATTTTTGACTCCCCTAATCTTTTAAAATACATAAGAAATAAGCTAATGAAACATAAAATTTTTTTAAACAGTGAAAATAAAGAAGTGTCTTATAATGATGATGTTAAACTCTATAATAATTTAGATTAGCCCCAAAATTGACCAATGAACATATGACAATATTTATCCCAATTCAATGCAGAAAATGCGTGTCAAACTGGCGTACTAAATTATAAGCAGCATAGTTGCTTCAGGAATTTATACTCAAGTAGCTTGTGCTACAACCAACTCTGTTACTGCTTTAAATACAGCTGAGTTTATAGAAAATTTTGATAGTCTATTTGATATATTTAATTCTTCTTCTTTCAATGAACCCAAAGTATTTAGAAGGCCATTCCAAGGTACGGAGGAGCAAATAAATTTCATAAATAAAATGAAAAATATTTTAAAAAACCTGCGGTTAATTTAGAGCTCCAAAAATTAAGATGTTACAAATACCGTGGAATTCGTTAAATGATTGCATCAAGATTTAAAAGCTGATAGTATTAGTTTTGTCCTTACTAGAAATATTAATCAGGATACATTGGATATCCTTTCAATACTTTCGGATTATTGAGAAAGAGAGGAGAAATAATAAACATATTACTCCATACCAATTTAGTTGTGCGTTCAGATTATTCTCGGTTAAGTACATTGAAAAAATTAGTACATTTGGCAATTGTGAAGCAATTCTGTCTATGGATTTTTATCAAATAGAATTTCCAAAAGAAATAATTTCAACAGCTTAAGAAACTTCTGGCAACAATGATTGTTTAAAGTTTGACACCGATTACAAAACAATGGAATTTGGGGAAATTAATGTCTTCTACTATTTTGGACGTTGGATTTAAAGAAAATATAGAAAACATCATGGCTGTGAATTACAATTAGCAGACGAAGAATTGACGAAGGCAATTAGAAAATAAATTTTCTGCCAACTTCAACAATTTCATAACAACAAAATTGTATGAATTATTGAAATCAGAATTTATTTATGAATGTTGAATAAAAAATATTTAATTACTTTGTATATAAAGGTGAGAATATACTTTTTAATTAAGAAGTAAAATAAAGATGTTAAAAATTTTGATAACAAAAATAAACTTTAGCGTTGCACATTTATGAAAAAAGTATCATTTTTTAATTTTATTTTACAAACATCCTTTTGCAATGTTTCAGATTCCAAGATGCGTTTTACCCTGTTTTGTATACTTTTCTTGCTTATTGGTTATTAACTGTGTTGCTATTAACTTTTAAAATAATTCCAATACACACAAAGGATAACTGTACCAAGGTTACAAAAAGATAAGGAAAATATTGCCCAGTGAATCTATCGTTTAATTCATATATTGTAGTTAACACATGGGCTGAAAAGTCCATAGTAAAACACAAAATTTTTGCAAAATTCAACTTTATTTATCAATATAGTTGCCCTCGAGGGCGATACACTGATTGAAACGGTTTTTCAATCTTTCGATACCAGTTTTGTAGTACGATTTCGGTTTAGCCTCAAAATAGGCCTCTGTTTCGGCGATTACTTCTTCATCGCTCTAAAATCTCTTTCCGGCGAGCATTCTTTTGAGGTCTGCGAACAGGAAATAGAACAGAGCTTTCGCATGTCCATATATTCGTGTATGATATATCCAACACTCTCTTTTGATATTTTCAGAGCCTCAGCTATCTCGATCAACTTCACTTTACGGTCATTCGTAATCATTTTTTGATGTTTTCATCTGAAACAGCCTCTTTTGGACGTTCACTGCGTGCATCATCTTAGGTGCCTGTATGACCACTTTGAAATTTTTCAATCCACTTGGTTCGTTCGGCTGGTGCATAGTCCGGGTAACACTTATCAAGCCATTTCTTTGCATCGGCTGCATTTTTTCCCATAAAAAAGCAATGATAAATCAACACACGAAATTGCTTTGAATCCATTTTTTTTCACAATAACAAAAGTTGATTCACTCACAACGCTATATCTCGAGAACTATTGTAATAGTCCGACAGCTGTCAAATTTATACACGTATCTTTTGAAGGTTGGTACTAACTGAAAATGATATGGATTTAATTCAAGTGGTGCCCTCTCTTAGAAACGGACTTTTCAGCGCATGTATTATATCCACCTTCAATGAGCTTTAGATATACACTCACACTCCAATGTAACAGTACACATTTTTTCTGTTCCTGACTAATTCAAAGTCTCTTGTCTATTGTGAGAATATACTTTTTAATTAAGAAGTAAAATAAAGATGTTAAAATTTTTGATAACAAAAATAAACTTTAGCGTTGCACATTTATGAAAAAAGTATCATTTTTTAATTTTATTTCACAAACATCCTTTTGCAATGTTTCAGATCTGTACGATTTGTTGATATTGTGTGTTCGTGCTTGTTGACAGCATATACTAAGTTTTGCTCTCATTCACGACAGACCAATTTTTATTACTTCTGTTTCAATACTAGCGAACGCATCAGTGACAACTTGCTGAGTTCTATCAATGATGCTAATGTCATCAACGTATGTAAGTATTGGGTATATATTTTATTTGGTGCGGTTGTTTTTTTTTCAAAATTTGAACGTTTATTTAAAAAAACATGTACAATAGTGTTATTCAAAGTATTGCCCATCTGAAGCTATGACTTTTTCCCATCTTTCTGGCAATTTGTGGATCCCATCCCAAAAGAACTGCGCCGGCTTGTCAGCCAAGAATGAATCTAGCCAACTTTTGATATTTTAATATTTTGATATGTGAACCGTATTTCAGTGAGGGCGTTCTGCATCGACCGGAACAAATGGTATTTAGAAGGGGCAAGGTCTGGGCTATAGTCTGGGCATATTCTGGGCGTTTTTCGGCTACTGCTCTCTTCAAACGGATTAATTGTGTTCGCTAGCGTTGTCCATTGATGGTTTCACCCGGTTTTAGCAGCTCATAGTACAGCACACCCATCTGATGCCACCAAATGCAGAGCACTACCTTCGCGCCGTGGATATTCGGCTTTGCCGTTGATTTGGCTGGTTGGCCGGCTTTCACATTTGATTTTTTGCGCTTGGGGTTGTCGTAATGGATCCATTTTTCATCACCAGTAACAATCCAATGCAAAAATGACTTCCTTTTGTGGCGTTCCAGTAGCATTTCCGACTTGCAAAACCGCCTTTCGACGTCTCTCGGCTTGAGTTCATGTGGAACCCAATTTCCTTGCTTTTGAATATATCCAGCTGCTTTTAAACGTTTTGAAATGGCTGCTTGAGTGACACCTAAAGATTCTGCGAACTCTTCTTGTGTTTGGCAACAATCTTCATAGATTAATGCTTCCAGTTCTTCATCTTCAAACTTTTTTGGCTGCCCAGGACGTTCATCGTCTTCCAAGCCAAAATCACCACTTTTAAATCGTGCAAACGACTTTTGGCACTTTCGCTCAGCTAGCGCATGTTCACCATAAATTTCCACCAAAATACGATGACTTTCGGCAGCAGTTTTCTTCATATTAAAGTAACGAAGAAGAACTCCCCGCAAAAACACTTTTTCAGGCGCAAAGTTCGACATATTTGAGTGAAAATAAATTATTGTTGTTTACGTTTCAAATGAATGACATACTGAAATGGCGCACAATGACAGTAGCTTTCCAACGCATGTTCCAGTGGAATAATAATAATGGAATAATATAAGTTACGCCATAGCAAAACGCACGAGTTATAGACCCAATAGTTGTACAGACTTTCGGAAAGTTGTGCTTTTGGTGTTGAGTTGCAGGTTTTGCACAATTTTCTTAAGTAATATGATGTTGCAAATGTTACATTAGAGTGCATGACCTAGCTTAAATCTTTTATTAAAATCAAAGGCCTCGAAAAGTTTGTTTCCAGCCTTTACGGAGCAGCGGGTGTTCTCCAACCCCATTCTGCACAATTTTAGAAGTTTGACAGCGATACCAACGCTAGACATGACTCTTTATAGCTCACCTATAAAAATTAATTCATATGCGGCCTTAAAATTCATAAAGAGGTGACGGTTATCAATTCTGAGTTTTGTCTGGATCTGCGTGGTGTGAATATTTGGTTGATTATAGGGGCCAATCAGAGCGTTAATAACTAGCTTCAAGTGTCCACACACGAGGCAAATAAGATCTTATATGCGATGTTAAGGAGACAGATATAATAATAATAGTGTATAATTGGTGCAGTTAAGAACGTAGCCTCTCTTGTTGATCTTTCTTCTTTCTGTTTCCCTTGTGGGAAGCTGATGTTTTTTCCGTCTCTTTTGTTCGTATAGCTCACAGGCCGTTGTTCTATGAACTGTTGCTTCGTAGACGAGTTGTTTCCATACGTAGAGGTGATCGGGTGAAATCCAGCACATCAGTTGTAGAGTTTCTGATGCCACTGGTCTTCAACACTTCACTAGTGGCATAGGACATATCGAGAGGTTGAGAGTTACTCTGGCGGCTTATTGTGTTTGTAGCCGTTCAACGTTCACAGAATTTCTTCTTTGTTATGGTGATTGAGATATACGAAGACGTACCTTGGCTGCAATGAAGTAGTAGTCTGAATCTATGCTCGGCTCTCAGAAAGTTCGGAAATCTATAATACTAGAGAATTGTCTTGCGTCGTATCATGATCAATTTGATTGATGGTTTGGAGATTACGTGGCCACTATGTCTTTAAGTACCTAAAACTAAATTCCATTGCTGTTGTCTTGGGTTTTGAAAAAAAAAATTGAGACATGTTAACATTGCCAGCGATATCTAGACGGCTCAAATTCGAAAGATGTGAGACAAGTTCTTTGTACATGATATCTTTCCATTCACCCATATATATAGACATTCCAACTTCTTTCAGTGTCTCAGGTTCGCCTATAATCACAAGTTTTTTATATTTGTTAAGGGGCACATTCACATTCACATTTTTCCTTTCTTCTAAATAATCTAATTTTCGGTTTACCTTCGGGTACCTATTTCTACAGCAAAAATTACATCCCTACTTTGACGCTTCCATAATTTATATGCTTTTATATGATAAAGCCACAATTGCCGATTAAGAGGTATTTTTCGCTTCTTTAATCAAATTTTTCATTTTTTCCAGTCAAGGCAAAGACTTTAGATTTGATTTCTTCCGGTGTTTTGTTGTCGCTCGGTTTGGTGGGGCATCAGTTACAGATATATGTAGTTTGGCAGATCACCTTTAATCATTGGGCAGCGTGTCATTTCTACAACGGCTCTGTTTACGAGCTCCGAGACACTATCTTGTTAAGGAGTATAAGCAAAAATTCTTATTTTATTCCATATATTTTACAAGTATCAGACAAAGAAAAAAGAACCGTGTCTGATTTGATTTGCTTAATCTTAAGGTTTGTTTGACTCTCAGCATAGTTCATTTGTATCCATTCATTAAGTTCAGACGTGTTTAAATTTCGCTCCTCTAATATTCGTATATTTCCCGCATATTTTCATTTAATTTTTCTGCCTAATTTCAAATAATTCACACAAGCTACATATTTCTCTGTCATCGCCTTGTATTTTGTTTTTTGCATAATAATCTTAAAGCGAAATTAAAAACTAACCTACTTCTCGTTCACCGCCTTCTGTGACACATTAAATTTTAAACAGGCCTACTTTAATTAATCATCATCATTATGTTAGAATTATGTGGAAGTGTGAGTTGTCCCTCAATAAATAATTATAATGCTGTTATGGTGATGTGCAGTGGTCCTTAGTTCAAGTCGTTCCATGCTCTTTGTAATGCTTCAGCAAGAGATCCATTGTGTACCCAAACGATTTTAAAAACAATTTTTGTTTCATTGTAAGGACAGGACAGCACTCCATTCCACAATTAGGAACATATATGTGCAGTTGGTTCAAATATTTATTTATTAAAAAGAAATTATAAACATGATATTAATGAGGATTCAAAAATTGTTTTTTCCAATATTGTTACAAGGGCTGTTTGATGAGTACAAGGATTGGAAGATAGGTAGCGCTACTGAGCCAAAAGAGTGTACATAAGTGTAGCATAACCACTTTTAGCACGACTGTCAAATTTGCTGACAATCCGACGCTTAGTTTTGTTTTGACACCCATTTCAAAACATCGTGTTAGTGTTTTTGTTTGAGCAGTATTGCTCCGTGATGCGATTCTTTATTTTTGAGTGACAAAACCTGCAAAGAAATCATACACATTCTCGATGGTGGTATGGGAAGGCAAACTTCATACGATGACAGTTCCATGAAGGTTCCAGCGGTAAGTTTGGCAATGTCTCCTCCATTCAACATCAACTTGACATTTTGATGGTAAATACAAACACACACCATATGTGTTCCAGAATCTCCGACGAGAATACATTGTTTGGGTCTTAGGGTAAAACAATTTTATTAAGCCCACCTCAACATTAGGATATTCATCTTTAAACTTATGATAAAGTTCGTCAATGTTGCACATTAAAAGTTATTTTTGGATTTGTGTTCTTTTTCCATCATGTTATTTCAGGGATATAAAATCGTTTTTACCAGGCATGATGTGACTAATGTCTTATCGTAGATAAAAGGATTTCACCAAGTTCTCTGTATCGACGGATAATTTACGGCCACCTCGCGGATTAGGAAATGTTAAAAAGCCGAAATGATCTCTTAATTGCTTCGCTTTTCTTGCTCGTCATCTGGAAATTCTAAATTCTTCTGCAAGTTTATTTTCACTCAAAGATTTAGGTTCTGCAGTCAATATCATTGCCCTCATAGAAGAAGATGTAGACAAATCACTCTCTCTCTCTTTATATATATATATATATATATATATATATATATATATATATATAATACATGGGCTGAAAAGTCCGTGCTGTTTCTAAGAGAGGGCACCACTTAAATTAAATCTATACCATTTTCAGTTAGTACCAACCTTCAAAAGAAAGGTGTATAAATTTGACAGCTGTCGGAGGATTAGTTCTCGAGATATGGCGTTGTAAGTGAAGCAACTTTTGTTATTGTGAAAAAAAAAACGGATTCAAAGCAATTTCGTGTGTTGATTTACCATTGCTTTTGTATGGGTAAAAATGCAACCGATGCAAAGAAATGGCTTGATAAGTGTTACCCGGACTTTGCACAAGCCGAACGAACCATTCGCAAGTGGATTGAAAAATTTAAAAGTGGTCATACAAGCACGGAAGATGATGTACGCAGTGGACTTCAAAAAGAGGCTGTTTCAGATGAAAACATAAAAAAAGTCCACATAATGATTACGAAGTTGATCGAGATAGCTGACGCTCTGAAGATATCAAAAGAGCGTGTTGGATATATCATACACGAATATTTGGACATGCGAAAGCTCTGTTTAAAGTGGGTGCCACGTTTGCTCACAGTCGACCAAAAATAACAACGCGTTGATGATTCAGAGGAGTGTTTAAAGCTGTTCAACCGTAATAAAGCCGAATTTTTGCGTCGGTATGTGACAATGGATGAAATTTGGCTCCATCACTTCACACCAGAGTCAAGTCAGCAGTTAGCTGAGTGGCGAGCAGGCGACGAACTTCGTCCAAAACGACCAAAAACTCAGTCTGCTGGCAAGGTTATGGCATCCGTATTTTGGGATACACATGTATTATTTTCATCGATTATCTCCAAAAGGGGCAGACTATCAACAGCTACTCCGACATTGTGTTGTTGGAGCGTTTGAAGGACAAAATCGCAGAAAAACGGCCGCATTTGAAGAAAAAGAAAGTGCTGTTTCATCAAGACAATGCACCGTGTCACAAGTTGATTAAAACGATGGCAAAATTGAATGAATTCGGCTACGAATTGCTTCCCCACCCACCGTATTCTCCAGATTTGGCGCCCAGCGACTATTTCCTGTTCGCAGACCTCAAAAGAATGCTCACTGGAAAGAGATTTAAGACCGATGAAGAAGTAATCGCCGAAACAGAGGCCTATTTTGAGGCTAAACAGAAATCGTACTACAAAACTGGTATCGAAAGATTGAAAAATCGTTTCAATCAGTGTGTCGCCCTCGAAGGCAACTATATTGATAAATAAAGTTGAATATTGCAAAAATTTTGTGTTTTACTATAAAACGGCACTGACTTTTCAGCCCATGTGTTATAAAGCCTGTGTATGATATTCCGTCTACCGCATTTTCGCCCCAATCAGCATCTATGAAATTTTCCAGATGATTAATATTCGTCTCATAAATCAGTTTCAAATCAATAGAACCAGAGAAATAACGAAGTATATGTTTGAATTTAATCCAATGCTCTCTGTGCGGATGGGCATTTCTCTGAGCCATTTGGGATATCGAGTGTAGAATATCGGGTCGTGTGGAAACATCAAAGCTCCCACTAATGACTGGTATTCATGTTTATATTTATATGACGGATATATTGACTATAAATAAATTTTATCGAACCAGTTTCATCATTACGCTCAATTTCCATCCCTTAGAAATGTCGTAGCCCAGCTTTATCTTTCACCTCAAAATGTTCTGAAATTCTGGCCTTTACTTTTAAAACAATAGATTTGTCACTGCAACACACAATGATAAAATCTACATAAACAGCTATCAGCACTAACTTTCCCTTTGAATGCCTTTATACAAACAAGGTTCATTGTCGCATGGAACGAAATTTATACTCCACAATGCGGAATTCAGTTTCATATTCCATTCCTTCCCACTCTGTTTCAAGCCATAAATTGCCTTAAGAAGTCGGAAAATCTTATTTGGGAATCTTTTATCCTTAAAAGATCCACGATCGACCATATATTGTTTTTCCTAAGAGCTTGATACTCTTCCTTCATAGCATTAATCCATTTTCCACTATCGTAACGTTAAATTGCTTATTCGATTGTTTGTGGAATATTCTCATCAATGAGACTACACAACACGTTTTACTGCTTCTTTGGTCTACCAGGCTTCCCAGTACGAATAAATGCAGGTCCACCTGGTCCAATTTTTTGCACTGTTTTTTCTTTATCATGTTTCTCATTTCTGATGTCGTCTTCATAACGAGTTCCATCATCTTGAATACTTTTGTTTCTTTCGTCATTGCTTTCGACCGCACTAAACTTCATATGGAGTCATATTCTGTAATCGTCTTGTAGTGCATCTATTTCTAATATAAACCACCCTGTTAATTGCCTCTGCCCATAAACTTTAGCGTGCATTATCATTGATCTCGCCATTTCGATCAGCGTTCTATTGGCACGCTCTACCACCCCATTTTGCTGTGGTGTGAGTGGCACAGTCAGTTGTCGGCTGATTCCCTCTTCGTTTAAATACGTGTTGAACTCTGTATTAACGAATTCATTTCCGTTGTCGGTTCTTATCGCTTTTATCTTACAATCTGTCTGACGTTCAACTTGAGCTTTAAATAGGTTGAATTTTTAAAAAACTTCGCTCTTCGCCTTGAGGAAGTACACAAAAATTCTCCTCAACTTGTCATCAATGAACGTCAGAAAATACTTCGAACCTTCAACTGAAATGTTTCGTAATGGACAATGGACAAGTTCCAGCAAATCATTTGATCTTGTTTGTGATTCTTGGGGGAACGGTGCGACATGAATTTTGCAGAGCATGCACGTTCTACAAGTTGGTTCGTTGACACCAGTGAGATTCATGCCTTTTACCATACCCTTGTTGGACAAATGGTGAAGACTTTTAAAATTCAGTTGACCGTAGCGGTTGTGCCAAGCAATGCATGCAAAACCACCTCGCCATCTGGTCGTATGACTTCTGCTCTTTCTGTGTCGAATTTAACGGTTAAATCTCTGTCGACAGCATTGTTCACAGAAATGAAGTTTGCCTGTAATACCTGAGAGTGCAAAACATTTTCAAGTACGCTTCGTTGATGCACCCGTAAATACAAGTGAGTATCCACTTCTGGATACGCCTATGGAACAAATTTGGAGAATAAAATATGGCATTAATGTTAATAATTCCAGAAAAAAATTATTTATTTGTATTCTTCACTTTTTCCCTCAAAATATTGGAAAAAGGAAATTAAGAAAAAGGAGCGTTGAACTTAAATTCATGTCGATAACGATGATTCTGAGAATTTTTTTTTGTTTAGAAGAATTACCTCAGAGAATTTATCTATTGTTTGTTCAAAAATGCGAAAATTTCAATAAAACTACTGCCATGTACAGAAAAAAAATATTATTTTAGAAAAGCAAAACAAAAAATAAAAAAAACTTAAAGATGTTTAAAAAAATATGAAATCGTACGAAAAAAGAACGATTAAACATGTTACCAAATTAAATACCATTAAAAGTTATATAAGCTTTTTAAATATAAGCGAAGAGTCGAAAATATTTTGCAAGTTGCTCATATAGTAAGTAAACGGCTCAAAGAATATAGCGATGAAGTTAAGTGGCTTGCACAAAATATTTTCTATGTTTCGCAATCCACCTATCCATTTTTACGAGATAAATTGAATCTTAACATACCCCATACTCCATACCCAACTTTACATCGATGGGCCCCCATAGAATTCCTTCAACCTGGGTTTATCAATAATGTTATTGAGAAATTAAAATTAAATATTAAGTTATTGGATGGGAGGGAAAAAGGCAATGTTGTGCTACTCTTTGATGAAATCGCAATAAAAAGACAACTAAGGTACAACTTAAAATTAGATTTAATAGATGGGTTCGAAGCCTAAATGTCTTTATTAGAATTAGAAATTACAGTAAGGGCAGTTGTATGTGACCAAGGATTTTCTAATAGAAAATATTATAGCCTATTAGGAGTTTCGTATGTAAAACCATATACATATATTCATTAAAAGCATTAAGCTAAGACAAAATAGCAAAACAAGAATGTGTCCAAAACTAACAAGTCAACACATATTTCCTTCTGATTTCGATAAAATGCGATTCAAGTATGTAACTCAAATTTTTAGTAGAACTGTAATATAAGTTGCAGTTTCTACAAAAACTTTTCTTACTAAAATTGATCAAATTTATGACTGCAAGAATAGCGGTTCTCTAAATTCCGAAAATTTTTATAATTGTGCATATAAATTTAAAAAAAAAAAAACTTTTAAGAGTTTTTAACCAAGTTTCCTTGGTTTCCTGTTTATTTTTTGAAAGGGATTGAACAGTCTATAAATGGAGTACTAAAACTTGCCGATGATTTATTTAATGATTGTTCTGAATACATTTTTTTCCTACTTACCCAGCGTTTGAACCAAAACGCATTGGAAAATTTATTCGCAGTTGTAATACAGAAAGGAAGAAATAATCAAAACACATCTCCATACGAGTTCAATATAATAATTGCAAAAGTGATGGCTACTAACATAATTCAGTCTATTTCTTTAAGCAATTGCGAAGAGTATAACGATTTCATGCTTAACATTATTAGATGCGATGAAAATGTTTCTTTATCATTCACAGTGGCTCAAAATAATTAGCAGTATGACAAGAAACTGCCTGATTTGATATCCTCGAAAAATATCCTTGGCGATCATTTTAAAAATGAAGATGTTGAAATGAAAATTGATTTGGTATTAGTTCAAAAGTGATGAAGTAATAAGCACTCTATCTGAACTTTTCTTATTTCAAAAAAATTACAGCCGCAACTCAGATGTTGGGAATCTTAATACGCCATCTGATAAATTTTTCGAAATAAGTAGAAATATATATTGGTTTTTGGTTCCATATTTATAGGTAGTTCTGACATAAAACTTTTAAGAGAAAAGATTGTTGAAAAATGCAAAAATGCCACACATGAATGGTTTTCGAACGACTCATGCTTTGACCACAAAATGAAATTAGTTGAAATTTGGTTCTAGTTCCCTTAAGGAAAAAATATTTCTGGAAAATGGATGAAATTTTACGAAAAAAATTTGTTTTTTTTTTTTCAAATTTTGACTTTGAAATTTTATTTTTCAAAAATAGAGAGAGAGAGAGAGATAGAGAGAGAAAGTTTCTCACAAATATTTTTTGTTTCGTTTATTTTTTTTATTGTTTGGAAAAGAGCTTTTTGAAATCGTTTTGATTCTTTGAGACAGATAATATTCTTGGTAATTATATAGGGTAATTCATAGTGAGATTTGATTTATAATGTAAAATAAAACACATAAATTTGAAAGTGAACTTAAACTGTTTATTATCTGTTAAAAGAACAATTCATGGGATCTTCTTTTTGGAATTGATATCATGTAAATGTTGGCTACGACTACGTCTGATGTCCATTCGGAAGGTCCAATATTCTGCGACTCCTTCGAGCATAGCGACTGGTATCTCGCGGATAACACGAGTAATGTTGGTTTCTAAAGCGTCAATTGTAGCTGGCTTATTCCTGAAGACCTGAGACTTTACATGTCCCCAAAGAACATATTTTAAAGGTGTGATATCGCATGATCTAGGCGGCCAATTTACCGTAGCAAAACGTGAAATTAAGTGCTCACCAAAGTGATTTCTCAACAAGTCCATTGTTTCACGTGCTGTATGGCTCGTAGCTGGTAGTTCTTGATACTCTTCGGGTTGCTCATCAGCCCAAATACGGCAATTTTGTTTATTAAAGTTTCCATTGAGCCAGATATGGCCTTCATCATGAACAAAATTTCACGATAAAACACCGGATTTTCATGGAGTTTTTCCAGATCCCATTTACTGAAAATATGACGATAGTTCAAGTCGTCTGGCTTCAATTCTTGCAAAAGTTGAATTTTGTACGCTTTTAGGCTGAGATCCTTATCGTAAAATACGCAGAATTGTCGAATACGCCAAGACAAGCTGCTAAGAACGATGACGAATCGATTCGTCACGTCTTCGCGTACACTCTCAGCTACAACTGCTATAGTTTCTTCACTACCTGCTGGATGTGGTCGACTATCATTCTCTTATGTAAACTGGGACTCAAATTTGTGAATGGTATTGGCAATAGTGGTCTTAGTAGGTCGATTATGCGCACCGAAAGTTCCTCGAATCGCACGAAAAACATTTCTCACAGAACGGTGATTTTCGTAACAGCTGAACAATTTGGATAGACTATTGTGGTGTGGGTCTTTCCATGATGACTTGCCAAACGATACTGAACAAAAACAACATAGCAGTTTGATAGGATGAATCACCCATATATTCTTTGGTATTAGTCACCTCATACTTCACTACTTTATAGTACCTATTCGGTATACAGTACCCAGTATCCAGGGTATTGGATTCATTCAGGTTATCATGAGTAGAAAGTAATCGTAACTTTTGAGTGATTACTAAAGCAAAAGTACCGAGTAGATATAAATACCCGAAAGTAACGTGTTATTTACACTCTTACAGGCTTTTTTTTCGATTTTAAAGCCTTTTTTTTACGTAAAACAAAGAAGATCAAAATTAAGTTTATTTTTTTGTTTTTCTTCGAACGCTGCAAGCATTTTGTCGAAAAATGAGTGATAGTAAGTAATAAAATAGTACTTATTATTTTAAATTATGTAATACAGTTTGTCAAGAAAGTGTTTACACAGCAAGTTCTACCTTTACATAACAAATAAAGGTACTTTTAGTAGATTTCTTTTTTTTTTTCGCTTTTGAATTTTGAATAATCACATTCTAAAAATTAAAAAGCATACAAAAATACTTAATTTCAGTTAGCAACAACAATAAAAACAACAAAAAATATAGAAAAACGAAACCTTCGCTGTCAAGAAAGTGTTTACACATTTTTTAATTTGCTTTGTTTTTTATTTCTGATTTACGGCAAACAGATAACATAACACATTACAACAACATTAATAGGGCAGAAGTTGAAATCGGTTGGGATATATTTTTCAAAGGTAGCAAGAGAAAGTTATCGGACAGAAATGAACGCAGTTTATTGGAAAAGGTGTACAAAGAAGCATTGTGCTATCGGTATATTATTCAAACTATATAAAGTTTGGAAAATTTTCTGTGATGATATGGGGGTGTATATTTAGCAAAGGCATTGGAGATTCCGTCATTTTTTATTTCAAAGTTACTAAAAGTGCCTTTATATCTCATAAAAAAGAAGAATTGCTGTTTTTTACATTGACAAACTGTATGTGTTATTTGATTTTTATATTTCGATCTTATAATTATAAATATTGCAAACATACAATAATTATTATAATTACATAAAAACAAAAAACAAAAAAAAATCCTAACGAAAAATTGATTGTAACAGCGGGGTCATCGTAGTTTACTAAAGATCAAAATAATCCTATGAAAATGAATTCTGAATACATATATTTTGAAATAGACATGAAAAAAAAGTTAAAAAAACGATAATCTCAAGTCCCGTTCGTTCTTTCACTTATGGAAATTTAGCTCACAAATATTAATGTTACAGAGCTTAGAAGAAACATGATTCTTTACAACGTGCAATCGTTGATTGTGATGAAAGACTTGAAAAGGGAGAACACATCGTTTCAAAAGATAAATATATAAGTTTTGATAAGAATGTTTTACCCAAAACTTCATTATCAATGCCTATATTGATAACTGTAACTCACCAAAATATATCAGAGAAGAAAATGCAAAAGTCTCTGAATCAATATCAAAAGGGACGATTTCCACTTTACCGTCATATAATACTTTTAAGAGCGCAAGTGATTTTAAATCAGTTAAAACAACTCTACGCAATCCGATAACAGGCTTGGGTATTGGAGTAGATGGTCAAAGGCTTCGTTTCAGTAATTTACGGAGAGGTATTGAACTGATTTAAAGTAACAACAAAGATTGTTTTTTTCTTTTTGTTATTGTCGATATTGCATTACGTTACAGAATTTCTTATTGTAATATTTATTAAGGCTTTCGTTTGTATGTAGGTTCTTTAGCAGTACATGCAATATTTAAACAAATCCTAACTTTGTTAAAAGTGCACTTTATAGTAGCATTTTATTTATTTATTTATTTATTTATTATTATTATTATTATTATAATTTTTTTGTTTTTGTTTTTTTTTTGATAAAAAATGCAAATCTGTTCCATGCAATCTAGTTTTTTTAGTTATACTGAATTATGAATATAATATGATTTTTTTTCTTGTTATTCTTCTATTATACACATAATTTTTAGATTAATTTTTTTTCTGAGCTTACGCAAAATACTATAATGTTATCCCCACATCTTATTTACATAAATAAATTTACTTTAAAAGCTTAGCAAGAAGGATTGAATATAGACTAAAAGAAAATCAGCAAAATTAGGGTTTTCTAATAGCGACTTGACAACTTTTTTTTTTTTTTTTTAAATAAAAGGCAAACCATTTGAGATATCTCAAAAACTTTTGGCTTAAAGTATAATCAAAGCATTTATGAATGGAACTCGACTTCGTTCAATGTTGGCTCTGAGCTCTTCCAACGTTGTGGGCGTGTTGGCACAAACCAATGACTTAACGTAGCCCCACAGAAAATAGTCAAGCGGCGTTAAATCGCACGAACGAGGCGGCCAATCGACTGGCCCATGTCTTGAGATAACACGCTCACCATACTTACTCTTCAATAAATCGATTGTAGTGTGTGCTATGTGGCTTGTGGCACCATCCTGTTGAAACCACAAGTCCATATCTTCCAATTCGGGCCAAAAATAATCGGTGATCATGTCGCGATAACGCTGACCATTCACGATCGTTATCGTCGACGAAAAAATGTGGCAAAATAACGCCGCCAGCATGCAAACCGTACCATATTTTGCTTATTGACGAGTCCATTGAGCCAAAAATGAGCTTCGTCACTGAAGATGATTCATCATCTTGGCGCATCTTCTCCAGAACCCAATCGGAGAACGTAGCTCGTTAGTGTACTTTGCCATGATGAAAAAGTTTAGTTTACTGAATAAATTGACAGTGACAGTTTGATGATTAGTAAAAGAGTGTGTTCACAAATTAAATTCAAAGTTGTGAAGTCCTTATTGGAAAGCCATATACATAGAAAATAATGTGTAATTCGTGTCACTATTAAAAATGGTTATATGTTTCGCGTCACTTAAACAATTATGGGTTTTTAGCATAATAAAGATATTGGTTTTCGAAATCAAGTTGTCATAGATATGATTTCAATTACAACAACAAAAGTCACAACAGACACCAGTGAAAATTTACTGAATCTTTAAAATATCAATAACTGTTCAGAGGAAGCCTTCAATTAAATTCATATTATAATGATATTATTCATATACCCGGGTGAGTTTTTTAACTTGAGACATCCAAATTACTCGAAAAATACGCGATATCGCGAAAAATGTTTCAGACAAAAGTCACAAGGCTCTGAAGGGGACATAAGATGGTGACAACGAGTTTGACCTTGAGCCCCATTTTCAGGGCCAAACGAAGGTCACTTTTGATTTTTTTTAATGGGAACCTCTATTATTTTTGGACGTGAAAAATGACCATTTTTTTCACATGAAACACTTAATACATAAAAATTACTCGAAAAGTACGAAATATCGCGAAAAATGTTTCAGACAAAAGTCACAAGGCTCTGAAGGGGACATAAGATGGTGACAACGAGTTTGATATTGAGACCCATTTTCAAGGTTAAACGAAGGTCACTTGATTTTTCAAATGATAATTTCTGATTTTCATTGCTCAGTCGTATTCTTCAATGGGGCACACGACTTTGTCTCAAAGGTCTTATTCATTCAGTGCTAGATACTACTGCATTGGCACGCCTAAATCATTAATCGGTTTAAAACGTTGTTAGGGTGTTAGAAGGTCGAGATTTGTTTTGAGGAAGTCATTAATGCCTCGAGTGATTTTAAAATTCAAAGAAATTTCAGATAGAGGCAAATTGTCCTAAACTTATCTGAGAGTGTATGATGTGCACTCTGCCCTTTTTTTCTATTTGAACGGAACTGTACTTCATTTAGAAGTTCGTATATTATAATTCGTATTATAATAATATTATATTCTAGATTTCATTGATAAACACACACACAGATTGTGAACTCTTTTTCCTTTTTTTTACAACTTAGGCGCCTCAGACTCTACACTACGAATTTTAATATACATAGCTTTAAAATATAATATCGTTAAATTTTGTTTTTCCTTATTTTGTTAGATGAATCATTATGGAAAGTCAAATATTTTTTATGCTCCTGCACCTACATTTCGTTATTTTTGTTGATTTTTGTCTAATCCTTACATTCACCGTTTGAAAGCATATACTATATTTACCTTTATTAGTTTACAATATCTATTTTTATTAAAAAAAGCAACTGACAAAGCGCTTGGTCATGGGTCAATGCTCACAAAATTCATGTACATACTCGTACATATATCTAATTTTATAATTAAAATCCCTTATTTGGTACTAATGAATAGATTTTTTGTTATAAACATCGAAAAAAACATTGATCCGCCACTTAAAAATTTTTGTGTCGTCTTTTGAAACATTAAATTTGTTTTACAATTATTTTGGTTTCCTTACTATGTTATTTTTTTAATGGCTTGAATATGTTTATTATTATAGATGGAAATCCAGTCACTGGAGAGGGGTACAAGCCAGCTGGTGCGGAAATTAACACCTCTATTCCAAGTTTAAATGGCGCCAATCAAGTAATTAACAAGAATCGCATTCCACCTGGCGGCTTTTCTTCCGGACTTTGGTAGACTTATTGCCTGGGCACAATTATGTATTAAAATATATATTAAAATATATATTAAATTAATTAAATATATACTAAAATACATTTATTTTGTTACAAAATAAAGAACAAAACTAATATTTTTAATATTTTTAAAAATAACTGCGCATTGCATTTAGTAATTTAGAATCCTTAGAAAAAAATGTTGTTTATAAAAAAAACCTTTAAATTTGGATTATTTCTTAACTCATAAAATAATAAAACACAAATACGGAAATATAACAACACTCGAAAATATTTTTTTAAAATTTTCTTTTAATAAAGCTTAACAGTACAATAAAGCTGTTTCCAAACATTTGGAAAACCTTTTTTAAATAATTGGCATCTAAAAAATAAATAGAAAAATTTATCCGAATTCAGGCAATTTCAAAAACATTATTATAATTATGTTTTATTTTTTGGAATCTGAATAATTTTTACTGTTTATATAGATACATAACCACGACATTTTTAAATGATATACTTAGTATCTGAACAAACAAAAAAATTTTAGAATAAAAATTAAAAGATAGATTCCTTAATAAGAAATAGTTCTTTTTAAGGAAATATGGCAAAAGTTGTTAAAAGGCATTTATATAAATTATTGAATGTTAATTCATTTAAGATAAATTTACCACTTAACTTAATTTTTACTAAAATATTTTTTATGCACCCATCTTTATCATTCATATTTTCCATAAATTCATAACAATTACACCTTTTTGGTTGTTATTTTACAAACTTTAGCGGAAAGTTTATAATTGATTTAAATTATATTATTATATGTGATAAAATGCGTGCACATATACCTTCTAATCATACATCTTTTATACATTATTATTGTCATTTTCATTGTAGTTTTTTTCAAAATACATATATTTTTCTAATATTACATTTTCATTACTTTGTAAAATATTCGTAATATAAAAAAATTGATTTGCTAAATAAAATATACCTTAAATATAATACCTGCATAATGTTATTACATGTTATTTTTTATTTATTTATTTTTTTTCCAATAAATTGAGGTGCTTATAATTGGGAAAAATTTATATTCGAGACGAGGATCATTATTGCTGTTCAAAAATTAAGGTGACTTGAAATTTCACGGGCAACGTACATTCGATTATCGATTTTTTTTGCACATGTCCGAAACATATGTTCAAAGTTTCAAGTATATAGCATACTTAATTTGTTTTTGACAGATAGAAAGGTTAGACATGTTTTAGTGTAATCAGCGATTTTCAATTATAAAAAGGGCAAACAATTTGCATAAAACCAAATCTTGTTTAAAAAATGGAACCAAATGCTCGAAAAGACTTGAAATGTTGACAGTTGCTTTAAGTAAAAAAAACTGTTACCAAATGGTATGAGCACTTTCAAGATGGCCGAGAAGATGGCAATGACGAACTTCGCTCTGGACGCCCCAGCACATAAACAAAAGATGATAACGTCGAAGCTGTAAAGAAAATTGTTTTGGGAAATCGTCGAATAACCATAAGAGAAGTAGCTGAGAATGTTGGCTTATCGGTCAGCTCGTGTCATGTAATTTTTTCGGATGTATTAGGCATGAGACAAACTTCGCTGGGCCCGAAACTTTTTAATTTTGATCAGAAGAACCGTCGCATGAGCATCGGTCATGAGCTCTTGAATGACGATAATGATGATCCTGACTTGCTCAAAAGGGTCATAACTGGTGACGAATCATAGGTATATTGTTATGACGTCGAAAGCAAAGGCCAATCGCACCAATGGAAGCACCCACGAGAGCCAAGATCAAAAAAGGCACGCCAAGTTCGATCAAATGTCAAAGTTTTGACCACTGATTTTTTTTGATTACCGTGGCCTAGTGCATCAGGAGTTTTTACCTCAAGGTCGTACTGTCAATAAGGAGTATTATCTTTAAGTTATACACCGTTTGCGAGAAGCAATACGAAGAAAACATCCGGAATTGTGGGAAAAACAATTAATAGCTTTTGCATCACAATAATGCACCTTCTCATTCATCGTTGCTTGTGAGAGATTTTTTGTGCAAAAACAACACGATAATTATGCCTCAGCCATATTTACCATATTTACCGGATTTGGCCCAATGCAAGAATTTCCTGTTTCCGAAACTGAAGAGACCTATGAAAAGAAGGATATTGGCAACGATTTAGTAAATAAAAATAGCATCGCTGAAAGACCGCTCAAGGCTATACAAAATGCATCGAGGATTGGAAAAAGCGTTGACACAAGTATTATATCTGAAGGGAATTACTTTGATGGGGACAACATCAATTTTGATGAATATATTTCATATTTTTTATATATATTTTTTAAAATATTATGAAAATATAAAGTCACCTGACTTTGAACACACCTCTTATGTTATACACAGGGTCTTCCAGATAATATAGGGTTTTCTAATAACGACTTAACAACTTTTTTTTTTAAACAAAAGGCAAACCATTTTGAGATATTTCAAAAAACTTTATTATTGGCTTGAAGTACAATCAAAACATTTTTGAATGGAACTCGACTTCGTTCATATGGCTACCGCGGACACGTTTGTAGCGGTCGATTCGTTGGACCCAATTTTCAACGACTCGGCCACACATTTCGGCCGAAACGGCCGCTATTTCGCGTTCAATGTTGGCTCTGAGCTCTTCCAAGCCAATGACTTAACATAGCCCCACAGAAAGTAGTCAAGCGGCGTTAAATCGCACGAACGAGGCAGCCAATCGACTGGCCCATGTCGAGATAACACGCTCACCATATTTACTCTTCAATAAATCGATTGTAGCGTGTGCTGTGTGGCTTGTGGCATCATCCTGTTGAAACCACATGTCCATATCTTCCAATTCGGGCCAAAAATAATCGGTGATCATGTCGCGATAACGCTGACCATTCACAGTAACGTGACGATCGTTATCGTCGACGAAAAAATGTGGCAAAATAACGCCGCCGGCGTGCAAACCGCACCAAAAATTTTTTATAATTTGCAGACGTTGCTCGTTAGTGTACTTTACCATGATGAGTACTGAGTTTACTGAATAAATTGACAGTGACAGTTTGATGATTAGTGAAAGAGTGCGTTCACAAATTAAATTCAAAGTTGTCAAGTCCCTATTGGAAAACCCTATATATTGCAACCTTAAGGGGAGATTTATTGAAATACCAGTATATTGAGGAAAAAATCGTGCGGGCTGGGAAGGATGCATACAAAGCAATAATTGCACTTTGAACGATTGATATGATAATAGGTTATATAAAAACAATAAATAAAAATGTTCAATCATGTGTATTTGTTTTTAAAATTTGTAGCCATTTTTAGTTTAATGTTTTACGTATTTCAATAAGTTTTGTTGTATCTTAAGAACTATGGTATTTTTCTTGAGATGAAATTACCTGAACTTCTTTTGTGTTTGTACATTAATACTAAGTATACGTTTTAAAGTTGCGAAAAGTGGTAGCTAATAAAATGTGTTTTCGAAAAAAAAGATAACAAAGCCAAAATTTTAAGTTTTAGAAAAATAGAATCACTTCAATAACTTTTGATACATTTACTTTGAAACAATTAAAGTACTGATAGTTAAGAGTTCAATGATACCCACTTGCAACCATACACGCATTAACCATATTTGAAAGGCGAATATTTTCAATAGGATTTAAAACAAGTCAGCTAAAGGCTTTGCATTAAACCTCTGTATATCGGAGGGATTGCATTTTCGACAACTGGGGCAATTAGGAGAAGTTCTTTGCATTGACTATATGACTTTAGTACCGGCTGTCGGGAAACGATTTAATGATAGCCGCATGCAGGGGGTTTATAAGGTCCGGTTGCGAAACCAAATGCAGCAAAAGGGAGAAACACTACAATAGCTCCAAGCAGACCTAAGTAGACTGGTACATTTGTAATGCCTCACTGTAGGTCAGAAAATAATCGACGAAATTGCAAAGGAGGAATTTCAGGGGAATCAGATTTAAAGCTACAGTAATGGCCGAAAATTAACCCTTCCTGGAGCATTTGCCTTCGCAGCCAATCAGGCTGTCAAAGGAAACACTCCTGCGCAAGACTTAGTCCCGAGAAATAAGGTATTCCACGGGATAAACCAAGAATGGTGCTGGAATTGCAGTGTAAAAAACCGGTGCGACGAAAACGCTGCACTCACTGCAGAAACAAGAAAATAGAGGAAGTCGCGGCTATCAAGAAGACGGGAAATACTTAAACACCAAATTCACGTTGGTAGCAGGAATCGGCGACCTTAGGACTTCCAAGCCTCGCTAGAAAAATTATGCAATGAAAGTCTTCTAGTTGAAGTGGTCAGTGGATGGCAACAAAATAGACAACGGTGCCACGGCCTCAGTAATCAGGAGGGATCTGGTGCAGAAATCCTGGTTGCATAACACCAGCAGTTATAGCTGAAGAACAGCTACGGAAGCCGGAAAAGCCTTCTCGGATTTTTTTGGTTGCTGACATATACGAATAGTCGTTGGTACAGATTTCACGAAAGTACATAGACTAGTAGTGGACTTTGGGTCACAAACCCTGAAATATGGAAACATGGAGATAACAATGATATACAAAAACGTTAACACGTCCAAGTTAAAAGTATTCATCTGCAGAAATCAGATTCAAGAGCCTTCGTCGGAGCTCAGAGCCAACATTAAACGCGAAAAGCGGCCGAAATGTGTGGCCGAATCGTTGAAAATTGGGTCCAACGAATCGACCGCTGCAAACGTGCCCGCGGTGGCCATATAAACGAAGTCGAGTTCAATTCATAAATGTTTTGATTGTACTTCAAGCTAATAATAAAGTTTTTGAAATATCTCAAATGGTTTGTCTTTTATTTAAAAAAAAGTTGTCAAGTCGTTATGAGAAAACCCTATACAGAAACGCCAACACCTCCATCTTAAAAGTAGTCATCAGACTCTAGAGCCTTCGTAGGAAGTGGAAGATGGTCCTGATAGCCAAAGTTTCTATTTGATTAAGCCAGAAAATAGGAAAAATTTTATGGTGGGAAGGACCTAAGTGCAACTAAAGAACAAAGTGGTTTCCTTAAGGATTCTAAGTTCAAAGATATTCAGTGTAAAGGTGAAAAAGGGAGAGATACTAGAAAAATGTGCACCTATTGCGGCTATACAGAACACAACAGAAGCAAATCATGCAACACCATTCGGAAGTGCCCAGAGTATCAAAATTAAAAGCAAAATTTTTAGCCTCTGTAATTTGTATCAAGAATATCGTATCCTGGCAGACAAACTAATCGGTGAGTATGCTTTGGCATAAAAGATGGAGTATATGAATTTACGCAACTTGTTCAAACCACATCGACACCCAGACATGCCCGACTAAACCGTCAACCTGCATGGCATCTTCCATTGGCAAGGCAAACAGAAGTTGCCGAAATGTTGTCGAACATGAAATTTGAGGGGCTGATTGAAGAATCGCGGAGCCCGTGGACATCTCTAGTGCTCCTCGTGAAGAAGAAAGATGACAGCAAGAGGCTTTGTGTAAACTACCGTCATCTCAACGATGTTACCAAAAATGACAGCTACTCACTTCCGAGAATCGACGATACTTTGGATATGCTCTCTGGAAGGAAATGGTTCTCAACACTAGACCTGAAGAACCTTTACTGGCAGGTGAAGATTAATGGTAAGAATCTTGAGAAAACTACCTGCACTATAGGTTGGTGATGCCGTTTGGACTATACACCGCTCCAGCCATCTCCGAGCGGTTAATGAAGCGGCTCACGTGGAACACCTGCCCAGAGTATCTGGACGAAATTATCGTCATTGGCAAGACATTCGAGGAGCATCGTCAAAATCTGAAAGAAGTGCTTGAGAGGCGGCGAAGCGCTCATTTGAAGCTTAACTCCGAAAAGTGTGTCTTATTTCGTCCGGAAGTAAAATATCTTGCTTACATTATATTCGCGGAAAGAGTAAGTACAGATCCTGGCAAAATCGGGGCGGTGATCACCCGGTCCCAAAGATAAACGCCAACTGAGAGACTTCTTGGAACTTGTCACGTATTTTAGAAGATTCGTGAAAGATTTTGCTGGTATTGCAAAAAGGTTGACAGTTCAGTTGGTCTGGAGGGCATGGAAAAGCATTCCTAGAACTTAAGCAGCAGCTGGGCAATGCCCCCATTTTGCGTTACCCCACATTCGGAAAAATGTTCATCTTGGACGCAGACGCTGGCAATGTTGGAGTCGGAGCAGTGATCTTTCAAGTTCATGATGGTCAAGAGGAAGTGGTTGCATATTACAGCAAGGTACTCTACAGATCTGATAGAAAATATCGCGTAACCGCACAGCTTGTAGGCTTTTATTCTGGCTATGAAGCATTTCCATAAGTAACTCTATGGGCAAAAGTTCACTATAATTTAAAAACCCTGGAGGCCAAGTTGCGAGGCGAATCAAGCAGTTGCAGTGCACCATGGAATACATGACGGAACCACCGTAGGTCATTTGGGAATAAACAAGATGTTGAAGGAGGTATGTGAACGCTTCTATTTGCTAAATGCAAGACTAAATATCAAGAATTGGTGCAGAAAGTGCAAAAGTAACACGCCGTCTCCACAATGCCATATTATACTATGTATTATATTCTTGTCTATGGGGACTACTAATAGCGTGCTATGATAAATTACATTCTATGGATAGCTTAGCTCATAACATTCTATGGATATCATTCTACGAGCTGCCATTTCCAATGTAGTTTGACATTTGTGTTCATATGTTTTCGATATGGCTGAGTGGCGGATGGGCGAAATAATAAAATCTATTAATAATTATCAATTCGAATGTTTGTGGAATTATAAAAGTGCGGAATACAAAAGATTGTATTCTTCTTCAACATCATAGCTACGATTACCTGTTACGTTTTAATGTATTGTATTAGTATCTGTTAACACATTTACAAAAATATTTTATATATTGATTTTAACATTACAACTCTTCCTTTTCCAGTCCTTTTCCTGAGGTTCTGACTTAGCATTCTGTACCTATCTTCTCCGTAACGTTTCAACTCTTTGCACAAATTGCGTAACTATTTCACCTAACTTTTGCCTCATATCAATAAGTTCGCTATGTAACTGAGGGGTTGACTGTTTTTCTCGTATACGATATTTTATTCAATTCTATTTAGATTTTTGTTAATTAAGGTAGTTATAGAAATTTTGGTAGTTTTGGATTTAATGCAGGTTACATGTAGATACATTTTTTGTGTCGCACTAGATAAATCCATTGCATTTTCACAATTTTCGATAAATGCTAACGCATCTTCAAAATTTTCACTACTTCCAATATATTTATCATAGCACTGCTCACCGTAATTCCGTTCTGAAGTAATAAAAATTCCTCCCTAGTACAAAGCGAGCTGTTATGACGTATTAAGTATTCTCGATTTAACAGTTTTGTATTTTAAAATTTGTTTCAAGTCTTATTCAATTCCTTCTTATTTTAATGTTAAGCATCTAAACATTTTTTTTTTTTACATACGGAATAAAAGACCATATAGCAGCTGGTAAAGTCATTCTTTTTATTTTTAGTCCGCTCTTACTCCAAACTTATCTTCTGCTTCCCTTTGATTTTTGTCCGGCTTTGTAGATCCTTCTTCCTGAATTTATAAGTTTTGGATTTTTCTAATTTAACTTATTTATTTATTCCTCAAAAGAAACCTCAACTATGGTTTTAAAAAAAACTGTATACATAAACATTCACTTTTATACTTCCGAAAAAAAGTGAATGATTTAACTATTCGCATACATTCCCATACCATGGAAAGAAGTCTGAAAAATAAGTGGATGACTTAACTATTCGCATACATTCCCATACCGTGGAAACAAGTGCGAAAATATCGAGCAAGATCAAGTGGGCCAACAAAATCCTAAATGACGGATTGTGCACTGCTCCCTCTACTCTCAAAACGCAGAAGGACTGTTCTAAGCGCCAGACATCGTTGGAGGAAACCGTGCCGGTTCCCAAAAGCTTCAAAACTGTAAACACCCCTGGGCCATCCAGCACCACTTCTCTGATGTCCTTTAGCCAAGTCCTAAAATTTTTATTTGATAAAAGCTATACCGATGGATTGATTACACCTGAGCGGTGGCAATTGATCAAGTTGAAACTTTCGGGCAACTCACTGGCCATTATGCGTGAAAACCCCGGACCACCTTCCATCACAAGCGACGCTGGCTATCACCAAGGCCATGTCAAACTCATCGCATGTGCCGACCAGAGATCTCTTGATAAGAAAGTATCAAGATCATTAGGCTCAGTAACCCGACCCTTCCAACTCATGACTAGAAAGTCTCGAAACTGGAGGAAAGTATTTTTACATCCTTACCTCAGCGACCCCGACTTAATCGTTGCCAGGCTGGATGCCTGCCAAAACCTCTTATTGGCTGGCATCGGTATATCTTGGACACAATCAGATTCGCCCTCTCCCTGGTGATAACCTAGAAAGGGTGGTACTGGAAGCTGGAATGCAAAAAACTGTGCTCATCATCGGATGCTATGCTAATGCCCACCTTCAGCGGGGGTCCCCAAAGGAAGTTACATAATCATAATCATAATGAAGTTACATCTCCCATCATACTAACCCCGCATCATGAGCCCACTTTTATAACAAGAAACTGACAGGAAGTGCTAGATATCACTATTGTCTCAGACAACATCACTCAAATGCTAACGACTGAACATTGATTTCCAGATCACAGATACATCCAATTCGACCTGGGTGATGTTCCCCCCAGGCAAACAGCATTCCGAAACTATAGGAAAACTGATTGGCTAAAATACAGAGGAATAATGTCAAAAACACTTTCCTCTGAACTCTCAAGTCCAGCACGAAACACTAATGAGGTTGACATGCAATTCCGGGAATTCACCCTGTCTCCCAATCAGGCTATGGCTTCTTCCTGCCCTCTGATTCAATCTTGGGGCAAGAAAAAGCCGCACTGGTGGACTTCAGCACTAGGACCGTTTAGAAGTACTTGCAGAAAATTTTTCTCTTACAAAGAATCCTTAAAACATATAAAAAAGAACCGAGGAAAGCAAGGCATCAATCTTGGCATCGCGGCTAAGAAAAATCCTCTCTACAATTCCTGTGATGCCTAGTTGTTTGAAAAAAAAACCGATGGCTCCTGGACAACCTCATGTGATTAATCACTCAACTTGCTACTGGATACCCACTTTCCAGGTAGGTCCTCATTCACGGCAAACAGTAACCACAACAGGACTACTGCAACCGTGAACAAAAATTTATGGTCAGGTAACAAGAGACAAACTGCTTTTTTTCGGCGCCGCATAGCTTCAAGGCATGCAAGTCTGCGAGTCCGAGCGGTATAATACCGGCCGAACTACAAAGGTCCTCAGATATTATCTTGCCCACGCTAGAGAATATCATGAGAAGCTGTGTAGAACTGATCCACATTCCACTGTCATGGAGAGAAGTTAATGTGGTTTTCATTCCCAAGGCCGAAAAATGCTCTCATGATGTCCCAAAGGACCACAGACCTATAAGTCTATCATCTTTTCTTCTTAAAACTCTAGAACGACTGAATGATATCCATATTCGAGTTGAAATTTATCCAAGACTTTTGTCAACGGCTCAAAATGCATACTGTAAAGGAAAATCGATAGAAACGGCTCTGCATTCGCTGACTAGCCATATCGAACGATCCCTACAATACAGAGGGCACGCAATCTTAATACCATCAAAGAACTCCTTCAGCTAAATCTTAACAGATTAACCCTTTGGGCGGATCGCTGTGGATTCCGAGTTAACCCCCATAAAACTGATGGTGTCCTCTTTTCCAGGAAATATAAAATTCCAACAATAGACCCTCCTTAAATAAACGGTACCAGTTTAGTGTTTTCCGATACAGCAAAATACCTGGTTCTCATTTTTGACAGGAAACTAAACTGGAAACCTAACATTCAAGAAAGAGTGAAGAAAGCTACAGTAGCTTTATTTCCATGCAAGAAAGCCATTGGAAACCAATGGGACCTCCAACCTCTGGCTATACATCTCGGTCATAAGACCGATACTCACTTACGGTATGGTCGTCTGGTGGACGGCCTTAGACATTGCAGTCAACTGTAAAAAACTAAGCCGAATCCAAAGAACAGCATATCTATGCATTCTGTTTCACTTGATACCCATTGTCATATTCAGCAGGCAGCTGCAGCTATTCGCCCAAAAGCGACTACACAAACTGGTCTCACGATTGCGCTTGTTCTCCGGTGTGAGCAAACGCGGCACCCATCGCGCGGACAGATTTCTCGTGCGGAAAATCTCGCCCAGGATATGGCCAACGTGTTCAGTTGAGATGCCTGCTTTCTCAGCCAACTCGCGAAGTTTCTCTCGGCGATCCGCTAATACGAGATCATGGATTTTGTCTACGGTTTCTTCTGTGGTAACCGTTTTTGGGTCACCTGGGCGCGGTTCATCAAAAACCGTCATGTGGCCACGGCGAAACTCTGCGATCTATTGGTAAACGATTGTACGGGAAGGTGAAAGGGTCTTATACACACCATCGAGAATAGGCTTGATTTCCCCGCAGGTTTTGTCACTTAAAAACAACAATCGGATCACGGAGCGATACTGCTCTTTTTTCATGGTCGCAAAAAAACACCAACATGATGCCACCTGTCTTTCAATACGGGTACTCATCAAACAGCCCTCGTACTACGTCGAATTATTGGACCGATTCAACGCCGATTTCAAGAAAAAACGACCACATTTGGGGAAGTCGCAGTCGCCACAGCCATATTGGTCGAACTGCTCCCACATCTTCCGTATTCTCCGGATTTGGCTCCCTGCTATTTCTTTTTGTTCTCAAACCTTAAAAGATCTCCGGAAAGTAGTACGGGTCGAGCGAGGAAGTCATCGCTGCCGCGGAGCAGTATTTTGCAAGCCAACAAAAATCGCACTATACGGAGGGGTTAAAAAAGTTGCAGCACTGCTGGGAAAAGTGTATCGGGTTGAAAGGGGATTATATTGAAAACTAAACTGTCAAAACCTAAAAGTTTAGTTCTAATTCGAGTATTCATCAAACAGGCCTCGTATTATCAATAATTTGTCTTCACTTTTTGGTGATGGATAATTGTGCCAACTATAGCTGGCACGCAAACGACCCAACTCCACTAACAGTGGGCACAGTGACCGTGGATCAAGTGGTAGTGTATTGGCTTCCAAATCCGACAGTTCGGGGTTCAATACCAGCCGTGTCCTAAAGACTTTATTTCAGGCAACTAAAATCTCGTGAGATGAATGGTTGCTGCAAATGCAGCTTGAGAGAGAGTAGACGTGTTCTCAAATTCGTCCGGCAACCATTTTTATATTTACATTCTTTCATTCACTCTGGACCAAGTTAAGAGCGGTTTAAAGCTAATAAAGTTAATATACATATAATGCAATATGAAAAATTGTGTAACATTTAAATTACCTCAACTTTATTTGTAAACGCTCTGTGCATATTATTTTGACAAAAATAAAGAGGCCTCTTGAAAAAAAAAGGCACTTAGAAGCAACACCGTTTAAAGATGCACAAACGCCGAAAGCCAACAATTTTCGAACTGTTAAGAAAAGAGCTACGAACAAAGTTACACGTACGTACACCGGATAGTCAGATCAACAGATATCAGACAACTGCGTAATGATATAATCCTTTTTACCCTGGGCTGGATCAAGGTGTCATATGACACCAGCCGATGATCAATCTCGCTGAGGGCCCAGCATTTCTAAAAATAGCTCAGTCGCAACCTCAGTGGCGACCTCCGGCATAGCTAGCCTTATCTGTATACAGCGCATCTCTGTACAGATGGATCACCCTTTCTCCGCTACTAGTGGGATCTAATATGTAAACATACTCAAGAAAAAAAACCCGAGGCCGGCACTCCTTTAATACCGGGCGTTAGAGCGGTGACTACACCAACTACCGACAAGGCTCCTGCATTGTCTAGAGGAGGTAAAACTGTGGCAGGCCATGGTGCACCATTCTCAAAAGACAAACACATCGAGCCTAAAACCAAATTTTCAAGGAGAGAGACTGTGGCAGGCCATGGTATTATCTCTTCCTCCACCCCTAGCAGCAGCAAGTTTTTGTGGCAAGCCACGGACTTGCCGCTGCTACAAGAACTTCTCCCTCTAAGGAGGAATCAGGGGCTCAGCCGCATAGACAAGGCCCATAAAAGGCGCTCTACTCAAGACGCCGAAATGCATCACACATTATGAAAACCTTCGGATCTATTCCGGAGGTGGAAAGAAGTGCGGAATTAACGAGCTAGATCAATTGGCCAACAAAATCCTAAATGATGGATTGTCCACTGCTCCCTCTGCTCTCAAAACGCTAAACGATTGTTCTAAGTGCCAGAGATCGTTGGAGGAAACCGTGCCGATTCCCAAAAGGTCAAAAACTGTAAACACTCTTGGGCCATCCAACACCACATTTCTGAGATCCTTTAGCGAAGCCCTAAAAGACGCTATGACGATCGCGGTAATTGATAGAAGCAATACCGATGGATCGATCACACCTGAGAGGTGGCAATTGGTTAAGTTTGAGGTTTCGGGCAACTTCTACAAAAATGATGAGCTAGATGCTGATAAGCAACCTCCTCCTCCTTTAAAGGAAAACTCAAATTCAGCCTTGGCTCTGAGAGCGTCGGTATCCTTTCCTCTAATGGACAGCGACGTTTCCAATTCATCCGAGGTGACTATTAAGCCGTCGGTTTCCTTTTCTGACACTCTGTCGGAAATGTAAACCGACGACGAAATAAATAGAGATCCTACACGATCAAAGAAAGAAGATGAGCTCTTGAGCTCATTTTCGGAATCAGAGGACTCCAATAAAACCGTGGGGGAGTAAACTCTGGGAAATTGTAGCAAAGATATGGTTTCTCCAGATTAATCTCCACCACTTAAAAAAAGGCTCCGGCCGCACTAATTTTGCCTCTCTCCAAAAACGCAGAAGATTTGATCCTAATCCGGGAATCATGGATTGTGGAAGGTGTGGTTCGTGGACTTGGGTCGCTTTTATACGCTCCACATTATACAAAAGAGAAAGGTAAGATTAGAACTTGTATACTACACAGTGAAACATAGCTTTAATGTATTTTTACTTCCTATTCCCAGCAACCCCGACTTAACCGTTGCCAGGCTGGAGACTGCTAAATCCCCCTACTGGCTGGCATCGGTGTATCTTGGCCACGATCAGGTGGGCCCTCTCCCTGGTGATAATCTAGAAAGGGTGGTGCTATAAGCTGGAAAGCAAAAAACTGTACTAATCATCGGATGCGACGCTAATGCTCATCACACGGTATGGGACAGTACCCACATCAACGATAGAGGTGAGTCACTTTTTGATTACATTTTAAGTACTAACCTCATCACTCATCATACTAACCTCGCATCATGAGTCCACTTTTACTATATAACAAGAAACGGACACGAAGTGCTAGATATCACTTATCTCAGACAACATCAGTTGTTTCCAGATCACAGATACATCCAATTCGACCTGGGTGATGCTCCCCCCAATCAAACATCATTGCGAAACTATTGGAAAACTGAATGGCTAAAATATAGAGGAATAATGTCAAAAAACACTGTCCACTGAACTCTGAAGTCCAGCGCGAAACACCAATGAGGTTGACATGAAATTCCAGAAATTCACCCTGTCTCTCAACCAGGCTATGGCTTCTTTCAGCCCTCTGATTCAATCTTGGGACAAGAAAAAGCCGCACTGGTGGACTTCAGCACTAGGACCGTTTAGAAACACTTGCAGAAAATTTTTCAACTTTGCAAAAAGCACAGAAAAGTGACTGACTGGGACTCTTACAAAGAATCCCTTAGAACACATAAAAAATAACTGAGGAAAGCAAGGCGTCAATCTTGGAGATCATTCTGTGACAGAATCGCAGAAGCTTCTGAGGCAACGCGGCTAAGAAAAATCATCTCTACAAACCCTGTTATGTCTAGTTGTTTAAAAAAAACTGATGGCTTCTGGACAACCTCAAGTGATGGATCACTCAACTTGCTACTGGATACCCACTTTCCAGGTAGCTCCTCATTCACGGCAAACAGTAACCAAAACAGGACTAGTGCAACTGTGAACAAAACTCATGTTCTTGCATAGCTTCAAACCATACAAGTCTGCGAGTCCGGATTACAAAGGTCCTCAGATATTATCTTGCCCATGCTAGGGAATATTATGAGGAGCTGTGTAGAACTGATCCACATTCCACTATCATGGAGAGAAGTAAATGTGTTTTTCATTCCCAAGGCCGGAAAATGCTCTCATGATGTTCCAAAGGACCTCAGACCTATAAGTTTATCATCTTTCCTTCTAAAAACTCTAAAACGACAGATTTGTATCCATATTCGAGCTAAAATTGATCCAAGACTTTTGTCAACTGTTCAACATGCCTACTGTAAAGGACTGCGCTATCAAATCTGCACGTAGACGATTCACTTGGGGAGTTGACTGATCAAAATAACAGGATAATCAACTCCGAACTGGGTGGGACTTCTGCTAAAAGATGTGTTAGTAGAGGTACGCCGCAAGGCGGTGTCCTCTCTTCCCTTCTTTGGAACTCAGTATTAAATATAATATACTTTTAAGCGGGAGGGAGCAGGGTGATTGCCTATGAACCGACGTTGCTATAGCCGTCTCAGGGAAGAATCTCAATACCATCAAATAACTCCTTCAGCTAAATTTTAACAGATTAACCCGTTGGGCGGATCGCTGTGGATTGGGATAAAATTGATCTAGTCCTCTTTTTCAAGAAATATAAAGTTCCAACTATAGACTTTCCTTCAATAAACGGTACAAGTTTAGTGTTTTCTGATACCTGGGTATCATTTTAGAGAGGAAACTAAACTGGGAACCTAACATTCAAGAAAGAGTAAAGAAAGCTACAGTAGTTTTAATCTCTTGCAAGAAAGCTTTTGGAAACAAATGTGGCCTCCAAAGAAAAGCATGTCTATGCATAATTTTATTTATTTATTTATTATAAGCGGAGCTCTACGCTTCATTTACTCAGCGGCGCTAGACATTCTGTTTCACTTGACACCCATCGACATCTTCAGCAGGCAAGTAGCTGCAACTGCAGCTATTCGCCTGAATGTGACTACACAGTAGACAGATAATTTTTTTTTGGCAAGCTAATCCACATAGAGAACATAGATTACACCATACCTAAACTTCGGTTTTACAAAGTCTTTCATACGAGCTTTCCCTCTAGATCCTTCTGGGAAGAAGATGCTTTCGTGGAGGACAAGTCTATCCATTTCTATACAGACGGATCTAAAACCGATAGCGGATATCCGTATCTTTTCTTAAAGTCAGGCCGCTATCAAGTCCCTGGACTCGGTCTCACTAAATTCTAAAACCGCCCTTGAATGCCGATCATCTCTTACGGAGATGGCAGAGCATATTAACATTCACTTTTGTTGGCTGCCGGGCCGCAGAGACATTCCTGGGAATTGTAGAGCCGATGAACTCGCCAAAATTGGAACCACTCTACTTATTCTACCTATGCTAGGTATACCAATCGCTACCTGCAAATTATTATTTAAGCTGGATGCTAATAAAAGAACAGACCTAAGATGGACATGTCTAGCGACTAAACAGATCTGACCAAAGCTGGATCTGAATCGCTCCAAGAGTCTGATTCTCTTAAATAGGAAATATCTCAGCGCCAATATAGACTTGCTTTATAGGTAAGCATGTAAGAATGCTTGGCGCTTTTATAAACGATTTCTTTTACTTCACTTATACTTTTACTTAAACCACTTAATCACTCTTTGAATTCCATTTTAGAGTTGGCTTGTATATTTCGGGTGATGCTGATATTTATACTCCCCTAATATAATATTCTGCTGCGGAAGTTATCCCCGTAGTCGTTCACCTCCTTGAGCTCCGCAGGCGGGGATCCGAATTTAGTTTCACTTGGCAACTGAACTGTTTGACCAAATAAGATCTAGGATGGTTTGTGTTTTGTTGAACTATGGATCGCATTTCAGTAGGTCATGTGAGGCATTTACAGTCCTATTGAATTGTTCGACCATTCCATCATATTAATGGAATGCCTTCTGCTCACCCAGTTGTTGACTGTCTCTTCTTCTACAGTCTTCGCCTCTTGATTTTGGATTGCAAACTCTTCCGGCCACTAACTGAAGTAATCCATGGCCACGAGAGTGTATCGCCATTAAATGTTTTGGGATATGGGCCAGCGATGTCGATGGCTATTCGTTAAAATGGTGCTCCGACATTGTGTTGTTGCTTTTGTCCATGTGCATTCACTCTTGTGCCCTTGGTAGCTGCGCACCTTAAGCACTTTTTGCACCAATTCTGGACATCTTGATTTGCGGTTATCCACTAGAAACGTTCCTTTACCGTCTCCGTCATGTATTTCATGGAGTACTTGACTAGTTCTGGACCGTGGCACAGTACGAGATATTGTTCCATCTGCACTTTTTAATTTTTCCTTCAGAGTTTGACTCCGGTTCAATATCTCCTGTCAACCCACTTCAAAAACGTAGCCCTGCAACTACTCGATTCACCTCGCAGCTTGGTTCTCAGGATTTTTAAATTGTAGTAACCATTTCAGAGCAGCGTGTTCTGTCCAAATAATGTTGTTTTGTTCATAGAGGTGCTTATGGAAATGCTTTGTAATCAGAATTAAGGTCAGAAGCTCACGCTTAATACGCAGTAGTTCCTTTCAAGTCTGTAGGGTACCTTGCTATAATATACAACCACTCTCTCTTGACCATCATGAACTTAAAAGACCATTGTTCCAACTCCAACATTGCTAGCGCCTGCGTTCACGATGAACATTTTTTCGGGTGCGGGGTTACCCAAGATAGGGGCACATCTGCCGCTTGAGTTCTTGGAATGCTTTTCCACCCTGTCGGCCTTTTTCCGTAAATTGATGCAGGCTCTTTGCAATACCAACAAAATCCTTTACGAATCTTCTGTAATACGTGGCAAATACCATGAAGCTTCTAAGTTGCTGTTTATCTTTGGGAGCATGCCAACTTTTCACCGCTTCTATTTTGTCAAGATCTGCCCTTTATACTTTTTGCTGATATAATGTGACCTAGATATTTTATTTCCAGCTTCAAGTGGGCGCATTGTAGACTATTAAACACTTCTTTTAGATTTTGGTGGCGCTCCTCGAACATCTTGCCTAACAGGCAGGTTTTCCACATAATGCTTACAACGTTCAATTCATTAATCTCTTGAAGGTGGCCGAAGCATTGCACAGTCAAAACAGCATCACCGTAAACTGTCAAAGACTGCTTCCTGTAGTGCAGGCCGTTTCTCACGATCCTTACGATTAATCTTCCCCTGAAAGTAACCGCTCTTCAGTTCTAGTGTTGGAAACCATTTCGCTCCAGAAAGCTTTTCCAATGTGCCGTCAATTCTTGGTAGGGTGTAGCCGTCCTTTTTTTTATTATTACTTTTATTAATTCGTAAAAAATACAACATAATAGAGAATTCAGGATATATCTAAAAATTGAATTAATAAAGTAGCTGCAATCTATAGTTCACATGAAACTAGATGAGAAAGCAAAAAGTAGAACAATGTAAAACAAATTAATAAACACTAAGAATTTGTAATTTAGTGGGTTCTTAATATTTCTATAACATTTTTTTAGTTCAGGTGTATTTTAAGGCTTGATATTAGTTTCAGATGTATAACAAAGAAATTTTTATAATATTTATAAAAGTAAAGCAGAATAATTTGAATTAAATTGAATAATAAACTAGAAATATCCTCATACAGTGACTCAGCTTTTTCATCATATTATTAGTAGAATAAAAGGCATTTGTTCGTAACTTTTTTATTTGTGCAGAAATAAAATAATTTTATAATTCAGCATAATGAATAATAAGGACCAAATTCATCTTTTAATATAATATAATACAACAAAAGTAAAAATAGGGCATTTGATCAATTTGTTGACTTTGCGAAACTGTTCCTACTTAATACTTCGTATGGCCTCCTTTTGCTTTGGGGACCACTTTTATTCTTTTTGACATGGATTCTATTAACTTTTCACATTGACTTGCGGTGATATTTTGCCAAGCAGTTTAAGTGCGGTGCCATAATTTATGCAAATCTGGACAATCCGGACAATATGAAATAGCAAGTTTTACCTCAACCCAAAAATGTTCGATAGGATTGAGGCCTGGATATTGTGGTGGCCAATCAAGTATTTGAAATTGCTGATTTTGCAGCTACGCTTCTGTAATTTTGACTGTGTGTTTCGGATCATTATCTTGCTATAAGGTAATGTCCGACAATATTTATGCCGCTTTTCCAAACTTTTAAGGGGTCCGTCTTCGCGGATGGTGACGTAATGAGTAGCATTCATGGGACCCACCACTCCAATGCATTCACCAACCCCTTCCATGCACATGCATTCCCAAATCATTAGATTTCCTCCTCCAAATGTTAATGTTGTTTTGATATGGCGATCGCTGATTGGCTCACCTGGCCTTTTCCAGATCCATTGGTGGCTATCGGACCCAAGATGGTTTATTTTTGTTTCATCTTGCCCAACAATAACCCTTATACAATTGTAGCCTTAATTTCTTATGGAGGTCAGTCAACAGGGGCTTTTTAATTTTAGCGCATCCATTAAAACTGTTTCTACGCAAAATTGTTCATACAACCTTAGTTATTACATAAATCCTATCGTTTTGGATTTAACGTGGACCATATTTTCATATACTCCATATTAAATCTGCCACACAATACGCCTTAGCATATTTGAATTTAAAATTGGTTTTCTTCCAGACTTATTTTTTTAGCGTCAGGCTTCAAATTTTTGCGTATTTTGGATATAACTCCCACTGAAACTCCAAGTTTGTCTTGGAAACAATTAGTCTTGTCACTTCCTTAATTTTGGAGATACCAAGTTCTTTCATCTACCATCACATTTAAAACAATTATTTTAATTGTTTAAACTAAAATTTGAATGCACCTTATGTAAGATTCTTATTTTAATACTGCAAATATTTTTATTTTTAACAAAAAAACGCAGAGGAAACTAAACACTTGGCCAAACTTTGTACTGCACAATATGAAACTTGCGTTTATTTCTTATGATTCTAATGTTATTAGGTAAACTGCTGAAAAACCTAGGAGCAGTTGCCACAAAGAAGTTAAAGAAAATTTGCAGATTGTGATTTGGTACAATAGCAAGATTTAAATTGTTGATTCTGAGGTTATAGTTAGCAGAGAAACTATTTAATTGATACCCCGACCTTACAAAAAATATACAGGAAGAACTTTAGGACTTCTGAAAAGAAACAGACTACGATCACGACTCTTTTTGTTACAAATAAGACGAATACAAAATTCTCATTAAATCTATTAATACAGAACATTGTCAACATTTTGCCACATAACTTCACTTATAAAATATCACAACTCTGCAAGTTATCACAGTCAATATCAACATTTATTTCATTTTTTATAAAAGCGGCAAAATCTCCAGAAGCATATTTATTATTGCAGCATGGGATAAATTCATGCCATCAATATTAAGAAAAGATTTTTCTGCATCATAAATCCAAGTTTCAGTTAAGAAAATAAAATCTGGCTTGTTCACAAACAAGTTCAGATGCACAAGAAAGTTATCAAATTTTAATGTTTTGATGAATAAAGAAAAAGTGGTTTAAGTATTTCTGGTTAAAAGCGAGATCAAAAGAATCAACATTTACGCAATTGACAGATGGAATGTAAGCTTGTAGATGTTGCATATCAATTTAAAGCTAGGAGAGCAGCCTCCGAGTTAATAACAATGTAATTATCATTATCTCCCTTGCACATAAATATTCTCCCACAGTTAACCCAGACATACTTATACATGTTTTCTTCTTTAGCTATCTGTGCAGCGTTTAAAAGATGTCTTGTTGCACCACTTAAAGATTCGAAAATTTTAGTACTATTCTTACAACCAAAAATTTTTGATATTAAATTATTTTTATAACTTTTTTTACTCTTCATAATCATATTTTTCTTGAAACAGGAAATGAATTTAACTACTTAAACCCTTGCTACACTAACTTCTGAATTGTTCTTCTTTTAACCATTTTCCACAAAACAATTATCAATATCGGCTGCAGAAACATCGGCACATACATCCTTTGAAAACACTTGCGGCGCATAATTAAGAGCGTTACTATTATCTACATTAAGAACGCCCATTATCTTTACACATTTATATCTCTTCTGATGTAAGTAATTTAGCTCTTTTCGAAGATCATTTACAGTTTGTAATAATTTATTCTTTTCTTCTTGTAAAGAGCTGATCATAGAAAGTGTAAGTGCACTTTCGGATCTGAGAGCAAAAATTTCGTTGTACACTGACTCTAACGTTATTACTTGATCTAGCTGTTGATTCACATTTGGTAGTTTATTTTTTTCCTGATGATCATGTTGGCTTTCCTGGTGAAAGAGCTGACCCTGTGTTTCACTTGTATGCATCGGAAGCAATGAAGCAAATTCGACTGGAGAGAAAGGCGAACCATTGTAATCAACGAGTTGTTAAGGTAACCGTTCACGCTTTTTAACGTGAACTGGTATGAGGAGGAGAGCGAAATGTGCCTCTTCTCGCAGCAGAGCAAGCCTTTCACCGAAATTGCTTGTTTGACTTTTGTAAATATTCGTAATCAGCTGGTTGCAATCGTTGCAACCCACACATTTAGTCTTAGGCTGGTTACGTTCAGCTTTTTGTCTGCACACACAAGGCATTGTACTTTAATATGATAGCAAAAAAATTGTTAAAAGAACAACTTTACACTGCCTGATTACAATATGTGCTGACTTGGTAGACTTGCACTCAGATTTTAATGACATAGTTGTGACGTGGGTAGTAACACAAAACCCCGTGCTGCCGTGTTTCTTTTTCACGAAGTCAACGTCTCTGCAATTTTTCAATTGAGACATATTTGACACCATTTCGGCAACTTCTGTTGCTTTGCCAATGGAAGACACCTTGCAGGTTGACGGATTGGTCGCCTGTCTCCGGTATCAATGTGGTGTTGAACAAGGTGCGTCCATATGACAAATACGTCAGCGTACTCATCGATTTGTATTTGTTTTTCTGCTACAATGCTCTGCTCTTGATCCAGGTTACAGAGGCTAAGGATTTTGTTGTTGATTTTTATACTCTGGACATTCGCGACCGGTGCTTCACGATTTTTTCTATTGTGGTTGATAGACCCTCAATCGGTGGTTACCAGGACCACCTTCCACTTTTGCCCAAACAATACCTTCCGAGGAAGGCCCTAGGATCTGATTTCTGCAGATGATAACTTTCAAAATGGAATTTTTGGCATTTCCGTATACCATTGGTATTTCCAGAGTTTGTACCCCAAAGTCCACTTTTAGGTCAGGTTCTTTTATGAAATCTGTACCAACGATACACTTGTTGTATATGTCTACTACCAGAAAAACGTGAGAGAAGGTATTGCCTCGTTTTGCCAGTGGATGATGGTCTTGGGGACGTCAACTCGTGCTTACAACTTCGCGGGGCATCCCATCTGATGGCTTCAGGAATATTAATCGGTTACTTGATATCCGTTTCTGCCAGTTGCATTCTACTGGAATGCTTGTTACCACAGTGAGCGCAGCCTTTTTGTCTGACCGGATCTTTACACTGCCTTTGAAGATGTCCTATTTTATTGCAGTTCCAGTAGTGCATTATTCGTTTATCTCGTGGAGAATTTCGTTCCTCGGCACTAAATCTTGCGCAGGAGCATTCAACAGATGCTGCTTCCCTGACGAAATGTGTTCCTTTGGAAGCCTGATTGGGTGTTCCCATTGTCAGAGTGAAAGCAAGTGCTCTACCGAAAGTTTTTTTCCCAGCCATCTTTACTGCTGACTGTAGCGTCAAATCTGCAATTCACCTGATGAATGCGTCTTTTGCATTTTCGTCGATAATTTCCTGACATGCGATAAGGTATGACAAATGTGCCAGTCTACTCAAATCTGCTTGGAGCTGCTGCGGTGTTTCTTCTCGTTGCTGCATTCACCTTTGCAATTGGACCTTGTAATCCTCCTGCTTGTGATTAACTCCAAACCGTTTCTCAATAGCCTGTACTAAAGCTACATAATCTTTTTGTTTTTCAATGACTTCTTAACGAACGGTTACTCAAATATCTTTTACATACATATAGCCCTTTAATATGAATGTGTGTGGCCACTGTAGTGATAAATTCCCAATAATGCCGCCGGCATGCAAACCGCACCAAACAGTTATTTTTTGTGGATGAAATGGTGATTCATGAAGCACATGTGGGTTTTCACCCGACAAATAACGCATATTTTGCTTATTGACGAACCCATTGAGCCAAAAATGAGCTTCGTTACTGAAGATGATTTTGCGATAAAATTCATCATCTTGGCGCATCTTCTCCAGAACCCAATCGGTACGTACGTCGCTTCAAATGGTCCATCGGCTTCAATTCTTGAGTCAGCTTGATCTTGTATGGGTGTAAACCAAGATCCTTACGCAAAATACGCCATAATGTGGTCTGAGCGATGTCCAATTCTTGACTGATTTGGATCGTTTGCTACGGACGTCTGAACGGCAGCGATATTTTCGACACTTCGACCAACCCGTTGTCTTACTGACACGGCGACATCACACAACGAATATGTAGCCTCAAATTTTTGCACTAAACTTGTTATTGCCTGTCTACTAGAGCAAGAATTACGACCGAAAATTGGAGTTAACGCTCTTAAAGTTGTGGTCACCGACTCCGAATATCTGTAGAAAATTTTTATAATTTGCAGACGTTGCTCGTTAGTGTACTTTACCATGATGAAAATGTTGAGTTTGCTGAATAAATTGACAGTGACAGTTTGATGATTAGTGAAAGAGAGCGTTCACAAATGCAAGTTGTCAAGTCCCTATTGGAAAACCCTATAAAACAAAAACCAAAAACCCATTAAAATCCATAATAATTGATCCTCTTCCAATAGAAGAAATTCGTTTGGTGGGGATACAAGCAAACTGAATCTCTCTTAAAAGTTTACCTTTAAAGTGTATAAATCACAAAACAAAAACATAACAATGATGTGCAGTGTGTGTAAATCTAAAGTAGATAGGCACGACGCTAAAATCCAATGCGTTAAGTGTGACCAATATTTTCACGAAAAATGTGTAAAATTACAAAAAAGTGACATTGAATTTTTTTTAAAGAGTGGTCAAAGTTACAGTTGTGACAATTGTGTTTCTATAAGGAGAAATTCCATCTTGGCTGATAATACTCCAGTCGCAGCAGCCTGTTCTCTTCAGCAACAAATAACACTCGAAACTCTCTTCCATGAAATTATAAAACTCCAACGACTAATGACGAATTGTGTACTAAAAATTACTACATTGGAAGAGAGCAACGCTGTGCTCGAAGAAAGTTAATCTATTAGAGCTGAAGCTAAACTCGGTTAAGCAAAGAGACAAGCAACGTGCAGTGGACATAGTTTGGATACCAGCTGTAAATAAGAAGTCATTAAGCTTCTTGCGGATGGAATGGGAATGGAAACTGGTCATGATGACATCGAGAGCTGCTTCATTAAGGGAATTAAAGGTAAAAAGGATAATATAGAGAAAACAAACATTGGGTGTGTACGTTTTTCGTCTCTAAAAAAGAAAGCTAATCATGACACGGGTGGGAGAATTTTCATAAATGATTCACTCACTAGCTATACAAGATCTTTGGTAGTGAAGGCCAATCAGCTGAAAAACAGTAATAAATGCAAGTGTGTCTGGAATAGGATTCATCGGTACTTATAAGAAAAGAGAAGGCGACAGAGTGATTAAAATTTCTTGTTTTGAAGATTTTTCCAAACTTGGTTAACTTTTAGTTACAGTATTTTCTTAATTTCTTCTATTACGTTTTCGCTTTCATTTAAATTGATATGAATTGTTTTCGTATAAATCAATCAGATATTTTGTCTTGCTCTGGTTTTTTTTCGAACCTTGCTGCTTTAGATCATTTACCAAATCTAATATTTTTATCTGAAATATGGATATACGAGATTGAAAAAACGAAGTATATGCATCAGATACCAAGTTATTTGTTTGAGGCTACGTGCAATGATTCGTATTCAGCTGGCGGTGTTCCGAATTTTTACAAAAGTGAGCTAGACTGTGATATTATTAAAGCTCGTCTTAGTAGTGCTGACTTGATTTCTGTTAACTGCAATATTGCTGGTGTTCGTTATAGTTTTGTGTGTGTATATCGTTTACACTGTTGCTCAGTCAAAGTCTTTGTAGATGAATTTTCTGAATTTCTCCAAAACATTTCTTGTAAAAATATAGTCCTTTTGGGTGATTTTAATGTTAATATACTAGATTACTCAAATGATGTTGATTCTTTTTTGTCGGTGTTATCATCTTTTGGCTTTGAGTCCTTATTGTTACAACCTACGTGAATTGCTGTGAATTCTAGCTCATGTTTGGACCATTTGTTTATAAGGCTGCACAGAAACAACTCAATAAATTTCAAAACTGATGTTTATGATCTACAGGTGACTGATCATTGTTTAACTACAATTGAGTTTAATTGTTCGATACGCAGACCTAAACCACTACAATTGAAAAAGTTTAAAAAAGTCGACTTTTCAGTCTTGCAAAGAGATTTGTCTTTTGAGATCTGGAACGATGTATATAACGCTCATAATCCATCAATTGCTTTTGATTTATTTATTAAAAAATCGAAATTTCATATTTCTAATTGCAGGCAAAATCAAAGCGTAAACATAAATAAATCTAAGTGCATCGCACCATGGATAACGTTTTATTTGTTGAAGAAAATAAGAAAAAAAAAAAAAAAAAATGAACTTAGAATTCGGGTTCGCAAACATCCTAGGAATACTAGGCTTAAAAGTTTTTATGTTAAAATCTGTCGTGAGCTAGAAATAACTAATAACTTTGTAGAGATAATTATTTCAGAAGAAAACTGGTTGCAAATACTGGGAATTCTAAGAAAGTGTTAATGAAATTTTGAATAGAGAAAAGCCGATTGCCAAAATTGTTTTAAATATGGATAGTATTGTTGATATAACTGAGCCATGTGAGGTGGGTAATGTTTTTTACGACTACTTTTCAAAAATACTCAATGATTTCCGCGGTCTCCTGGGACAAAATAATTTTTCGTGTTACTGTGATAAAATAATAAGGCAGGAGCAACACCAGTCTGCTTGTTTTTACTTTGAAAATTTCACACCACTGGAAATACATAAAATTATACAATCGCTTAAAGAACTCACACTCTTCTTCACATGACAATATTTCAAGTCACGATTTTAAAATTATTTCTCTTTTTATCTGTGATGTTTTATGTCACATATACACATATAAATGATTCTAAAATTGCTGCAACGTTATTTATAGATATCTCAAAGGCTTTTGAAATGGTGGACCATTCGCTTCTACTCAGTAAATTGTTCAGGGTTTTCTAATAACGACTTGATAACTTTTTTTTTAAATAAAAGGCAAACCATTTGAGATATTTTAAAAACTTTATTATCGGCTTGAAGTACAATCAAAACATCTATGAATGGAACTCGACTTCGTTGATATGGCCACCGCGGGCACGTTTGCAGTGGTCGATTCGTTGGACCCAATTTTCAACGACTCGGCTACACATTTCGGCCGAGGCGGCCGCTATTTCGCGTTCAATGTTGACTCTGAGCTCTTCCAACGTCGTTGGCGTGTTGGCGTAAACCAATGACTTAACGGAGCCCTACAGAAAATCGTCAAGCGGCGTTAAATTGCACGAACGAGGCGGCCAATCGACTGGCCCCTGTCTTAATAAAACGCTCACCATACTTACTCTTCAATAAATCGATTGTAGCGTATGCTGTGTGGCTTGTGGCACCATCCTGTTGAGACCACATGTCGTCCAAGTCCATATCTTCCAATTCGGGCAAAAAATAATCGGTGATCATGGCGCGATAACACTGACCATTCACAGTAAAGTGACGACCTCATACGGACGTCTGAACGGTAGCGATATTTTCGACACTTCGACCAACCCGTATTCTCACTGACAAATTCAAAGTTGTCAAGTCCCTATTGAAAAATCCTATACAATGCAGGCTTTAGAGGTTTTATTTATACATGGTTGTCGCCTTATTTGTGGAACCGTAAATAAATGGTCAGAGTAAAAGGTTGTATGAGCTCACAGAAAACAAATTTAGATGTACCACAAGACAAAGTACATGATTTTTAAAAGGGGAAATTGACTGATAACTTTTCTTTACAATATCATTCACCAAATTGTTTTAAATTTAATCTAAGAATTGTTTGTTCTCATAATCAAATCAACCTAAAATACCGATGTTAGTTGCTCGACAGATTGCTTCCCTATTGAACGTGTCGAATGTTTCAAATACTTGGGGGTTATTTTAGACTTAAAGCTTAGTTGGAGAGAACATAGTAGTAGTAAGACAGCTTTATCACCTTAGTATATATTGCTGATCCGATATTTTAAAATTGGTATATGATGGTCTTTTTAAATCCAAGCTGCAATACCGTATAGCCTGTTGGGGCGGTACACATTTCAACAAAGTACAACCCTTGCTAGTTAAGCAAAAACACTGCTTAAGATTAATCTGAAAATTTAATCGCACAACCCCCAGTTTTAGATTATTCAAGAAACTTAAAATACTACCCTTAAGACATCTTTACTATTATAAAGTCATGAAAATATTTTTCCAGAAATCTGGGTATAACGTCGCTAGACTATATGGCAATCTTAACTTCCAAGCTAACTTCATGAATTTCGTATGCTTACCTATAATCAATAAAGCACTTTTTTCTCGCTTTTTCACTGTCATTGCTCCTCGCTTATTTAATTAGTTACCTGAAAGTATTAGATGCAAAAGAAGGCAATCTTTGTTCTTAAAAAATGTCATAACTTTGCTTTTTGCTTTTTGCTTACGATTATTGTACAGTAGATCAATTTCTTATTTAGTTAATAATTTTACAATTTTTTCTTTTTACATATAATTCTTAAATTGTTGCACTAAGCTATCTATTGCATTTGTTTATTTTTACATACATTTTCCCCATCCATGTTTAAATAACCTATTTTTGTTAAACAATAATGGTACATTCGCCACTTGGCCTTGGTCAATAGAATGTCCCTAACTATACTAAATATAATAATTGTAATATATTGTATTAAATTAATAACCTAAAATAATGAAATTAATAAAACAAAAAATAAAAAAAATTAAATATATGCGAAAGGCAATTCGTTGAAAGCGGAACACTAATAAAGATAACAAGTTTAGGCCCACCAACTTTGATTGGTACCATTGTATAAACAAATCAGCTCACAAGGGAAAATAAGGATTTATTGTGAATTTGCAATCTAGGAGAAGGCAAAAGAAAGAAATTGGCAATCTGTGTGGGAAAATGCCAAGAAAATATTGGCACATAGAAATAATTATTACCACAATTATTACATTACAATTACAATTACATTCATATAATTATGTATCGTGTGTGAAAAATTAAAAATGCAAAACTGTTCTATAAAAAAATGTAAAATGTAAAAAATTATGAATTATAATGGCGTTTTATTTTATTTCCAAAGTAACATTAAAAACTTCTTCGGAATTATTATTAGTAATTGGTAAGTCACTATTCAGCTCAGTAAAATATCCCTTGGCAAAAACAACAAAAACGAACAGTGTCGATAATTAGGTCAGTAATATAAGTGAGTATAAAAGTGAACATAAAACTTAGGAATTCTAAAATCTATGGAGCGCTGAAAGGGGTTGTAAAAAATTTTATTTCATGAAGGTTGTCAGACTTCGTTTATTTAAGGATTTTAACACATAAAAGTCGGGCTTAACACATTGTATGTTTTCATGCGCATGCCTTACAATTTCCCTATATGGATTCGGGAATAAGTCCAGACGTGGAAATGGTAGTTGAATTGCAAAATTTGTGTAAAGATGCATTTGAGTTGCAAAAAAAAAAAAAAGATGTGCGTGCAGTGAATTATAATCTACATTAACAATTTCTCTATTTCATACTTCTTATTTAAAAGCGACGATGAAAGCGAAGAATCAACCCTAAAAGTACGGATTCCTCAACTTCTTCTGAGAATGTTTCTGCAAATCACCAAAGAATCGGAGATTTTATGGAAGTAATTTGTACTTATAACGATTCGAACTTCAAGAAACATTTTAGACCTCATTGGTCAACTGCCCAGATACATATTTTGCAATTATTCATAGATCGCTACAAGTTATCGGAATTATCGGATTACCAAAAACTTCGCCTGAAAAGGAAATATATGTATTCCTTTGGTATTTGGCAAACACAAACTCTTTCCGTGAAATCTCCAACTTATTTGGTGTATCGAGTTGGACGGCATGGAGTATTGCTATGAGGGTAACATCGTGGCTCATACCCATTGGCTATGAATATGTCATATGGCCAAACAGAAATGAAGCTGCAGCATTAATGGAAGCGAGAACAAAGAATCCCGGAATCTTAGGATGCATCGATGGTTCTCATATACGTATCAAAGCGCCAGTCTTTAACAAGAAAAGCAGAGAAGATTGTCAACAAACAATTGAACTTTTCCCAAATAACACATTTTTGCTCGGCGATTTGGCGATTTCTTGTCTAAAATGGTTAATACCACCTTTTAAGAATATAGGAGCAATGACGGATGTGCAACGGAAATTTAATGAGATGCATTCATCTGGACGCATCATTGTAGAACATTAATTTGGTTTACTGAAAACTCGTTTCCGAAAATTGCTGCATGTTACCGAGCAAAAAAATATAAATTTTGTGGTAAATTTAGTTGTCTGTGTATGTATACTACACGACATGTGCACCGACAATAACGATGAATTAGAGGAAGAGCATTATTCTGAAACTTTCGCAGTCGTCGAATTTAACCAAGGAACAGCAAATAGCACCAGGCGGCAGCGTTTATTAAACGCTTTAATAAAAAGAAATGTAATAAATGTATAAAATTAAATTTATATTTTTAATATTATAAAACGTAAAACTTTTAATTCATTGTAATTGTAACAAAACCTTAAAGCAATAATAATAAGAAATAACTTAAGAAAAGGAAAGGAGTTCATAAATGAACACTATCGTTTTCTAAATAATTCCCTTAATAATGCTTCCTTTCTTAAATAACGGGCTTCCTTCCCTTTCTCTGCCTCATCCATTTTTTTTTTTGATTTTTTCTCTGCATATCCAGCCAAAATCTTATTTCTGTCTGCAGCTGTTTTTCGCTTTAGGTCCATCTCTTCCTTCCAGCGCTGTTCCCTATATGTCATCTTTCTCCTAGTTGATGAAGATGATGCTGCATGACATCCAATGACTTCTCTTGGAGCTTCAGATGTTGAGGGAGATTGACTTTCCGACTCTAATAGAACTGCAAAATAGGATGAAGATTAAAAACATTATCAGTGTTTGATATCACGTATACCCACTTACCAGAAAAACTGCTTTCTGATGCTAAAGAATTGGCGTCTTTGGTGGTCACTGACATTGGCAACGCTTTTATGACCTTTCCCGACAAATTGACAGTATGTCTGTTTCGTATCTCAGGTCGGGTGCCAAATAGCCCTTCCATTTCCTCCTCAAAGGGAGCTTTTTTATTACTGTCCGACGTAGCCTTAACTGCTCTTAACAAGTTCTTCAGTTATATTTGGAGAAGTGAACAAATTTTTGGATCACGAAAATTGATCTAGATCAAAAGCAAGATCTTGTTTTGTTGTTGTAATGCATACGAACCATATATATGGGTAATAATAAAATACGGCTATTATCTTAAATGAGGTTAGTAAAATATTTATTGATTGTGCTTCTATCATCTTATATTTTTCAAATATATTTGTTTTTCATTCAATTTGAATCGATTTAAACACTTAAGGATAATAAATTGAACAAAAACACGATTGCACGAAAGCATAAATCTTGTTTGACACACAATACTATTTGACATGAAATCCAGGACAGAAATTTTGATTCTCATATGAAAACGAGAAGCAAAATTTTGTTTCTGAAAAAATGAGGGTAAATGGTTTTTCGCCACTTTTCTTCTCCCGAGCACCGAGAAAAGCCCTACTTAGAATGTAGGGTAATACTTCTGCTTAGCTATGAGTCACCTTTTAAGTGCATTTAAAATCATTGTTCTAGTAGAAACAGATATAATAGGTGAAGAAAAGCGATTTTATCAAATAGATAGTTTCGAGCAGGAAGTTTTAAACAAAAGCAGTTAGAGAGGTGGAGGAATTATGATGTTTGTCCGGAACAATCTAGACCACAAGCGATTACCTTCAGAGACTAAGATACAGACCACCAGGCTTAGTAAAAAAACATTTACAGTAATGGGGGATAAAAAAATTTATCACTGAATTTACAAGGGTACAACGTACACAAAACAAAACAGAAAAAAAGAAAAAAAATAAACCCTGGACAACACCATTTATCAGGGGGTAGCCGTAGTGTAGTGGTATATGCATAGACTCCTCAAGCAGAGGGTCGCGGGTTCGAATCCCGTGAAAGGCAATTCTCTAAAAAGTCTTTTCATAGAATTTGTCAACTCTGACATGAAGGCATAACACTGATGTTGGAGTGGTTGCTGGCTGGACTTAAATGTAACGAACCAACAACTAGCACGTACTAAGAGCCACTAGTTGAGGATGCACTGGCTCCAGTTTTAGTTTGTGACCGATCCTCGAAATACATAAATAAATGAAATATTAGGAATAAAAAGGTCAAATATCGACGAAGCGATGTCTAAGCATATTGCAAATTAAATTATAAGATTATCCAGCAAATGTGCAGAACTTTCCTCTTCACAGACATCGCAAATTATTCATCACTGTAATTCTATCACATCGATTTACATAAATGCACGAGTAGAAAACACAATATTTGCTAGTGCTATAAATATCCGGTACGTGAAATAATTAATTCTCTCGGAGAAGACAACTCACTAGGAATAAGTGCAACTGGAGCCATTAATATCACAAGACACACCGAAATGTTTGCTCCCATCCTAAGTAAATTTGTTAACCTCAGTCTGTAACATTCAAAAATCCCACTAACGCTGAAGACCGCTGAGCAACTAGAAAAGTTTTTAGAGAGAGTATTTTTGCAAAGGTTGCAGAATTTCATTGACAAACACTCCCTCATACACAAACGTCAATACGGATTTAAAAATAAGCAAAAGTACAGGAAAGCTGTTCGGTGAATACGCTAACTGTGTCAATGAAAGTTTAAATAAAAGCCATCATGTCCTGGCCATGTTCATGGATGTCAGTAAAGCTTTCGACACTCTTAAACATGCGAAGCTATAAGAAGCGTTAGATCGGTTTAAGTATTGTTTACAAAGCAGGTTATTTTGCTACAAGATCAAGGACGTGATGAGTATTAAAATGAAGTTGCAGCTTGGAGTCTCTCAGGGGTCACTAGCGTCTTCAAGCAGAGCATCTCATTTGCCTTCGCTGACAATATGGCCATTGTGGCCAGTCACAGTTCATTGGATATGATGCCACGACAACGGCTTGATTATAAATACTTCTAAAACCAAGATGATTAACATCCGAAATCCACAATTCAAACCAACGCAGAGTAAAATATATTATAGAAACGATGCTTGTCCAAACACTGCAAATAACGCTATTTAATTAGTTGAAAGATATAAATATCTTGGAGTTATCATTGACTGTCATTTTCTATGGAACAAGCACATTGACAAGCTGCGCAACGCAACGGCTCCTGTTTTAAAACAAATATACTATTCATTAGTTGAGTCTCAGTAACAATCAACATTAAAAAGTTCCAAAGGCTGCAAAATTCAGCGCTGAAAGAAGTACACCTGAATTACTGACGGAACGATGAACAAACATTCAAACAAACCTTAATTTTTCTGGTCGGGGAAATCTTCAAGATGATACTAATGCTGGAGTATTTTAACGATTTCATTCGAATAATTGATCACGCAATCAACACCAGAAGACGTACCCAATATATGCTTCAATTTTCCATAAATTCCAATATCTATGGTAAACGACAACTACAATATAGCGTGTCTTCAACAATCAACAATTTTTTTCCCGAAATAGTAAACATAGAAAATATCAAAACAAGAAACAAAATAGAAAAAAGTTGTTATTAGTTTAAAGTAGTTAATTTTTTTCATTAAATCATCTTAACTTTTTTTAAGAGTATTCAAATCTATCACTTTAAGCTTTCTTCAACTATAAAACTCTTAAAACACAATCTTCTGCAGACTAGGCGATAGCTTCGCAGTTATTAAAAAAAAATTCTTAAGTTCTGTTATAAATATATTAATAAAAATCTATTTCAACAAATTTGTCAATCACTAGCATGCTGTTCTTTAAATCGTCTCGATTTTTCTTTTCTTCGTCGAGACTGGTCTTCTGGTCGTCCATTTATTGTTCGTAACTGTCCTTTTGTTCGTCGAAATTTTGTTCAGTGCTGTTTGTCCATTTTCGACAAGAGGAGTTGCATCATCGCAGGCATGACGTCAATCATGCGTTTGTGTGGTTAAAAATAATAGAATTTATTTCTTTTAATACAATACACAATCTCAATATCTCAACCACTTTCCTTAATCACTACTCGTACTTCACTCTTCAAATTCCACAACATATTTTGGGGGATGCTGATATTTTCAAAAATGTTTTGTACCATCCAGCGTTCCATACTGAGAACATACCTGTATTATTCATCTACTACAATTATAGTAGATTATTTGGTGTTGCCGAAACCCGCTCGTGGAGAATAATAAAGAATAATAAATGAAAATCGAGAAAGGAATTGGAAAATAATAAAATGGAAAATTGCAGTGTTCTCCGTCCATCGAAGCCTTTAATCATCGAGCATGACAAAGATGTGCTAAGGGAGTGGAAACTGTGGAAACAACAGTACGAGTATTTCGAAGTAGCCGTAGTCTTGCCTTCGAAACATTAGCAAATTCAGGTGACGACATTTATGTCCTCAATAAGCTATGCAGCCATACTCATATACAACTCGTTTCCAAAAGATCCTGAAGAAAAAATAGATCAGGTAAAAAATAAATTCGATTAATATTCCTCCCCTAAACTTAACGTGACGTTCGGGCGTTACAAATTTCATAAATTTCATAACTCCGCAAGAAAACGAATCAATTTACGAATTAATGTCTCGACTAAGGAATTAAAATAATAAAATGGAAAATTGCAGTTTTCTCCGTCCACCGAAGCCTTTAATCATCGAGAATGACAAAGATATGGTAAGGGAGTGGAAGCTTTGGAAACAACAGTACGAGTTTTTCGAAGCAGCCGTAGTCTTGCCTTCGAAACATGAGCAAATTCAGGTGGCGACATTCATGTCCTCAATAAGCTATGCAGTCATACTCATATACAACTCGTTTCCAAAAGATCCTGAAGAAAAAATAGATCAGGTAAAAAATAAATTCGATTCATATTCCTCCCCTAAACTTAACGTGACGTTCGGGCGTTACAAATTTCATAAATTTCAGAACTCCGCAAGAAAACGAATCAATTGACGAATTAATGTCTCGACTAAGGCTCCAAGCTCAAAATTGTGCATTTAAACAACTTACCAACAGCCTACTGCGAGATCAATTGATTTTGGGAATTCGCAACGAAACCTAGCACACAAAATTTTTGTCAGAAGACGTTTCTTTGGAGAAAGCTTTAGGCATCTGCCAAGCGACAGAAATATCCAAGAAACAAAGTGCTCAAATTCATCAAGCTACAAATGCTGACGTCGCATAAAAGCAATCCATCAAAATTCTTTGACTGCCGAAACTCCGGTAATAAATGGAAATGCAATGGAAAAAACTACTTCGAAAAAAATGTGGAAAAATGGAAAGTTATGAAATCTTCAACAAGCGAAAGCGAATAATTTATCGGCTGTGTCGAAAGTTGCAATAACACCGACAGTGACAAATTCACAGAAACAAGTAACATCAACGACGACAAGCATGCAATGTCTTTTCAAAAAGAATTTTGAAAAAATATGGATTTTGTATCAACCCAAGTGGCGTAAAGCAAATAGTCTCGTTTGGTAATGAAAAAATCAAAGTTCTTGGAGAATACATTGTCCGCTGTAGAATATAATTGCGTTGAAAACTGTAGCAAAAGACGTGAAACCAATTAAATTAATTAAAATTAATCCAAAGAAAAAATACCTTAAATATCGACAGTAATTGAATGAATAACTACTCAGCTATTACAGCTCCGCTCAGACTTTTACTAGAAAAACCAAATTCTTTTTATTGGAATACAAGCTAGCAAACTGCATTTGACAAATTAAAATCTTTATACATGAGTCCTCCAGTCCTAATATATGATGTGACAAAAGATGTTAAATTACAAGTAGATGCAAGCTCTCATGCTATTGGCGCCTTTCTTCTTGAAAAAAGCCAACCAAAAGCATACGCATCCAAAGCGCTGATTGAAATACAAACACGATATTCGCAGCTGGAGAAAGAAGCACTGGCCATGAAATTCGGATGCGAAAAATTTCATCAATTTATTTGGGGAAAGCAGGTAACTATCAAATCTGATCATAAGCCTCTAGAATCCATATTCCAGAAGCCAATCAATTCTTCTCCATCACGTCTTCGAAGGATGAGACTTAGTCTGCTGACATACGATCGATGTACACTCCAGTTGCCAAAATGCTGCCAGCCGACTCCCCAAGCCGTGACTGTAAAAATAAAATAAAATCCAATAAAGAATTCGATAAATTGAAGAAGTTCAACAAAGAAGATGCCTAATTTCATCGAAGAAATATCCAAATCCCTTAGAGAGTACTGGCATTTTCGCGAAGAACTCTCTGTTGACTCAGACGGAATAATATTCAAGACTTCCAAAGTCGTAATTCCGTCCAAATTAGGACCAGAGATGTTGAATAATATTCATTCATTATTCATGAAAAATATTCCAAGAAATTTCAAATCATGGATTCGACATTGGAGCAGCGGACCTTTTTCATTTTCAAGGAAATGAGTACATAGTATTCGTAGATAGTTTTTCTGGTTTAATTAAATTTCAAGAAGTTAAAACAACAGCAAAAAATTTTATAACTTTTTTTAAGGATATATTTTCAATGTTTGGAACTCATCAGACCAAATTTTCGTGTCAGGATTTGAAACATTTTGCAACAGTTTGAAAATTTAACCAAAAAAGCCAACATACGTGCAAGCCCAACAATACACCCGAACTTCGAACCTTCGCCACACACCTCACAAACGCCAACATACGTGCAAGCCCAACAATACACCCGAACTTCGAACCTTCTCCACACACCTCACAAACGCCAGACATAAATCCGGAACCCGAAAAAAAAACACTACAAACAGACAAGGAATATCCAAAACTCGAGAAAAGACCATCATAAAATAAATAATAAATTAATAAATTTTATTATACACAATAATAAAGTTTTTGAAATATCTCGAATGGTTTGTTTTCTATTTAAAAAAAAAGTTGTCAAGTCGTTATTAGAAAACCCTATATATTCTCTTACTTTTGAAAATAAACGTTTACTTCTTGCGTATAAGCCGAGTTACACACATACATGTTTCGATTTTGCTAGATGGTCTATAACTTATGGTCTATGTGGTCTATAACTTCGTGCGGCTTGCTAAGAGATGGCGTAACTTGTATTATTCCATTGTTATTATTACATTGGAACATGCGTTGGAAAGCTACTGTAATAATACGTCATTTCAGTATATGTCATTCATTTAAAGCGTAAACAACAATAATTTTTTTTCACTCAAATATATCGAACTTTGTGCCTGAAAAAGTGTTTTTGCGGGGAGTTCTTCTTCATTACTTTAATATGAAGAAAGCTGCTGCCGAAAGTCATCGTATTTTGGTGGAACATGCGCTAGCTGAGTGAACGTGCCAAAAGTGGTTTGCACGATTTAAGAGTGGTGGTCCTGGGCAGCCAAAAAAGTTTGAAGATGAAGAACTGGAAGCATTACTCTATGAAGATTGTTGCCAAACACAAGAAGAGCTCGCAGAATCTTTGGGTGTCACTTAAGCAGCCATTTCAAAACGTTTAAAAGCAGCTGGATGTATTCAAAAGCAAGGAAATTGGGTTCCACATGAATTCAAGCCGAGAGACGTCGAAAGGCATGTCCGAAATGCTGCTGGAACGCCACAAAAGGAAGTCCTTTTTGCATCGGATTGTTACTGGTGATGCAAAATGGATCCATTACGACAACCCCAAGCGCAAAAAATCATATGTGAAACCCGGTCAACCAGCCAAATCAACGGAAAAGCCGAATATCCATGGTGCAAAGGTAATACTCTGTATTTGGTAGGGTCAGATGGATGTGCTGTATTATGTATTATTAAAACCGGGTGAAACCATCAATGGACAACGCTACCAAACGTAATTAATCTGTTTGAAGAGAGCAGTATCCGAAAAACGCCCGTAATATGCGACCAGACACGAGGCAATAATTCTCCATCATGACAACGCTCGGCCCCACGTTGCTATTTCGGTTAAGAACTATTTCGAAAACAGTGGATGGGAAGTCTTACCCCACCCGCCTTATAGCCCAGGCCTTGCCCCTTCTGACTACAGAATATCAAAAATTGGCTTGATTCATTCTTGGCTGCCAAACCGGCGCAAGTTCTATTGGGATGGGATCCACAAATTGCCAGAAAGATGGGAAAAAGTCATAGCTTCAGATGGACAATACGTTGAATAATACTATTGTACATGTTTGTCTTAAATAAACGTTCAAATTTAAAAAAAAAAAAAACCGCGCGAATTAAATTACATACCCAATACTTCGATTCCATTCTCCATTTACCAATGGTTTAGTCCTTTGCTATTCAAATATGGAAATCGCCTGCTATTGAAATATAGAAAGCGCTATATGTGGGAACACAATGCAGAATGGAATCGAATTTTCTAACAAAGGAAAAATTTGGAAGAACAAAATAATAGCTTTGAACAAAAAATTGACGAACAAAAGAATAAAAACAAGAACCACTCGTACGAAAGAACATCCTCAATGGTCGAGCGATTCAATCGAGGTGAAACACTATGTCAACGAATTGCACAACAGTCTACGTAAATTGCATGAAAACACCCGGGAAAGGATGAAGCTGGCGAGCAAACGCATGAAGACTACCTACGATATTTTCCGGCTTCAACGAAGAAGTTCTGGTCTGGCTGTATAATCCTTTGCGTAAGAAAGAGAAATTACAAAAATTGCAACATGATTGGGAAGGTCCATTCAAGGTGATATCCCGAATTAATGACGTTGTTTACCGGATGCAGAGTGGGGATCGAGGAAAAATGATAATGGTTTATTTGGATGGAATATCAAGATAATCAAATTTAGGGAGGGAGCAGTGTGATATCGGAATGTGACAGCGCTATCTATATTTGATTAGCAGAATATTTCGATATTTGAATAGCAGAAGTCTCAACCATCGGCGAATAGAGAATGGAATCGAATTTTCCAGCAAAATGGAAAATTGTATGGAACGCTGGAAGGCACAGAATGCTCTCAAAATATGTCAGAGGAGTATAAATATCAGCATCCTCCAAGCTAACCAGTTTTAAAGTAGAGTTTGAAATGTGATTTACGAGTAAAAGATAAAGAAAAGTAAGTATGGTTGAGGTAACCAATTCAATTGAGAATTGTAAATGAATTGAACGAAGCAATTGTATTAAAGGAATAAGTTTTATCATTTGTACTCCCGCAAACATTTTACAATATTGAACGATTTAAGCGAGGTATCAACCGCGACTTTCAGTTCATAGAGTGTGTGAAGTGATACCTCAAGTTCTACATTTTCTTACTTGAAGTCTTCCCAATTAGTATTTCCGCCAGTTAGTTCTACTGGTTCTTGGTTTTTAAATAGTTTCACTCATTGTCAAAATGACTGAAGAATGATCATAGGAAAAGTCAAAGCTTTTATCAACTTTTAGGAAATTGTTAGCTGTTTCTTTTGAAACGAAGAAATTGGTAAGATCGGGGATTTTTGTGGTATCAGTCTACCAGGGTGTTCGTTTGCCCGTATCATGGCTGTCACAATTGTGCTCCATACCAGCTTCATTGAGCAATCTACCCTTCTGTGAGTTGTAGTCTGAGCCCGAGAATATTGTTTTGCTGATATGGGAAGAAAATTACGTATATTTTTTAAACGTACTGTGATTACTTGCCCAAGTTCAAACTCTTTTTTAAGGTCTTCAGTATATCCGCTAAACTCTTAAATGTACAACGAGAATCCGCCTCTTGCCTTTTGAAGTGGATGATAAGCGTGGGTTTCTAAGCCTCTTATTTTTGCACAAGTTCCCCTTTTCACATAGGTTTCAAAAATCAAGCAAATGTTAATATTCCCCTCTCGTATGAGTGTTTCTAATTCGTTGTTTTTGTAGCATTCCAGGTGATATCCGATTGAATGTGAACAGCGTCATCTATATTTCAATAGCAGAAAATTTCTTTACTTGAATAGCAAACCACTCAACCAATGGTGAACGGAGAATGGAACCGAATTTTCTAGGAAAATGGATATTTGTATGGAACGCTGGATGGTACAGAATATTCTCAAGAAGTCAGAAGAGTATAATTATCAGGATCCCCCAAAATATGTAAGTTAATTCAAAAGTATAATTGGAAGAATGAATTACGGGTAGTGATTAAGTAGTTTAAATGAAAGATAAGGAAAAGGTAAAGTTGTATTGTAACTGTTTGAATAAAGTGATTGTATTAAACGGAATAAGTTCTATCATTCGTACCTACACAAATATTTTACATTGGTGTCAGAAGAGGGATAGGTCTTATTGTGTTAAAAATGTATAATAGGTCGAAAAGAATAGCCTGTAGGACCTTTAACAGAAAATGGATAGCAAAATAATAAACTGAAAGAACAAAAGGACATGCTCCAGCAAAAATTCGAAAAAATCGATGACAAATTGAGTGGAATAGAGAAGAATGTTAATGAAGGATTCTAACAAATGGACAGCAAAGTTTATCAAACGACAAAAGGCTAAGGGCTAAAGCATATGCTAAAGTCCACATAAAAATCCACCTGGCCGGAATAGCCTTAACTCACGTTTTTCTGCGAGCTGACGACAAGTATATCATTGATACAGACTTAATGGAAGAACACGGACTAGTAGTTGAGTTAGGGGCACAAACCCTGAAGTCCGAAAACAAAGAGTTACCAGTGGTATACAGAAACGCCAATACTTTCGTCTTAAAAGTCATCATTTTTTGATTCTAGAGGCTTTGTAAGAAGCAATTGTTTGGAGAAAAGTGGAAGGTGGTCCGGGAAGCCGTCGATGGAACCAGAAAGTAGGAGAGACTTCATTTTTGGAAAAACTTAGTGGAACAAAAGGACAAGATTGCTCAGGTAAGGATTCTAAATCTTAAGATTCAGCGCAATGGGGAAAAAGGGTGAGATAGTGGAAAAATGTGCACCTATTGAAGCTATATCGACCACAAAGTAAACAAATCGCGCAACACCGGTCGCGATTATCCAGAGTATGAAAACCAAAAACAAAATCCTCAGCCTTTGTTATCTGGGCCAAGAGCAGCGTATTCTGGCAGAAAAACTAGTCGACGAGTATGTTGATGTATTTGCTGCACAAGATAAAGAATATGGACGTGCAACATTTTTCAACACCACATTGACACCGAAAACGCCCAACCAATCTGTCTGTTCGGATATACAATATAATTTTTTTTTTTGAATAATTAATAAAGGGTTTTCCAATAGGGACTTGACAACTTTGAATTTAATTTGTGAACGCACTCTTTCACTAATCATCAAACAGTCACTGTCAATTTATTCAGTAAACTCAACATTTTCATTATGGTAAAGAACACTAACGAGCAACGTCTGCAAATTGTAAAACTTTTCTACAGATATTCGGAGTCGCAAAATCATCTTCAGTGACGAAGCTCATTTTTGGCTCAATGGGTTCGTCAATAAGCAAAATATGCGTTGTTGGTTGGATGAAAACCCGCATGTGCTTCATGAATCACCACTTCATCTACAAAAAATAACTGTTTGGTACAGTTTGCATCCCGGCGGCGTTATTGGGCCATATTTTTTCGTCGACGATAACGATCGTCACGTTACTGTGAGTGGTCAGCGCTATTGCGCCATGATCACCGATTATTTTTTGCCCGAATTGGAAAATATGGACTTGTACGACACACAGCACACGCTACAATCGATTTATTGAAGAGTAAGTATGGTGAGCGTGTTATCTCAAGACATGGGCCAGTCGATTGGCCGCTTGACTATTTTCTGTGGGGCTACGTTATGTCATTGCTTTATGCCAACACGCCGACGACGTTGGAAGAGCACAGAGCCAACATTGAACGCGAAACAGCGGCCGTTTCGGCAGAAATGTGTTCAACGAATCGATTGCAGCAAACGTGCCTGCGGTGGCCATTTGAACGAAGTCGAGTTTCATTCATAAATGTTTTGATTGTACTTCAAGCCAATAATAAAATTTTTGAAATATTTCAAATGGTTTGCCTTTTATTTGAAAAAAAAAGTTGTCAAGTCGTTATTAGAAAACCCTATAAAATTGGATTTCTTGATTGACTCAGTACTGCGCCTATGGCTGTGTTACTTGTAACCTTTCTTAGTTGAAAATGTTTATTATAATTTGGTTGATATAATTCAACTTTCTCTTGTAATTTAGCTTTTAATATATTCATCGCCTTGATGGCTTCTTCATCTTAATTTATCTGTACATTTTTGTTCTTATTCATATTTATTCCACCATTTTCTCCTCTCAAATGAAGTTAAAGGTTTTGCTAAATTTGCATAATTTCTTATAAATTTCCTAATATGAAGTTAATCCCAAAAAAGATCTTAGTTCTTTTAGATTTGTAGAAGTTAGGTAATCTTGAATAGTTTTGATTTTTATTGGATCAACTGTTATTCATCCATTTTTTTAATAATATATCCCAAATACTAAACTTCAGATTTAAAAAAATGTGATTTTTCAGGCGACAATTTATAGTTATGGAATGAGATATCTATCACTGATCGTTTGTGAATTTAATTTCTGAAAATCAATGACCATTCTACGCTTAGGCTTTCCTTTATCATCGGTATCTTTTTTCGGTACAGTCCATACTGAAGAATTGTATGGGCTTCTACTTGGTCTGATAAGAAACTTACTTAAGAGATCTTGTATCTCTTTGTTCACAAAACAATTGTAGCTATATGACTTATAAGTTTGGAAACACCGAAAAGCTTTTTAAAAAAAGAACAGATACACTTTATTGTTCAGCGGGCACTTATCAAATAATTTAACAACTTTTATACAATCTTAAAATAACTTATTCTATTACAAGTTCGAATGTCGACTTTGCATGATTCCCACGATCATGCAGGAAATGCGAATATTCTTGGGAAGAGAAATATTCAAGGTGATGGAGTTCATATGACATGTGAAATGCGCATGTTCCTTTACCTTTACTTTAAACATTAAGAGTTTATCATGGAGAGGCTCGGTTAACGAGCATGTGCCGCTACCGGATACGTAACCTATGGATATGGATATTGTTTAGTCCATATGGGATTCTCATCTGTAGTTTGTATCGTAGCTTTTATCGTAGTTGTGAAAGGAAGTGAAGTATTATATTTAAATATTTCGTTCATTTCTTTTCTATATATTTCATTATCAATAGTATAATTTATTCTTTGTGGATTTACGTGATTTTTTATATTACGTCTTTTATAAGTTATTTAGATGGTCTATCTACACCTTATAGTGCATCATGTGCTTTTAATTCATTTATACTAAATCGTGACCAAAAACATTGATAATTCGTTTAAACTTTATTATTGAGGTGCCATTCATCGTTTGACTTGATATTTTTTTTGCTAATATTACATATTTTCCTATTGTAGAATTATTACTAATATAATTATTAGTGCTACCACTATCAATCAACATGTTTGGGTTGGGCTTGCCATCCGAAGTTTTGAGGTTTAACATCGGCAAGTCCTTCGAAAATCTAAAAAAGCTTCCGTTATATGTTTTGAGTACTGTTCTTCATTTTCTGATACATCAACTTTAATTGATTCATTATCTGCATCCTCAACTTGATTTATCTTTTGATTTTTTATCCGAGGTTTGAATCTGGTAGAAGAGTAGATGTTGCATAGGAATTCTGAATCTACCAGAAGAACCGATTGCCATTAGTTCTACTCCGTTAGGAGGTTGAAAATTTCTAAATTGCTTCTGAGGATATCGTGGATTCCACTTTTGTGTTGTAGTATTCAAATAATTTCTGGGCGGATTATGTTTATGATTTTGATTTTGATTTTGTCTATTAAAAGGCTTATATTCGAGTTGTTGATATTTTATATCATGGTAAGCGGCTTGTGCTAATTCGAATGCTTCGCTCAGAGTTTGTGATGCTTGAGCACATAATAGGTTACTTGGTGTCATACTATTTATTCCTAATATGAACGTTCTTATAGCTTCTGTGTTTAATGCTCTCAAAGCATGTTCATTTGTATATGAAGTTTCTATTTTATTTAACACCAAATTTAATTTTTCATCAATTTTATCGTGATAATCAGTAAGTGTTGAACTTCCTTGTCGTATTGAGGTTAATTCATTTTCCAATACATATAAAGGTCGTTTATCGCCATAAGTTAAATCTAACCTGGCTATAACAGCATTAAAGTTAAGTGTTGTACTGTTTTTTATCAAAACGTCTGAAGTTGGTCCCGATATCTTACTTTCCAGGATTACTAATGCTTCTGTGAAGATATGATGATCTTCAAAATTCTTTAGCATTTTGAATACTCTAACTACAATCCGTCTTCATGAACGATATTCTTTTGCATTACCAGAAAGATGTGGTAAAATTTTGAATGCTTCCAGTTTAATTTCTTTAAGATCGGTATATCTTATTTCACGATCTGTATAAGTTTCTATTTGTATTGGTGTTTTTATTATTTTCAATTCCGTCTGTAAAGCCTTTACTTGTTGGCTTAATACTTCTATTCGGGCCATCATGGTCGCTTCCATTTTGTCAGGTTTTAATTTGTACCCGTAAATTTTTTTAATAACTTCTTCCACTTTGTATTCGTTTTAGCTACCACGATAATCGGATAGAAGGGTAGAAGGGAATTCTCGGAAAATTCTCTTTGTAGCCTTGCAATACTACTTGATTATATGAGTTCTTATTATTTTCTTAACAACTCTAGATTACTGATTTTAACTGTAAATACCTTTCTGCAATTCTATGTTGCTTGTTGAAGGATGATCTTCGATTTTCCACCTTGAAGATATAATAGACGCTGGATTTGTCATTGCTGTTTTTCGAAGACTTCAGATGATCGGTTTGCTTGGATTCGCCTAGGTGCTTGCTCCTTGGTTCGATGTTTTCAGTTAACGTTGTAAAGAGTTCGGCGTGGATAGAGAATTTTTAACTACGTACTCGTAACCTCGATCCCGGTTGAGCTCCCAATTAATTAAACTCCTGTGGTTAATTGGAATAATTTTATAGTCTTTGATGGTAGTGTTTAGTGATTTGAATAAATAGTCATTGTACGACTTCACTGCACAACTTGGAATACAGTTTCAACGCATAACTTTGAATAAAAAAATACAATTTACTTTTGTAATTTTGTAGAGTAACTTCTGGTAATGTGATGTAGGCATTTGTTTTCTAAAAAATACTTGTGTTTTTTTATAATATATCTCATACAGCATTACACTTTATAGTTTTTCAGTACTGTAACTCCCTCTAATAAAATTGGCGGGTAATGTGATATACAAGGTTCGTATAATGTGATATACCATATCATATTACCCGAACAGCTTATAGCCACAAAATACATGCATCAGAACTATTGTCCAAATTAAAAATTAAAGATATTTGAAAGCAGATATTTAATGATTTCTTTGTTATTTTTAAAAAAGTGACTTTGTATTGTAGTAACTACTACATTAGAAACAAAAGAGAATCCTTACATAATTTTAATGTTATTTGGAAATTAAGGTAATTGAAAGAAAATGCATAAGAACACAAAAGTATAACATAGTATTAACTGTCATAGAATATTTAGTACCACTTGAAAAAGAGTATCTACTTTAAGTTCTTTAAACTGACTCGCATACAAAAACAGCTTCCCTTGTTGGAAGACATTTACTGTGAGCCCAAACTAAGTCGTAATGCAAGTAGGTGCTAACATATATATATGCAAACATAGCACATATATATCGCTAGAGAAACTTTCTATGGTTTGCTTTGTCCATTTTGATTTTACTGGGATAGGTCTTTTCGTCACTGGTTTCTTGCGTTTTTCGATGTTTCGAATGCTCTATTTCAAGGCTATTTTATATGGAGATGTTGTTAGCACCGTTGCGACTGATCTTCTACCTCTGTCGCTGGTAGGTCATTAAAGTTTGAGTGGTGGTGAAATCTCCCAAGGTGTTATCATTTTTTTCAAAGCTGCACTACTAGTACTAGAAACGGGTCCTTCCGGTGTGATAACATTTATCATAGCCGCTTTACTAGCGCTGAAAACTGGTTCGTCTGGATCATTTTTCCGTCTGTAAGGCTCAAACACTTCTTTCGGATGCTTTTCAGAAATTTCACCAATAAAGTCATGCTCCTGATATAAATTTTTATCGCACGGATAAATACCGGTACATTTGAATCCATTAATTGCAATTTGTGCTATTTGGACTTAAGATAGGCGAATTGGGTTATTTTTCGGCCCTATTCTTGCATATATCTTCTGATTTCGTCATTGTAGTATGTCTTGAGAGGCCCCGTAAATGGTCATTCCAGCGGTTGCATTTTGTGAGTACAATGTCCATTGCTCCTCCTCTTACTGCGAAAATTACCTTTCGCATTGCTTCCGCATCCCATACGCGTATCTCTCCTTTCTTGATCTGGAAATAATTATAACTATCTTTTATAACTCAAAATCAATGTGGGTAATGTGATATGGTATATCACTTTTTCCTACTTTGACCATATCAAATTAGCCGAATTTAGATTTTGAAACAGTCACGATTTCTTTATTAAAAAACACTTTGGAAAATTAAAAACTTACCCGATTTGTGGCTAGCTTAATTCACACACAAACAAACTTTAATATTTATTTTAAGAACTTTTATTAATTTTGGCTTAAAAAACACATAAAGTGCACCACACAAAAAACTTCGATCGCACTGCTGATTAAATTTTACCAAATTGACAATAGAACGAATGAGGGCACGCATAAGACTGCAGAATTTGTTTTTTATCGTTACTATTATGTTGAAAATTCTTGTCGTAAATTACTTATTTCCTAAAATATTGTGGTATATCACATTGCCCGACCATATCACAATACCCGAAGTTACTCTATTCTTCTCGGCTACACATCTGACTATGCATTAGAAACTTGTTCTTAATTCTATTCTGTTTTTATACTATTTTCTTATCAGTCTACTTATAAGTAACATTTCGTCTTATCTCTATTGGTACTTATATTCTAATCTGAATATATTAACATTTATTATTTAACATGAATTATTTATTTTCCTAATCTTAATGTGTACATATATTTTTCTTACATCTTAACTAGCGACATTTTTTATATATACAATTTAAAATTGTAAACTTTTTCCACACTTCAGGTAGAGTAAATAAGGGATTTTCATCTTCTTTATTTTATCAAAACATCTGCAAAGCTTCTTCTAATATAGTAAGCCTTAAACGTAGAAATTATCCCTTGATTTTGAGGTTGAATAAGTGAGATTATATTGGGAGGCAAGAACATTTGGATGTTGCAAGTCTATTGGATGACTTGGTGAATTATCTAGGAGCAATAGAACTTTGAACTCAAGATTATTTCTTGTAAATAACATTTCACCAATCTTCCAACATTGCGCGTGTCATCCAGGCTTTTTTTTTGAAACGCCAATGTACAAATTTCCAAATCTTTTCTTTTCATCGCACACCGCCCTTGAGATCTACTAATCAGTAAAATTTTCAAAAAACTATCACCTGATGCGTTATTACAAAGAAGTAAAGTCACCATATCCTTAGCTGCTTTAAATTCTGCGGCAGACAGACATTTTTTTCCAGAATAAACCGGTTTCATCGGCATTAAATACTTGGTCAGGAACGTAACAATAATAATAATTTTTGCCAGTTTTTCCGGATATACTTTTAAAGATTTTTCATCAACGGTGGCGATTTTCCCCTTTTTTAAAGTTTTCAAACCATTCCTTGTTTGCGGTAAATTCTGTAGTAGATGAATTATAAATTATATAAAATATATATAAAATATAAATATATAAATTTATATAAATTATCGAATTATATATAAATTATCGAATTAGAAACTACCGGTACTTTTTTTTTTACTTTTGTCCTCTATCCAAATTACTATAGCTTTTTCTACTGCTTCTAACGGGTGATTCATCGATAGGTTTGATTTTTAATAGACTTTTTTTCACAGATTGTGGGTGACTTCCATCAAACTGCTTTGTCATTTTTGTTCAGTATCTTTTGGCAAGTCATCGTGGAATACTCACACCACAACGTCTCCAAATTGTTTAGCTGTATTATGAAAATCAACGTTCTGTGAGAAATGTTTTTTGTGCGATTTGAGGAACTTACGGTGCGCATAACTGACCTACTAAAACCACTATTGCCAATACCATTTGCAAATTTGAGTCCCAGTTTACATAAATGGATGATACATAAGTGGAAATCTCAGACGTAATCATGGACAACATTTACATGATATCATTTTCAAAAAGTAAATGCCAAGAATTGTTCTTTTAACCGATAATAAAAATTTTAAGTTCACTTTCAAATGTATGTTTTTTTTTACATTATGAATCTAACCTTACGATGCATCACCCTTTATTAAATCATCTTGATGATAATATATGTGGAAAATAGAATCTTTCATTCGCTTTATTGTCCTAACAGCTGCCTCATTCATTCCATATTCTTTTGCTACGGTTGTTGAGCCTTGTCCAGATTTTAGTTTTTTTTTTCGAAACTGTTTGTTTTCCATTCCTTGGATTTTCTTTTTGTTGACATTATAGGGCTCTAGTAATAAAGTTGAAAAACTATTCCGAAATAAATTTTTAAAACTAAAAAACTGCCTTTTTTCAACTGTTATTAGAATTCAATCAGAACAAATGACTTTAAAGTTTCTTCTTCTTCTTCACCTTAATATTTGCAATGGAAGTTTTGGAAGAGGGTATGTTTGGTAACTTTGAACGAGCTTTTAAAAGATTACGTTCATCAATATGATATGATAATGTAAAACTATCAGAATAAGAACACAAAAAAAAAAAAAAAAAAGGTGTAATTCGAGTACCACGCAAATCGAGGGACTGGTGTACTTGTAAATGACACTAATTTTATTCAACAAGGATAAAGTGTTCGTTGCTTTGTTGTATTATGTTACTATTTCCACCAGTAACATTCTTACGTAGGACTAGGACTCAGAATAGGGAACAAAAAAAAAGAGGCGGTAATACGTGTGGTGGGGCACTTACTCGTGCTCTAAATACCGATGTTCCATATCGTGTCCATACTATACCCAAGTACAGGCACATAGAAGCATGGCTGGCTTCGTATGAGTATTGCGAGTTCTCAAGAGAATTTAGATGAGAAAACGTGTTAGGGAACGTGTTATTAGTCCAGCATCATCTCTTATTTATCCAGTTTGCAAAGTGTGCCGAATTTATTGAGTTTATAAAGAAATGAGAAACACTCCCCGAAAAATTCCTCAATGGTTTTTTTTTGTCAAATTTTATTACATTAACACTATACTGCATACGCAGCAATCTTACTGAGGTGTACCTGAACCTGCTTGCATAGCAATTTTGATTACATTACATTTCTGGCTGAAAACAAATTTCCACACTTATATGAATATGTGATTTTGCTGACTCTACGTTTGGCCGGAATGAGAGATGCATCCATAACAATATACAACACGTCTGTTTGTGTAGTATCTGCACTTCTTTAACCGCGTCATTAGTAAGTAGCAGTTGTAATTTTTTTCTTGTTTTTTGTTTGATGTATTTGAATACGGTCAAGTTGTCTACCATACTGGAATTAATAATGCCATAGTTGTCCTCTGTTTCTTAATCCGTAAACAGACAAGTTTATAAATATTTTGTTTAACAGAGAAAAAACTCGGGTTCTGTGTTGCGAACTTCTTTATTTCGAATGTGCTCTGTTCACTATTCTCTTCATCATTCAGTAAACTTGGTACATTTGAATGGGCTATTTTGAAAACTTAGTAGGTACACAATTTGTTGTTTAACTTCACTTCTGTAAACTTAGTACATTTAAAGGGGTGCGGTTTTAAGTACTTACATATATACATATATACTGATTTTAATTTGTGTCTCACACTTGAAACCCTGTTTCGTTCTCATATGGATACTTCCAATTTAATTTTTATTTAAACTCTTCAACTAGTTACAATTTATTTAAGACCTTCAACTAGAGGAAGATTTTCAAATTTAAATTGTAATTGCTCGTAAACTAATAGGTTGAGGTAAGCAAGAGTGGTATCGTTCGACGAGCTTGGTTTGTGGATTTGCCATCCGCAATGAGTCACTGATCGGGACCGCATCCGTCATTCGCTGTTGAGCAATATTTAAAGTGCAGTTATTCGTTGGTTCATGCGCATCGTAAGTTTTGTATTCGTTTCAATATTCGACGAGTAAGTGATGGGCCGAACACGCAACTTATTTCGTCGGTGATCAAAAAGATTGGACAAAAAGGGACGATGGTTAACAAAAATTTTCCGGGATCATCAACGTTAATAGATGTACATCAAGTTTAAGTCGAAATTATGCGCAGTCCGCGTAAATCGACAAGACAGATTGTGGTTTATACGGTACTATGCACTTCTTCGGGTAGAAGTCAGAATACAAGGTGAGTTTTTTAACTTGAGACGTCCGAATTACTCGAAAAATACGCGATATCGCGAAAAATGTTTCAGACAAAAGTCACAAGGTTCTGAAGGGGACATAAGATGGTGACCACGAGTTTGAACTTGAGCCCCATTTTCAAGGTCAAACGAAGGTCACTTTTTAATGGAAACCCCTATTTTTGACAGATTCGTAATCTGCATGAAAAATTACAATTCTTTTACATGAAACACTTTTTTCAAAAATGCGTTCTTTTCCCGTCAGAGGGCGCCATTAAAATTAAGACATCAAAATTACTCGAAAAGTACGAAATATCGCGAAAAATGTTTCAGACAAAAGTCACAAGGTTCTGAAGGGGACATAAGATAGTGACCTCGAGTTTGACCTTGAGACCCATTTTCAAGGTTAAACGATGGTCACTTTTGATTTTTTAAATGATAATTCCTGATTTTAATTGCTCAGTCGTATTGATCGTAGGCTTGTCATTTGTTTTTACATACTGCGTTTAGCATAACCCACAAACAACAACGTGGACGTAGCAGTATTTCGTTTCCTTCGAGGTGATTAATTAGAGTGGGTGCCTCCCACTGTTGAATCATTGAATTCTTCCCATTTCGACGTTTATTTCACGAGATTATTTCAACAAATGCTCGAAAATGTGACCATTCACTTCAATACACTTGTCTATCCGCGCTTTAAATAAACCAACAGAACTTAGAAGTATTTCTGGCGTAATATTTCGGAAAGCTTCAGTTATTCGTCTTTTCATGTCCTCACGTGTTGTTGGCTTTTTTCTGTAAACCTCACTTTTTAAGTAGCCCCACAAGAAGAAATCAAGTGACGTAAGATCAGGTGATCTAGCAGGCCATTGCCTCGGACCCCCTCGTCCGATCCATCGTTGATGGTAAACATTGTTTTATACGCCCCGGGCTACTTGGGAATAATGGGCTGGACAACCATCATGTTGAAACTACATTACTTGTCGCAACTCCAATGGCAGTTCTTCTAGTAATACTGGAAGATGGTCCCGCAAGAAGTTTGCATACTTTTCGCCATTCAAGTTGCCTTCAATAAAATATGGACCTATTAATTTATCCCCAATAATTCCCGCCCAAACATTAACATTCCAAGGGTGCTGGCGTTCAACTTGTCGTAACCAAAAAGGGTTTTCGGTAGCCCAGTAAGGCATATTATGTCGATTTACTCTTGGTGCATTGAAACATGATAAGGATGGTATTTATGCCGATGTAATATCTTACAGTCAGTCGTTTGAGAAATTACTGATTCACGACTTATTTGCCGAGTGCTAATGTGAGGATCGTGTGCAACGGCAGCTTACACTGCTATTTCATTGTCCTCAACAGCCACCCTATCTGATCGATTCCTTTTCTTTGGTTGCACACTTCCTTCGCCAGTGAATTGTTGGATGACCCGATAAAAGGAAGCACGCGATCGTATCTGGTCTGGAAAACGTTGGGCGTAAAGACCAACAGCACCATCGATATTCCTTCCACTTTCCCTATAAATCAATATCATTTCAATTTTCTCTTGAATTGAAATAGCCTGCATTATAAATCTGGAAAACGTTACTAATAATAATCAGTTCCTCAAAACAAATATCGAACATCTAAATGAAGTATAGTTCCGTTCAAGTAGAAAAAAAGGGCAGAGTGCACAGCATACACTTTCAGATAAGTTTATCACAATTTGTCTCTATCTAAAATTTCTTTGATTTTTAGCTTTACTCGAGGCAATAACGACTTCCTCAAAACAAATCTTGACCTTCTAACAACCTAACAACGTTGGAAACCGATTAATGATTTAGGCGTGCCAGTGCAGTGGTATCTAGCACTGAATGAATAAGACTTTTGAGACAAAGTCGTGTGCCCCATTGAGAAATTATCGAATCAGAAATTATCATTTGAAAAATCAAAAGTGACCTTCGTTTGACCTTGAAAATGGGTCTCAAGGTCAAACCGTGGTCACCATCTTATGTCCCTTTCAGAACCTTGTGACTTTTGTCTGAAACATTTTTCACGATATTTCGTACTTTACCAGTAATTTTGATGTCTTAATTTTTATGGCGCCCTCTGACGGGAAAAGAACGCATTTAAAAAAAAAGTGTTTCATGTAAAAGAATTGTAATTTTTCACGCAAATTACGAATCTGTCAAAAAATAGGGGTTCCCATTGAAAAAGCAAAAGTGACCTTCGTTTGATCTTGAAAATGGGGCTCAAGTTCAAACTCGTGGTCACCATCTTATGTCCCCTTCAGAACATTGTGACTTTTGTCTAAAACATTTTTCGAGTAATTCGGATGTCTCAAGTTAAAAAACTCACCAAGTAAATAAATAAAAAAAAAAGAGCGAATCTGCCCCATGTTGGGGCGCAATCATCATCCAGGTTGGGCACTTTCGACATGAATTTAGATGGCGCAATGTATTATAATAATATATAATAATGTATTTTATATATTATTATATATTATGAGTAGGAACGTTCTGTTTTTATTTGAATAGTTTAACAAATTTTAAATCTATAAACATAAACATTAAATGAGATCAGAAGTTCACTATTAAACTAAAATTAAATTAACAAATTAAATTTAAAATCAATCGAGTTTTGAGATCACAAAAAAAAAAAAAAAAAAATTGCTAAGTAAAGGATAAATGTAAAATAAAAGGATGTGTTTAAAAAAAATTATTGCACGTTGTATCGATTCATGTCAACGTCCATAAAAAAGAGAAGGTTTTAGATATCTTAACGATCCAGCTGAGCGTTTTGGCAATGGTAGCCTTAACTCAATGTCACTTCTCAACACTAAAGACATATCCTCAAAAAGAGGTTTGAGAAACTGCCATTTGTTTGATTTTTTCTGAAAAAAATTAGCAGTCATGAGAAATTCGTTTGAATTCTCAAATTTGGTTATCTGACTAACATAATATTTTGGAATTTGGGCGTCAAATTTCACCAAAATGTAGTCATCTGTGTTGAGTTCATCCTCTGGTTTCAGTAAATATTTACTTGCGCTTGATACTTCTAAATCACAGTCCTCATCATCATCTTCCAAATATCGCCCAACAGACTTATCTGGATCTGCAACGCTGAACGTATCTGGATCACCTCAATTGTCTAGTTGAGTTTTTTTATTATTTTCTTTTTGATTTTGTTGGTTTTATACACCTTATAGCTTTTTTTTCTTCTAATTTGCGCTTTAGTTCAGTAATTCTGTTCTTTTAAGGTGTCTCAGTATAAATTCTTGATTTACCTCTATTTATTCGATTTATGCATTTCAGTGGAGAGATTGTTGGAACCGGTCTTATCTCATCAGGAGTAATTTGATTCTCTTTCTGATTAGGAGCTGATTTATTTTGATCTTCAGAGAGAGTTAATGTTACAATATACATTCCGAGTTTTAAAAAATTAGGTTATTATATGGGAATATAACTGTGGCTTTAATTCCCTTTTTAATATTTTCAGGACATAAAGCTCTTTGAAGTGGAACTGTTGTCAGCCGAGCAATATCATAAATTGTTTTTTGTTTTCCTGAGTTATTGATTTGGAACTTACTAAAAGATGTCTTGCAATAATTTTTAAAAGGACCGAATATAGACACATCTAGATGCTGCAGCTTAGGTGAAAAAGACAATAGCTCAATTCCATTTTCTGAAAAAATAAATCAATACCCGAATGGGGCTTTTTTTGCTGTAATTGGTAGAGTTCTGGATGTGTTTAATCACATTAATAAACAGTTCTCCGACTATCCAACCATTTCTGCTCAAAAGACTAAAAAAATATCTGGATTTCTTTTCAGAATCCATTCAATTCCAGCCTCTTTTTCTTTCATCCAGGAACTTGGCACTATAATATTATTTTTGTTTGCATATTCAAAAGCAAATTTTCGTGCCATTGAATACGTTAAACCAAACGTTTGTGCGGAACACCATTTAAAATAGTCCACGAGCTCACGTTCGATATTTGGGGAAAAGTTTTTGGGTTGCATGTTTGGAGCTGTACACTTTAGTGAGCTGGGAATCACAGGACTCATTATATAAGTGTTGTGTTTTCCGTTTTAGGTCATATTTCCGATCAGCCTACGTGGGAGTTTCGATTTTATTTCTTATTTCTTCGAGAGCCTTTTTAACTATTGTTTCGCCGATGTTACATCTTTTTGTAGTTTTCTTATAAGAACGAATTATTTTGTAATTTTTTTATAATTTCCAATTTCACTTTTAAATTTAATATAGTCGAAACTCCCCCATGTGCTTTTGTTGAAAGTGCCCCAACCTTTGCTCTAGTAAACGTTATTGTTTTTCACAATACTTATAAAAAAAATTCAATTAAATGTTAGAAATAACTTAAATATATTATAAACCTAAACGTTTGACACTCACAACTAAAGAAGTTCCATAAAAAACAATTATATATCACTTACCTCGTGTACTGGAAAAATTGCAAAATAATAACTGAACGAGTTAACAACCGGTCTAACCACCACAACTGCAGAAGAGGAACTGTCATAGTTCCTGTACGATCTGAGAGAACAGTGTGGTACGAGTTGCCATCAAACATTTTATTTAAAAATTAACCACCTTTCTGTAATAGCGAAAGTCTACAGTGTCCCATCGTCCAAACTACCCCACCCTACCCTAGTCATTTCAAGTATCACACATTCATCTTCACCGACGGGTCAAAAACTAACAATACCTCATTCAGTGTCACATCGCCAAACAAAATAATCCACCACGCTGTTCTTTCAACAAACAGCTCGGTCCTTTATGCGGAAATAATCGCAGTACATATTGTTGAAAATCAAATAAAAAAACTCAAAAATAAAATACGCTATCCGCTTTTACTCTTTATCTTCCGTAGAAGTCATAACTGATATAAATTGCGATTATTATCGAAGCCTTATAAGAAACAATATCTCTGATTACCAACATAACATAAAACTAATACTTATTGGGTATGTAATTTAATTCGTGCTGTTTTTTTTTTTTTTTTTTTCAAAATTTGAACGTTTATTTAAGAAAAACATGTTCAATAGTATTATTCACAGTATTGTCCATCTGAAGCTATGACTTTTTCCCATCTATCTGGCAATTTGTGGATCCCATCCCAAAAGAATTGCGCCGGCTTGGCAGCCAAGAATGAATCAAGCCAATTTTTCGTATTCTGCTCTGATGTGAACCGTATTTCAGTGAGGGCGTTGTGCATCGACCGGAACAAATGGTAGTCAGAAGGGGCAAGGTCTGGGCTATTAAGCGGGTGGGGTAAGACTTCCCATCCACTGTTTTCCAAATAATTCTTAACCGGAATAGCAACGCGGGCCGAGCGTTGTCATGATGGAAAATTATTGCCTCATGTCTGGTCGCATATTCCGGGCGTTTTTCGGCTACTGCCCTCTTCAAACGGATTAATTGTGTTCGGTAGCGTTGTCCATTGATGGTTTCACCCGGTTTTAATCTGTACATGTTCTTTTCAAAGATATCTATTACTAAACTTAAGTCCTAGAATAGTCAATGAGGTAACATTTTCAATACTTTTGTTATTAATTTTTATGACTAGACCACAACAATTCTTCTTTCTACAAAAATGTAGCGTTTTACATTTCTCGAGTGCTAATTTTGCATCGTGGATAATGCAGATGACGTGCTAATTTCTTAGAGCAGTTCAGGCATGAATGTGTTATACTCTTTTTTTTTTAATATTTGGGGTTAGATTTTTGGCAACTTGTACCAGAATAGAACAACATATATTCAGCACAAGAACGGGGCTTAAAATCAATATATACAAATGCTATTGAAATGATTTATTTTGCCGGTGTGCAATTGATGATGGGCTCCCTCAAATATTTGCAAGTGAGACTCTTTTGGAATAGAGATCATTGTGTACCAGTTATCAGCGATACAATTAGTCGAGACAGATGTTTTGAACTTCGTAATTATCTCCACTTCGTAGACATACATCACCCAAATACTGATGACAAACTGTGGAAAAAAAGGCCTTTGACAGACCCCATTTTGAAAAAATAACAATCCAAACATATGGCAATAAACGAACAAATTATTCTATTTTCTGGTAGATGTGAGTACCGCCGATATGTCCCAGCCAAACCCAATACACTTGGACTAAAAAACTTCGTGTTGGCTGCCCGAGACGGGCTGTTACTGGATGTTGAGATCAATGTAGGTAAGGGTACACTACCTCAAGATGTAATGAAAAATCTTGGGCTGGGGCGGGAATCGTTGAAAAATTTTGCCGAACTATTGAATCCAACTATGTTTTGTATACAGATAGATTCTTTACGAGTCTGAAACTAGCAGAACACTTGCTAGAAAAAAAGCCGAGGGGCTAGAACTGGGACAAGATCTTGAGCCAGGAAGCAAAAAATTGATATTAACCTTCACCCCATCATACTTCATCATTGCTTTGGCCAAATTTAACCTGTGCTGGAGTAAGCCCCATTTGTCCTTGCGTTGTACAGCTATAGAAGCAAACGCCGGTTTGTTTTAAAAGAAAACTTTATTGTCCGACTTCCACTTACAGACTTAAAAAACTAAACTAGAATATCATTTGTTACCTATTCTTATACTTATACATTTGCAAACGTAATGATTATTTCGTGGGAAAAGAATTTGTCAGCTCTTGGCTTGTCACTTGATTCCAAGCGCGTGTACTAATTGTGCACTATGGAGTGCAAAGTGTGCATATGGGGTATGCGTGATCATTCGCCTGAGTAAGCAGACAGGTAATGCATATTTGGATGGTGGATTGGAAAGATGGCGAAGTAACGGGAAAAAGGGGGAGGTGGCGGCTTCTGCCATTCAATGCCTTTATCATTGGTTAGATTGGCAAGAGGTGATGGGGAGACTAACGGGATTTAAAGGGAGTGATCTCTGCGACGTAACTCCTCCCCGCATATGATTCTGCTCCGAAGAATCAATGTTCTGAACTTTTATTTTAATATTTGTGTGATCTTTATTTTTCCCTTTAAAAATAATGATTACGATTGCAATTATGATTATGAATATTGTTACAGAGTTTGCATATTCATAAATTGTTTTTCCGTTCTTTAATTCTTCTATTAATTTTCTGTTTTCTACATTTTTTATATGTAATTCCTGTGTAGAAACATTTACTGCAATATTTTCAATTGTTACATTGTTAAAATTTGTTATAATAAAATTATCATATGTTATAAAATTCTCATACTTAATGCTATTTATTTCAATTTCACAATTTTTTAAATCGTATTATATTATTGCCTATGAGACTTATGCTAAATTTATGACAATTATGTTTTAAGTGTGTATATGGAATATTTTTGGTTATTATAATATTATTCTGTAAAATTTTACATTTGAGTATTGGGATATCATTACAACGAATATTATTTCACTATCATATATTATAACAGAACTCTTAATATTTGTTAATTTCATAATTGTTATACTAAATTTCTTAATTTCTTCTGGCAGTAGTAGATCTCTTCCTAAAATTCCTAATTGACTTGCCAGCAAATTTTCTTTGACTTTTCCTATCTGTTCTTTTAGGAGTGTATTTCATATTGTATTTGAAAAAATATTTTCTGAAATATTAAATATATTGCCAGAAAGATAGGAAAAAGTCATAGCTTCAGATGGGCAATACTTTGAATAATACTATTGTACATGTTTTTATTAAATAAACGTTCAAATTTTGAAAAAAATTTTTTGCTTGACTACAACTCAAGCCCCGAAGCCTAGTCGTTCCTTCTATTGGAAAATGGTTGATGCCACTTAGGAACCGGTACCGATTTCAGACCTTGTTCTATAAGGAGCTCAGCTAATGTTACTAGGAACTTTTCGAATGGCATCTGTTTTCGGTTTTTTCCCCTTGAGTGAGGAACAGATGAAATAGGGAGGAAAGTGGATGCAAAAGATTGGAGGCACACTTTTTGAGAAATATTGTTGGGAGCCCATCTGGACCGGATAAAAATTCATCATTGAGATTTTGTAACTTTTCTTCGATAAGGGTGGGATCAAAAGGTTGAGAGGGAGAGGGGTCAATGAAGAAATTGGGAGGGTACTTGAAATTCATGGGGTCGGGTACGAAGAGGTAGTCTGCAAATGACTGCTTAAAAAAGTTTGTAAAATAGTTAGCAATCTAACGAGAGAGAGGGGGGATATCCGTCTGATTTTCTTCTATAGTTGACGAATTGATAAAATGTCTTAGGATTATTGATAAGGTTGGTCTGCGCTGTGTCGAGAAAGCGCTGATAGAGGCAGTTATAGAGCTGGATGAATTGCAGGTAAGTTCCAAGATAGTTAGAGTAGTCGTTATAAGAATTGGTGCGAAGAAAAGATGCCCATAATTTGTTTCTTTTATTACGTAAAGAGCGAAGTCTTGTACCATGGAAGGGAAAAAGATGATGTTTTATGTCGTGAAAAGGGGATGTAGAGAGAAATAGAATTAAATATTTCGCTGTAGAAAATGAAGACAGCATCAGATAAGGATAGGTTAGTAAAATCAAAAGAACATTTGCTAAGATAGGTATTGATTTTACGAAAATTAGCTTTGTGGAAGTTGTAAGAAGAGATGGTAGTTGAAGAAGTGGGCTGGGATGGAGATTTATGGAAAAATGAGAGAAGAAGAGGGGGGGGGGGAAAGTTGTCGACAGTTGATAGGATAAAGGGACAAAACATTACTGTGGAGTTTATAGGATCACTAGTGAAAATAAGGTCTTATTAGTTGCCTACCGATAGAGTTAGGGACGCCACTTACTTGGCACAGGCTTGAGTCACTTATGCTATCAATGAAAATACATTCCTTGGATGAACTGGCATTTAACGCGGTAAAAAATAAGTGATCATCCGATTGAATCCACTTCAGCAGGGGCAGATTAAAGTCTCCAAAGATAATGATATCGTCGATGGAATCACTTTGGTCAATTAGTTGCTCAATTGCTTTAATAGCAAGGATGTAGGATTCGATAGGTTAAGCTGGGAGAATGTAGCAGAATATAACGTACAGGGACAATTTACGAAGTGTTATTTTAATTGAGACAAAGTCAATTTTAGCAGAAGAAGAGATAGCAATGAGAGGAGAATTGAGGTTATTGTGAATAGTAAGTAGGACAGCTCTACTTGGAGAATCAACTTTAGGAATGGCAGGGTCATTAACCATAGGGAGAGTGTAATTGTCATCTCGGAAGACATTAAACGAAGATGGGAATAGCTCCTGGCTCTTTATGTCGGGGATCAGTTTGGTTTCTGTAAGAGCATAGACGTCGAAAGAGAGACTGTGTGATTTAGACAATACAGCCCGAGTTTTAGAGCCAAAGCCTCTTATGTTTTGGTAGTAAAATGTTAGAGGTGGTTTGTTGCGTGGAGGAGTAGGGGAGTGTAGATAAGATGCAGGTAAAGAAGACAAATTATAAACGAAAAAAAATAACCCATTATCTATCGGAACATTAGCTATATTACCTTCATGAATATCAGCTACACTTTCTTCGCTTAAGCTTGTATTTTCTCTATTAGAATCGTTATCCGAAGTAGATCTTTCAATTTCAATATTTGGATTATTTGGTGCATCATCATCTCCGCTGCCTGCTATACATAACTGTTGGTACACATTTGCACCACTAAAAAGGACGAATGGTACATATATGTACTAATCGACAAAAACTATAATTTTGTAGAATTATTCGTACAATAACAAACACTTACGTTATAAAACAAATTTATATGCATTCACTTGATATTATTATATTCCTGCTTCACCGCAAAAACTTTAAAAATACTGAAAAAATCAACCGAAACGTCTACACTCCACTAAATTATTACTTCAAGTGCCATCGAAAACATGCAAAACCAAACTCGCCAAGCGTGTATCGGCTGCGTGCACATTTGGATACCGTTAACAGATCGTTTAAGAACGTTGTGGTACAGATTTCGACCAAATAGTATGCAATTTGTGACTTTCAGGTATAAAAGTCATGACATGTTGGGTATTTCAAAACTTGAACATCTTTAAAAAATTGGCCACATGAGGCACATAACAACGCTATGCACTTAATTAATTAATAATAATAAAAGTAATAATTTTTGTAATAAATTTACAAAATTTAACCGTCTTTGCTGTTCTTTTGCTCAACCAACATTTCCAGTAACTCAGTCTTGCGCTTTCCGCTGTCCTGTTTTTGCTGCAGGTAATCCAATAACTTTGATTGGAACTTTGCTCTTTGTTGGGAAATACTGTCCAATTTCTTAATGATACTACGGCCTCTTCTTTTCCACATCTCTAGTTGAGGAGGTCTCGATTGATATTTGGTATGATATAAGGGCATGTATATATGTATAATACATTTTGCGTTTTTTACAATACCTGCCCAAAGAAAAATCTTGTGCAGAAATTTGTAAGAATTGGCAGGGTGGGGAAATGAACTTCTCTCTGAAATACGTTCTCTTTTGCAATTTTTTTTTCTCGAGGATACACGAATTTGTACAAATTTGTACGAATTTGCAGTCCTGGAACACACCTATAGTAATGTAAAGTCTAATTGCTTGAACACAATGAAGTCGCAGTCTCTGTCGCGGTTGTATGTCAAAAAATATATGTTCGTAATTCCCATAATATGAACACAATGATGGCTTGGTCGCTGACGTGGTCGATAGCTGTGTCGTAAGAGTTGCTTAAGCTTTTACCTCGGTTGTACGAACTTGTGACAGCTGTGTAGAAAAAAAAAAAACAAAACATAACGAAATTTTCAAATCGGTCGTTTAACGGTTTGTTGTGATTTGATTTGGTTAATGTTTGATTTATTTAATTGGATTTTTTTGTGTACTATTTTATGTTATAAGCTTCAGTAAATATATATATATATTTTTTTTTTCATGGGAAGGTGAGAAATCTTCATAGACACTATAGGCCCGGAGCCTATAGTAGTGTGAGATTCTTACTCACTAAAAAACACCTCCCTTATGCAAACAACGACTGAGTTCACACTCAACAAGCAGTTCTTCTATCGCATTTTATTTTGTTTTTATAAGATATCCTGCAGGCGATTTTCCATTGAAAATTCCTGTGTACTTTAGAAAAATTACGCGCTGCTAATCACCGCGCTAGATCGAGAGGCTTAGTCCTTTTCAGACGGCGCAATAAATTTGTCTCGTCGAGGATCTGTTGAACAGAAATATTCGTATGACCTTGTAATCGATTATTATGTTCTAGCGCAAACATTTTAATTACGTTCTGAACGCTTTCGACTCCTAAGTCTCTGTGGATATCATCGTTTCTAATGTACCACGGGGCATTAACAATACCTCGAAGAACTTTGTTTTGGAATGTCTGTAATACATTAATGTTACTATTTTTAGTACAACCCCAAAGTTGTACACTATATGTCCAGATCGGTTTCAGCACTTGCTTGTATAACAGCAGTTTGTTCTCTAAGTTAAGCTTGGAATACTTTCCAATAAGCCAGTAAATATCTCTTTATTTGATTTCAAGCTCTTCACGTTCTTTCTTGACGTGTGCTCTCCATTTTAGTTTAGCGTCGAGTGTCATACCGAGATATTTGGCCTCGTTCGCGTAAAGAATTCGTACTGCGTTGATAAACACCGATGGATTCTCAATTTTTTTGAGAGTGAAGTTCACTTGTTTTCATTAAGCGCGATTCGCCAAGTCTTTGTCCAATTGTTTATCTGTGTAAGGGCATATTGCAACTTGGCAGTTGCTTTTTCGACTGTTTTAGCTTTTGCAAAATGGCATTGTCATCAGCAAATGTGGCTAGGACAGTGTCGTCCGTTTGCGATATATCACGGGTAAAAAGCAAATATAGCAGAGGGCCACGTACACTTCCTTGCGGCACCCCCGCCTTTATTGTCTTAAAAGTGGAATATTCGTGTCCGTGTCTCACACGGAAGAGTCGGTCTTCCAGATATGAACCTAAAATACAAGACAATTGCTGGGGTAGGGCTTGTCTGAGTTTATATTTTAGGCCTTCATGCCATACCTTATCAAAGGCTTGCGAAACGTCAAGGAATGCGCTTGAACAGACTAACTTACACTCGATTGCACTTGGTCAAGTGTTGGCTTCTAAAGCGAAATTGGTGGTCAGGCAAGAGGAAATTTGTGTCGGTAATTGGTTTAAGACGATTAAGAAGGATTCGCTCGAAGACCTTCTATGTAATCGGGAGAAGCGATATTGGTCTATATGACTTGACTTCAGTCAGCTGTTTACCGGGTTTCGGAACCATAATAACTTCGGCTACTTTTCACTGGTGCGGTACGTGCTCTAATCTAATGCTGGAATTTATAAGATAGAGCAGCTTTAGCAAACCTTTTTTCGGCAACGCTTTAAGTATCTCTCCCGTTATTAAGTCATATAATAAATATATATTATATATATATATATATATAATAAATAATAATAATATATATATAATAAATAATATATATATATATAATATATATAATATAAATATATAAAACGAAAAAATATTTTTTCCTATAATCCCTTTATACTGGCAGCCCGATAATTATACTTTTTTATAATTTTATGGTCATATATCTTTTTACTTTTGTCGGAGCACGACTGATCTTTAATGGCGACGCTTTAACATTATCCTTTTTCACTCTCTGCACTCGCTGTTTTCAGTTACCACTACGCATTTAATTGCATTTGCTAAGAAAAGATAATACTTTTCTTTTCGTTGTTTGCTTAGGGTTTGAATAAAAATCGTAGATTTGTTGGCATTGTGCTTTTCTTCAAAAGAAAAATGGAGTGGGGGATAGTATGCAGGCGCATCACGCATTTTCTATGCGAATGAAGATCTCATTTAGTAGTCAGATTTTATGCAGTAAGGTGATTTTTCTTAATAGCTAAAAAGAATTATTAGTTAAAAACAAAGATTTAGAGAACAATAGGTGTAAGTATATGGACAAAAGTGGTGCTTTGTGCGATTTGTTACATTTAATTTAATATTTAATTCTTTATAAAAATATGTAAAATGGAGAAACAATTAATTGAGCTGACTAAGTAGAGGGAGATTCTGTGGAATCTTTACCATGAACAATATAAAAATATAAAAACGAAGGCACAGAAGTGGCAAAAAATATCGCAGAATCGCGGAGCCCCAAGTAATTTTTTTTATTTCATATTCCTGGTGCTTTTTTTTTAGAAGAACTGGAAGCTGCTCCGATATAACTATTTGAGGATAAAAAGACCAAATGTATCCGGTCAGGTGGCTGAGGAACCAGATTGCAATTGGAAGTTTGAAAGTGCTATAGATTTCTTAAAAGATCACATAAAACCAAGCCCTTTTTTATTTTGTTTACAGATTAACTTCCAAATACTCGGTTTTAGAGTCAAGAAGTGAAGAAAGAACTCCGTCGTTGCCGTCAACACCATCAACTGACGTCCAGTTTCTTTTTAGTCCTCTACCGTTGACTCCAGAACTGGAAGTTCTAAACCAAAGCCCTCTGATCGAACCTTCAGAGCCTTCAACGTTGCAGGCAATCAAACTTTTTTGGTCGTCTTCCATGTTCTTCATTTCTCACATAAAAATCGTTATCTCTGAACCGTTGAAACCATCTTTTGCATGTTGCTTCTGCCTCGACAAGCATTCGATGTGACTCTGCAGCACATTTCTTCAAATGAAAACAAAAAATTCATTATTTTATCGTACAAAATTCGACATTTTTAACACGATGAAAAACTATGATGTTGTTTGCTTAATGACTTGATGTATACTAAATGTGTTCGACAGGTGTCATAGCAACCAAACAAAAGAAAAATTATGGCCCGTTTACAATAAATGTTAACTATTGAGACACTCTTAACGCTCACTTCATACCGGTACACCTGGTAGAAGGCGCTTTAAGCAACGTCCACACATCCACAATCATGATTGCGCTATCACATCTGCAGGTAGACGACTCACTTGGGGAGCTGATCAGTCTTATGCTTAATAGCAGGATAATCAACTCCACTTGTGGGACTTCTGCTAAAAGGTGTATTAGAAGAGGCACGCCGCAAGCAAAATACCTGGGTCTCATTTGTGATAGGAAACTAAACTGGAAACCTAACATTCAGGAAAGAGTTAAGAAAGCTACAGTAGCTTTATTATCTTGCAAAAAGGCTATTGGAAATAAATGTGGCCTATTACCTCGAATAACCCACTAATGGTACATCTCGGTCATAAGATTGATACTCACTTACGGTGTGGTCATCTAGTGGACAGCCTTAGACATTGCATTCAACTGCAAAAAACTAAATCGAATCCAAAGAACAGCATGTCTATGCATTAGCGGAGCTCTACGCTCCACTCCCTCCGTTGCGCTAGACATCCTGTTTCACTTTACACCCATCGACATTTTCACCAAGTAGCTGCGACTGCAGCTATTCGCCTCAAAGTGACTACATAATGGACAAATAATTTATTTGGCTATGCTAATATTCCTAATATATTGGGAATCTACATAGAGAACCTCGATTACACCATACATAAACTTCGGATTGACAAAAACTTTCATGCGAGCTTTCCCTCTAGATCCTTCTGGGAGGAAGATGCTATCATAGAGGGCAATCCTATCCACTTTCATACATACAGATGGATCTAAAATCGATATCGGGGTTAGTGGCGCTGTTTTCTCAGATAAGCTAAATCCAAACCTCTTCTTCCGTCTTGCAAATCACTGTAACGTGTTCCAGGCGGAAATTTTGGCGATTAAGAAAGCTCTATCCTGGCTAAAGAAAAACATGATATCGACAAAGAATATCCGCATTTTTACGGATAATCAGGCCGCTATCAAGTCCCTTGTATTTTCTCTATTAGAATCGTTATCCGAAGTAGATCTTTCAATTTCAATATTTGGATTATTTGGTGCATCATCATCTCCGCTGCCTGCTATACATAACTGTTGGTACACATTTGCACCACTAAAAAGGACGAATGGTACATATATGTACTAATCGACAAAAACTATAATTTTGTAGAATTATTCGTACAATAACAAACACTTACGTTATAAAACAAATTTATATGCATTCACTTGATATTATTATATTCCTGCTTCACCGCAAAAACTTTAAAAATACTGAAAAAATCAACCGAAACGTCTACACTCCACTAAATTATTACTTCAAGTGCCATAGAAAACATGCAAAACCAAACTCGCCAAGCGTGTATCGGCTGCGTGCACATTTGGATACCGTTAACAGATCGTTTAAGAACGTTGTGGTACAGATTTCGACCAAATAGTATGCAATTTGTGACTTTCAGGTATAAAAGTCATGACATGTTGGGTATTTCAAAACTTGAACATCTTTAAAAAATTGGCCACATGAGGCACATAACAACGCTATGCACTTAATTAATTAATAATAATAAAAGTAATAATTTTTGTAATAAATTTACAAAATTTAACCGTCTTTGCTGTTCTTTTGCTCAACCAACATTTCCAGTAACTCAGTCTTGCGCTTTCCGCTGTCCTGTTTTTGCTGCAGGTAATCCAATAACTTTGATTGGAACTTTGCTCTTTGTTGGGAAATACTGTCCAATTTCTTAATGATACTACGGCCTCTTCTTTTCCACATCTCTAGTTGAGGAGGTCTCGATTGATATTTGGTATGATATAAGGGCATGTATATATGTATAATACATTTTGCGTTTTTTACAATACCTGCCCAAAGAAAAATCTTGTGCAGAAATTTGTAAGAATTGGCAGGGTGGGGAAATGAACTTCTCTCTGAAATACGTTCTCTTTTGCAATTTTTTTTTCTCGAGGATACACGAATTTGTACAAATTTGTACGAATTTGCAGTCCTGGAACACACCTATAGTAATGTAAAGTCTAATTGCTTGAACACAATGAAGTCGCAGTCTCTGTCGCGGTTGTATGTCAAAAAATATATGTTCGTAATTCCCATAATATGAACACAATGATGGCTTGGTCGCTGACGTGGTCGATAGCTGTGTCGTAAGAGTTGCTTAAGCTTTTACCTCGGTTGTACGAACTTGTGACAGCTGTGTAGAAAAAAAAAAAACAAAACATAACGAAATTTTCAAATCGGTCGTTTAACGGTTTGTTGTGATTTGATTTGGTTAATGTTTGATTTATTTAATTGGATTTTTTTGTGTACTATTTTATGTTATAAGCTTCAGTAAATATATATATATATTTTTTTTTTCATGGGAAGGTGAGAAATCTTCATAGACACTATAGGCCCGGAGCCTATAGTAGTGTGAGATTCTTACTCACTAAAAAACACCTCCCTTATGCAAACAACGACTGAGTTCACACTCAACAAGCAGTTCTTCTATCGCATTTTATTTTGTTTTTATAAGATATCCTGCAGGCGATTTTCCATTGAAAATTCCTGTGTACTTTAGAAAAATTACGCGCTGCTAATCACCGCGCTAGATCGAGAGGCTTAGTCCTTTTCAGACGGCGCAATAAATTTGTCTCGTCGAGGATCTGTTGAACAGAAATATTCGTATGACCTTGTAATCGATTATTATGTTCTAGCGCAAACATTTTAATTACGTTCTGAACGCTTTCGACTCCTAAGTCTCTGTGGATATCATCGTTTCTAATGTACCACGGGGCATTAACAATACCTCGAAGAACTTTGTTTTGGAATGTCTGTAATACATTAATGTTACTATTTTTAGTACAACCCCAAAGTTGTACACTATATGTCCAGATCGGTTTCAGCACTTGCTTGTATAACAGCAGTTTGTTCTCTAAGTTAAGCTTGGAATACTTTCCAATAAGCCAGTAAATATCTCTTTATTTGATTTCAAGCTCTTCACGTTCTTTCTTGACGTGTGCTCTCCATTTTAGTTTAGCGTCGAGTGTCATACCGATATATTTGGCCTCGTTCGCGTAAAGAATTCGTACTGCGTTGATAAACACCGATGGATTCTCAATTTTTTTGAGAGTGAAGTTCACTTGTTTTCATTAAGCGCGATTCGCCAAGTCTTTGTCCAATTGTTTATCTGTGTAAGGGCATATTGCAACTTGGCAGTTGCTTTTTCGACTGTTTTAGCTTTTGCAAAATGGCATTGTCATCAGCAAATGTGGCTAGGACAGTGTCGTCCGTTTGCGATATATCACGGGTAAAAAGCAAATATAGCAGAGGGCCACGTACACTTCCTTGCGGCACCCCCGCCTTTATTGTCTTAAAAGTGGAATATTCGTGTCCGTGTCTCACACGGAAGAGTCGGTCTTCCAGATATGAACCTAAAATACAAGACAATTGCTGGGGTAGGGCTTGTCTGAGTTTATATTTTAGGCCTTCATGCCATACCTTATCAAAGGCTTGCGAAACGTCAAGGAATGCGCTTGAACAGACTAACTTACACTCGATTGCACTTGGTCAAGTGTTGGCTTCTAAAGCGAAATTGGTGGTCAGGCAAGAGGAAATTTGTGTCGGTAATTGGTTTAAGACGATTAAGAAGGATTCGCTCGAAGACCTTCTATGTAATCGGGAGAAGCGATATTGGTCTATATGACTTGACTTCAGTCAGCTGTTTACCGGGTTTCGGAACCATAATAACTTCGGCTACTTTTCACTGGTGCGGTACGTGCTCTAATCTAATGCTGGAATTTATAAGATAGAGCAGCTTTAGCAAACCTTTTTTCGGCAACGCTTTAAGTATCTCTCCCGTTATTAAGTCATATAATAAATATATATTATATATATATATATATATAATAAATAATAATAATATATATATAATAAATAATATATATATATATAATATATATAATATAAATATATAAAACGAAAAAATATTTTTTCCTATAATCCCTTTATACTGGCAGCCCGATAATTATACTTTTTTATAATTTTATGGTCATATATCTTTTTACTTTTGTCGGAGCACGACTGATCTTTAATGGCGACGCTTTAACATTATCCTTTTTCACTCTCTGCACTCGCTGTTTTCAGTTACCACTACGCATTTAATTGCATTTGCTAAGAAAAGATAATACTTTTCTTTTCGTTGTTTGCTTAGGGTTTGAATAAAAATCGTAGATTTGTTGGCATTGTGCTTTTCTTCAAAAGAAAAATGGAGTGGGGGATAGTATGCAGGCGCATCACGCATTTTCTATGCGAATGAAGATCTCATTTAGTAGTCAGATTTTATGCAGTAAGGTGATTTTTCTTAATAGCTAAAAAGAATTATTAGTTAAAAACAAAGATTTAGAGAACAATAGGTGTAAGTATATGGACAAAAGTGGTGCTTTGTACGATTTGTTACATTTAATTTAATATTTAATTCTTTATAAAAATATGTAAAATGGAGAAACAATTAATTGAGCTGACTAAGTAGAGGGAGATTCTGTGGAATCTTTACCATGAATAATATAAAAATATAAAAACGAAGGCACAGAAGTGGCAAAAAATATCGCAGAATCGCGGAGCCCCAAGTAATTTTTTTTATTTCATATTCCTGGTGCTTTTTTTTTAGAAGAACTGGAAGCTGCTCCGATATAACTATTTGAGGATAAAAAGACCAAATGTATCCGGTCAGGTGGCTGAGGAACCAGATTGCAATTGGAAGTTTGAAAGTGCTATAGATTTCTTAAAAGATCACATAAAACCAAGCCCTTTTTTATTTTGTTTACAGATTAACTTCCAAATACTCGGTTTTAGAGTCAAGAAGTGAAGAAAGAACTCCGTCGTTGCCGTCAACACCATCAACTGACGTCCAGTTTCTTTTTAGTCCTCTACCGTTGACTCCAGAACTGGAAGTTCTAAACCAAAGCCCTCTGATCGAACCTTCAGAGCCTTCAACGTTGCAGGCAATCAAACTTTTTTGGTCGTCTTCCATGTTCTTCATTTCTCACATAAAAATCGTTATCTCTGAACCGTTGAAACCATCTTTTGCATGTTGCTTCTGCCTCGACAAGCATTCGATGTGACTCTGCAGCACATTTCTTCAAATGAAAACAAAAAATTCATTATTTTATCGTACAAAATTCGACATTTTTAACACGATGAAAAACTATGATGTTGTTTGCTTAATGACTTGATGTATACTAAATGTGTTCGACAGGTGTCATAGCAACCAAACAAAAGAAAAATTATGGCCCGTTTACAATAAATGTTAACTATTGAGACACTCTTAACGCTCACTTCATACCGGTACACCTGGTAGAAGGCGCTTTAAGCAACGTCCACACATCCACAATCATGATTGCGCTATCACATCTGCAGGTAGACGACTCACTTGGGGAGCTGATCAGTCTTATGCTTAATAGCAGGATAATCAACTCCACTTGTGGGACTTCTGCTAAAAGGTGTATTAGAAGAGGCACGCCGCAAGCAAAATACCTGGGTCTCATTTGTGATAGGAAACTAAACTGGAAACCTAACATTCAGGAAAGAGTTAAGAAAGCTACAGTAGCTTTATTATCTTGCAAAAAGGCTATTGGAAATAAATGTGGCCTATTACCTCGAATAACCCACTAATGGTACATCTCGGTCATAAGATTGATACTCACTTACGGTGTGGTCATCTAGTGGACAGCCTTAGACATTGCATTCAACTGCAAAAAACTAAATCGAATCCAAAGAACAGCATGTCTATGCATTAGCGGAGCTCTACGCTCCACTCCCTCCGTTGCGCTAGACATCCTGTTTCACTTTACACCCATCGACATTTTCACCAAGTAGCTGCGACTGCAGCTATTCGCCTCAAAGTGACTACATAATGGACAAATAATTTATTTGGCTATGCTAATATTCCTAATATATTGGGAATCTACATAGAGAACCTCGATTACACCATACATAAACTTCGGATTGACAAAAACTTTCATGCGAGCTTTCCCTCTAGATCCTTCTGGGAGGAAGATGCTATCATAGAGGGCAATCCTATCCACTTTCATACATACAGATGGATCTAAAATCGATATCGGGGTTAGTGGCGCTGTTTTCTCAGATAAGCTAAATCCAAACCTCTTCTTCCGTCTTGCAAATCACTGTAACGTGTTCCAGGCGGAAATTTTGGCGATTAAGAAAGCTCTATCCTGGCTAAAGAAAAACATGATATCGACAAAGAATATCCGCATTTTTACGGATAATCAGGCCGCTATCAAGTCCCTGGACTCGGTCTCACTAAATTATAAAACCGCCCTTGAATGCCGATCATCTCTTACGAAGATGGCAGAGCATTTAAACTTTGAACTTTGTTGGGTGCCAGGCCACAGAGACATTCCAGGGAATCGTAGGGCCGACGAACTCGCCTACTTTATCTATTCTACCGGAAAAGGGTAGCATAGGTATACCAATCGTTACGTCCAAGTTACTATTTAAGCCGGATGCTAATAAAAGAACATACCTTAGATGGACCGGTGAGCCAACATGTGAAGCGACTAAACAGATCTGGCCAAAGCTGGATATGAATAGCTCAAAGAGTCTTATTCTTCTAAATAGGAAACATATCAATCCTCTACCTTCTCTGTATATGTCCAGCTCTATCCCAGAGAAGAAAACTCCATCTAGGAGCCTTCTTCTACTTCGACTTAAATGATCTAAAGAAAACAGACGTTAACAGTTTCTTACGCTCCATCATAAGCTCAAATTTGTTCCATGGTTATAAATCTACGTGGCAGCACAACGGGCCAACAGACCTAAGTGGGTTGGTTTTCCAATCGGAACTCTCACCTTACCTAATCCTTCTATTTTGGTATAACGGACAGACCCACCACCGAGGTTTTTTTGTTTTAAATAATTAATCTGCCAAGTAGCATATTTGCACTACATTCATAATAAAAAGAATTTTTTTACGCTTATCCATCTTTATTTTTACCACTTTTAAAAAAGTTTGCAATTTTCCAGCAAAACAAAAAGCAAAATTTATATTGTTAAAACAGCTGCTTGAAATTTGACACAACAAAGCAACCTCATCGTGGGCGAATTATTTGGCAATCTTTGCGACTGCAACGGCGACCGCGACAGCACCTGTGTTCCAGCAGTAATGCTGGTTAAGCACGTGGTGGACGCACAGGCAACCTTATCCATTTGGATCACGTTGGGGATCATCAATTCACGGTGTGGTTGAAGTCAGCGAATAGAAGCAAGTACGGGTTACGATGCCTCTCGCCGCAATTTATTATGGAAAGCTTAAAAAACATCTACATAAATTGGGAATGGTTTCCAAAAGGCTTAGAACAATTAATATATACACACATATATTATATTGAAACATAAAATTATAGAAATTAAAACCTTTTGTCTCTTTTGTCTATTCTTTTTACTATTGTTTTCTTTGACTCTAACATCTTTAACTACTCCTATTTTGCATATGTATGTATATGTTACATCTCCAGACTGCCCTTTATTTTAAATTCTTTTTGGTTTGGTTCAATATGGGGCTATCCAATTCGTGCTCCGGATTTGACATCCCTGTTTCAATCGCATACGTCAAACCTAACACTCAAACGAGACGATATATGTTTAGTTAAAGATTTTCCATTTTACAATGGATCGTTAAACAATTGCTGAACGTGTTAAAATTGTGAAAACTTGCGCATTATGAGCAGATTATGGTCGACATAATCGTCAATCTGAGGGTACTATAACCAAAACCGTAAGAAAGTTCGGAAAGACTAGCTCTGTTACAGATGTTTTAAGGCGTATCATCATCGAAATGCACGCTCTACAGAAAATATGACTTCCGTTAGTAAAAATGTTGAAGAAGATACAAATCAATCGATTTCATGAAGGGCACAGCATTTGGGCTTACGGCACATTATGACATATTTAACATTTGGATTTCCATCTACACCCTTATAAAGTTAAACTCAAGAATTGAAGCCATCTCACAACGGAATGCGAACAGACGAACAGACGCCGAGTGGGTGCTTGAACATCAGCGTTTCGATGAGCAATTTCCACGCAACAGTTTCCTCAGCGATGAAGCTCATTTTTGACTCGGTGGATACGGTAACAAACAAAATTTTCACATAGTGGAAGTTCACATGTAACTGTCGAAAGATCATTACACTCAGAAAAAGTAACTGTATGATATTCAATTTAGTCTGGTGGTGTCATTGGTCCACAACAATGAGGAAGGTGTAAAAGTCACTGTAAATTCTCAACGATAAAGCCAAGTATATATTGAAATATACATAGATTAATACAAAATTTGTTGGCTTTTGATTTTTTTTTATAATTCCGCGCGCGCACCAAGGGGATATGAATACCCTTTTACTGGCTTTTCACCAAGGCGCGGGCGGGTGGTGTAGTAGTTTTGAAACTCAGGTGTTAGGTTTCGATATTTTTCCAGAGGTGGTTGTTAGATTGGAGCCAGTGCATCCTCAACCAGTGGGTCTTAGTACGGGCTAGTTGTTAGTTCGTTACATTAAGCCCAGCAAAAAACCACTCCAACATCAGTGTTATGCCTTCATGTCAGAGTTCACGTCTACGGGATTTACATATAACTACAAAAAAATTCCATGAAAAGACTTTTTCAAAAAATTGCTTCGCACGGGATTCGAACCCGCGACCATCTTCTATTTATTTGTATTTATTTGTTTATTTTTTATCTATACTCTTTACTCCACAATAGTTTTTTCTGATTCACGGTTGTTTTATGTGTATAAATGTGGTAAATATAATATTTTTTATTATGTTTTAAGTAATTAATGATACAAGTAAAGGAATACAAAATTTCAAAATTATTGTACAATTCAAAGATACAATTCTACGTTTTACATTAATAGACTGAGCTAACAATTTACGATTGACGATCCGCCGTTCTCCAGACCCGAAGAAAAACTCATCTTCTATTCCACCATCAGCTTGCTTTTATTGTCATCCGTTTGATCGATATCACATCAATCCAGCTAGTTCCAAACACCAATCGAATTCAACAACTTATGCCACGTCCACAGTTTTAGGGCTAACCTAAACAAAACCCATCCCAAATCAAATGTTCTCCTCGTAATTCAACGAGAGTAAACAAACTCCGATCGTCTGGGTCAATAAACGAGCGGATGACAACTCATACAACTGTAACATTAGTATTTAACTTGAACAACGATCTGGAAAATCAGAGGGTAAACAGCGTTGTAATTTCTGCAATTATTTCGGACACACAACATCTGAGTGTAGGAAAAAGAAGAAAGCTAAAAAAGAAGCAGAAAACCAGTCGAGGTCGCCTTCTAATCGGGGAATTTTTTGCTATAAGTGCAAGGCTCCTGGATATCTGAGGTCTAACTGCCCTTCCCGTAAAAATTTACCGAAAGGTCCACAAACGGTTTCATTCAACCTAATAAAGAATACTCTCGGCAACGATTTACCAACGATTCCAATAACTTCGCATGGGGAAGACGGCATCGCTTACATAGACACGGCAGCAAGGACAAGCGTTGCTGGCCGTCACCTTTTCGAACATCTGCTAAGAAATGGGACCAAATTTACCAAGCTGAATGCAAGCGTTACTCCTTCCGATGGTAGTATTCAAAACGATGGGATTTGTATGGTTTCTACCACAATAATTTTTGGGAATCGGTTAAGGCCAATATCATTTATCGTTCTACATAAAACCAAAGATAATAGAACCTTAATCGGGATAGACTTCTTAGAAGAGAATGGCGTTGTTTTGAATTTGGGACAACGGTGTTGGTATTTTCAAGACCAACCAAAGAAAATGTTCGATTTCTTTGATGCGAACAGCTCTGTTGTCTCACCAGAAACAAAAATGGAGCGTGAGATTCAACGGCTCGAAAAATTTCAACCAATTTCGCCATGCCAAAAAACACCAAAAAGACACCATCAGGCTTCCACATCCAAAATTCCTCAACACACAACAAAATCTAGTGCCATTTTTTACCCAACTTTACCATTGACTCCAGAAAAGAGTGAAGAGCGATACGGTCCTCATCCGTGGGAAAACCAGACCATTACGCCATACTTCAAAAGTAATGACTATTCTCCTCACTCAATCAATACAATTTTGGTAGCTCAGTACGCGCAAAAATCACTCCAGATAGGAGAAATCGACAAGGAAATTTCTTCCCTCCTATTCAAAAATATAGTTCCCCCATGGAATGTGATGATTTCATTATTGAAGTTTTGTCAATTGATGTAAACCTTTGGGAAGATGAAGGAACTGAACTAACTCATCAACAAACAGATGAAAGAAATAGCCTTCTGGCAAAGTTTAGCTCCAGTTTTGAATCTTCGACAGAGCCTACACCATATGCTGAGCACAAAATAAACACGGGTAGCAACCCACCAATTGCTTTAACACCCTACAGACTGTCGTTCACACGGAAGAAACAACTCAAGGCAGAAATCAACAAAATGCTAGAAAGTGGTGTTATTGAAGAGTGTGAATCTCCGTGGGCTGCTCCAGTCGTGCTAGTACCCAAAAAAGACGGTGGCATATGCGTTTGCATTGACTATCGCAACCTCAATAATACGAGATATATACGAGATATACAAAAAACACTAAGTACAAAACCTCGCTTAACCTACAATGTGGTTACTACCAGATAAAAGCAGCTGGTGAAGGCGTAGAGAAAACAGCTTTTAAAACATCATGTGGCGTCTACTGTTTTAGACTCATGCCATTTGGCCTCAAAAATGCCCCATCTACGTTCATGAGATTAATGGCCAAATTTCAAGCCAGGCTTGTTTCAGAAGACATGTAGATTTTGATCTTCATCGATGATCTCACTATAGTGTTTACACTTCTCAATGAGTTTAAACTCAAAGTAAACAGACAAAAATCAAAATTCTGTTGCAACATAGTCATGTACTTGGGTCATCACATTACTAGCAATGAAATAGAAGTACATCCAGGAAAAACAGCTGCAATGTCAAACCGCCGAGAACCAAGAAATATCAAAGAGCTCCACTCATTTTAACAAACTCGTTCCTGGTATCGCCGTTTCGTGGAAAATTTTTCCGGAATATCAAAACCTCTTTCTTATCTTACCAAGAAAAATGTGGCTTGGCAGTGGGGTCAAGAAGAACAACTCACTTTTAATAAATTAAAAACATCCTTAACAACAGCACCAGTTCTGCAACAGGTTTGCGAGGACAAACCAATCTTCTTAAAACGGATGCCAGTGGTTACGCTATTGGAGCTGTATTACTCCAGGATCAGGGCTCAGATGAACACCCAATAGAATATGATTCACGTATTTTGAACAGTGCTGAAAAAAACTACTCTACTACAGAGAGAGAGGCCTTAGCCATCGTCTGGGCCATCAATAAGTTTCGAGGATACATAGAGGGGTCGACTATCACCTTACTGACTGATCAGCAGCCTTTGAAATGACTTATGATGTTAAAATCACCAACCGGAAGGCTCGCCAGATGGGCATTACAGTTACAACCGTATAATATGGATATTCGTTATACTCCTGGAAAAACGAACACAGTCGCAGATATGCTTTCTAGATCACCATGCTTGAATCCAGAGCATAGTTCTGAGATGTGTGCAATATGCATTGTACATATTGACATTCCGCCTCGAAAACCAAAAGAAATTCGCCAAGCTCCATTGCAAGATCTAGAAATCAAGGAAATTGTCGAATCCTTCGAAACATGTAATGAAAACCTTCCACGATGGACTTCTCGGGGTTATATTATGAACGAAGGTGTTCTGTACAGATTTTCTCCTGAATTAGATGCAGAAGACGCACAATTAGTAGTAGCAACTCAAGAACGCGAAGATATCCTGCGAACATATCACGACGATGCCTCAGCGGGACACTATGGAGTAGACCGCACTATAGCTCGTATAATATTCCGAATTTTTAACTAAAATGCTTTGTTTTCCCTGCATTAATATTTTATAATACATATATTATATTTGTGACATGGAATATTTCACCATGTTCTTTATAAATTGCAGCGTTTCCATTTTCGATCAAGATGTAATTATCCCGAGTAGAATCAATAATTTCTGGGGACACAAATGTCGTGAGTATGAAATTGTTAAGAAAAACATTTTTTGTAATAAAATATAAAAAGTTAAGTTTTAATATTGTCTCTATAGACTTATGTCCAGTCACATTGAATACACGTGTTTTTCATTATCGGTCTAGCTACATCTGCTAAATAGCACATTACCACGAAATACAAACGTTTTGTTTCAGGAAAATTCTAATCCTTAACTCTCTGACGTGGTAGTTTGACAGACACCACAAAATCGAAAAACTGGTGTTGCGTTGTTGTTTTGCAAATGATGATTCTCTCGTTCTCAGTGCCTTTTCATCGAACGCTTAGGCGTGCGTTAGTGTAACGCGAGCGGTCGTGGCGTGCGCATGCTTTGTTGTGCGAAACAGGGTGTCTACAAGTCAACCAGGTCCGTGTTAACGTATGCATCTAATATACAACCACCTCAGTATAATAGTTACATGTTCATAGTGTCTCCTAAGCAACATGTCGGTAAAATTGTTTTGATAAGTTCAATTTTTTGTTTGTATCTTAGATGACTTACTAAAAAAGAAACCAAGGGTATTTTAGATCTAAAAGAACGGCGACTGGAAACTTTTTAGATCACGACCATCTAATAGAACAGTGGTTGGACGAAGAAAGCGAGCACGAGCTCAGCGATTTTGGCGACGGTGGTGATCCGAATTTTTAGCCAGAAACCGAGTTATTGAAGGGCTAGGAAGTTTCAGGTGAAGAAAAGTATCAAGAACGACATGAAAAAGTGCCAAATGTACCCGCCACTGTAAATATGTATCAAGAAACGTCAAGGAAGCCATCTGAATATTACAAAGGTAAAAAAGGATTCATTCGGTATAGACAAGAGTGCCCCAGGAGAACAAGAATTGCAGCTCAGAATATAATAAGATTACCTGGTCGTTTACATGCTCCTAATTTTGAAGGCTATATTGAACTTTGGTCCAAAATTTTTGACTATTCAAGGCTGGAATGTCTGGTGACATTTAAGAATCAAAAACTAAGCCCGGTTCAAACATAGCACTATGGTAGAACATTTGGACACAAATGTCACCGAACTGAAAGCATTTATAGGTCTTATGTACTACTCGTCAGAATTTCAATGTAATGACGCTGATCTTCGCATGTTCGATACACTGCCTTTGATTTGATGATTCAACTATCACAGAGAAACTTCCGAAAAGTCACTTGCTCCAATATCAGACTTGTTCAACAGGCTTATATCAAACAGCCAATTTCAATCTATCTGGAGCATACCTTTGCATCGATGAAATGTTACTGGTATTTAGAGGTCGTTGCAAATTTATTAGTCACATACCCCAAAAAGAGCAAAATATGGCATCGAAATACCGTTATTGGATGGCATAAGCCTGAAAGAAAAAATGGCAATCCCAACTCAATCTGTTCTGAGATTGAGATTACAATTACACTAACGAAGGAGTTGACGAAGTCAATAAGAAGTGTTAAATATATTCTTTCAGCCGTAAAACTCGTCGTTGGCCTATGGCAATTTTTCAAAGAATACTAGATATGGCAGGCATAAACAGCTTTGTATATTATCAAATGTGTGAAGACAAGGATATTTAAATAAGAAGAAGAACTTTTATTTTGAATACGGCAAGAGTATTGGTACTAGGTCACATGATCTAGATCCCGTATACAACGAAAAATTGCCAAAAGAACTGCGGAGGATCTTCATTCTCCACCACCAATAACCCAATCGATTCCACCAAATGGAAGAAAACTAAGCTCTATTTGTCTAACAAAAATAAAAAGATTTACTAGATATTGTTTCTGTTTGAAGCCAATTTGTCTTCAATGTTTTAAGTCACGTTGTAAAGACTGCCAATAAAAATTTAGATTTTGAGATTAAACATCCTTTAATTGAACCAATGAATCGATCTCTTTTTTTAAGTCTGATTACCATAAGTGTTAACTTTAATAGATGTATATCTAATTAAATGAAGAAAGTATTTATGTTGATTTTTTTTTCTTTTTCTATAGGTGTATATGTATGTCCTATCAATAAACATTGTTAAATTTATGCGTCTTTCTAATTTTATATATATGTATTAAAGTTTAAAATAATACTGCGCATTCTTAACTTTAATAATAATTAGAGATAGGATTAAAAAACGAATTTTGAAAATATAAGCTTTCAAAATAGTGACTGGTGTACTAGTACGTCAGTAGAATTGTGAAAATTGAGGCAGGTCAGTCGCAGAGGGTTAACTTTGATTTTTTAAAGTACATTTATTTTTGCATTCACCTTTCTTTCCACCAAAAAGTTATTCTCTCGAAAATAATGTCATCTTCATCCTCTTTAAGTACTGGCCCTCTCTCACCATCTATTGAAAGGCAACGACAAAGGAATTATGTTTATTAAAGACCTCTTATCCCAGTTGGCTAAACAATCCGCGTCATTACAACGCAGGTTCACTGAGGAAATTAACAAAATACGATGTAAATTTGTCAACAAATTTGATGAAATTACGGAAAGCTGGGCCTAGCGTTTTGAAAGTTAAAACAACGCGATTTCAAGAAAAGTATCAGGAGTTGATAGAATTGGTGAAAACTACTCTTCTACAGCTCATATGCATAGTACTGAGATCCTCGCTCTTCGTAAACAAGTCAACATCTTGGAGAGAAAAGAAATCGCCTGTGCTGTGCTGTTTGGAGTTCCCGTACTGCTTGAGGAAAATCTTCAGAAAATATTGTATGAGCTCTGTAACACCGTTAATGTTTTCTGCCTCAAATAGTTAATGTCGTAAAATTCAACTCTAAACGTAAAAGAAATGCTGTTCTTGGATCTGCTGAAAATTACCGCAAAGAAAACAACAGAATGCTAAAGCTTTCTCTTACAAAGTGCACTTGGTTTAAAGAAGAAAAACAAAAAATACCTTTCTCAGTTTACACCAAATACGGTAATGTATATGCTAAGAAGGAAAATGGAAAAAGCTTTTTCATCGATAGCTCTGACGATGTCCACTCCATTGCTCGTGATGCTGCTGCTTGTGCTGGTGCTACTGCGATTGATTTTTAAATCCAGCGTATTGTATTACATAGTTATACTTCTCATATTCATACATTATTAAATAATTGTTATTGACTAACTCTTTTTTTCTTGTTTCCTCCTTACTATCTTCTTTTTCTCTCTTTGATTGGCTCCTATTTACTACTTCCTCCTCAATCTCCCTCTTTGATTGGGAGAGATAAAACAGACAGGGGCAACGTAGATTTCGAGGGTTAGTGTAAAAGAAAATGAAGTTTTGAAAAGAAATGCAATTAACGAAAGGGGAGAGGAGTCGTTGAATGAAAAGATTGTCTGCTGCGTGCCTTCATTCCTCAAGGGTATTCAGGGTATGAGTTTGAGACGGTCTCGATAGGGAGGCAATATTAGAGGATCCACCCAAGGTATACCCTGAAAAGCAAATAGAAGAAAACTATCCTGGATATTCTCAATTCGGGATACATGGCTAGCATACTCGAGAAGGGCCGAACAAAAGTAATATATAGTGATCTGGTCAAGTACGAGTTGCAGAATTCTTTGGACCATCTTTTAACGAAGCTAAGTGATAAGTTTAAGAAAATGAACAACATTTTATTTTTGGTCTTATCCACAAAATCGTACCTGACTGTATCAGAAGAAAATAGGAAATATAAAGGCAAGAAAGAAAATCAAGATAGAGACAACAAAGGCGTTCTTCATTCAAAAAATATTATTTTTCAACAATCTCCGCCACACCGAGTTTCAAAGGATAAATCAGCTGAATGGGTCTTCTGAATTCCTTTCCGTCTCCGCATCTAACTTCACAAGAACGAACTCATCCGCCTCGTCCAGGAAAGGCCTTGGTGTGATGACAGAGCCAACTCAAGCAACAACGCCTCTGTTAAAAATACCCTTTCTTCAGATAACCAGCTCATTTATAATATTTATATAAAATAACCTCAACTGGTCTCCGAAGTTATGTTACCGGTATGGTACACCCCGCCGTGCAACCTTTACATATATTCGCTGGAATCCGTGTAAGACAAGGAAACCACAAAATCGATACCCACGTTATCAAATGTTCTCGTCAATGTTATTCTTTCTTTGTGTAGAGCGGCAAACGATTGAACAGCTGGTGGACCAAACAGATCAAACGTGGTCATCCATATAAAATCCTTTCGATAAGGCCGGACATGTTACCGGATACTCGTCCTGGCACGTACGAACGAAAACTGGTTTTAACGAACGAAAACCACACAAATCGATGTGAATCTCGATCCTCCTATGCAAACAAAATTTGCAAAAACGTCTTTTCGATACCGGCTGCAAATGCAAATGGAACCATTCGGAAGTTAAGTAACATCTCTTGCGCACCGACCAGAAAATTTGTTCCCGTCACATGAAAATCATTTAAAGACGGCTGTGTTTCTGTATGAAACGATGCGTTGAACACAATTCTGATTTTTGTAGTTACACTTTCTTCCTTTTAAACGGAATATTGCGGAAGGTAAACGGTCATTTTTGCTTCCCTACCGATAACTGGTACCACGATACCATATTTCACTAGATGTTGAATAGTCCCGTCATACTCTAGCAACTTCTGAGGATTTCTTGAAAGGCGACGTACTAAGGGATTGACACGTGCAACTGCCTGGACTCTGTCCCCAAGGAAACATCTTTTCAGGGTAACGACGCAATATATCGATCACCCGGTTGCCGACTGCTCTACCTAGTTAATGTGTTGGTCGTAGAAACCTTTTCTTCCGCCTCACCTTTTATTCTGACCGACTTAAGGTCCAATATCGCCGCTTAACTATCTGAAGAATATTCAGATGCAGGAAAGATCTTAGAAACAAAAACTGCCTAGTTGATATTTGCATGTAGATGATATCCCTGCATTGCCCATTCAAAGAGCGTTTCGACAGCTCGCAAACGCTTGTTAATTTGTTTTTGTCTCCCAGTCACTACATCCCAATAGCACTCAGTGCCTATTAACATGCTTAGTTTAGCTTCTGTCGCGATTCTATTGTTATAAACCTACGTAAGTCTTAGATTTGCAAAGGACACACATTTTTTACTTGGAGCATCTACAAAATCAATGCAAATTTGTGGTACAACCAAGGCTTCTATTTCCACTTCCCTTTGATTATACTGACCTCTCAAACAAATCTTCGCTTTTGTTAAAACCTTTTCTGAAGATTTCGACTTTGAACCGAAGGGAACAACTGTCATCTTAACTTGGCCGATACTGCGCAGCTTTAACCTTTTTGCAACACTCTCGCAGATGTAACTATTTTGATTGCCACCATCGAGACAATTCGTAGCAAAATATTATCTTTCTGTCTCCTTCCTTCTCCAATACAGCGTGCAGTTTTCAAGAAAACGTTTGAATATGCACTTCTTCTTTAGAAATTTTTAAGATTGATGTCCTTTTTTGCACATTTAAAACATCTACTATCCTTTATAAGGATATCTTTTTTATGCGTAAGGGTTAAGTTTGAGTCACATTCTTTTGTGCAGTGGATACATGAGTGGCAAAATATACATTCATTGCTTTTTCATTCATTGTAATTGAGCTTGCCGCGGTGGATTTGCTATTGACTTTCGCATGACTGAGAGACTGTGACAGCTTATTTGCTTCTTTCCATTGCTTCGATTTCAGTTCTTAAAAATTCCATAAGCTTGTGTATGTGCAATTTGGATGAAGACGTTGTGACATCAAAAACAGATGGCTCCGTTCCGCTTGCTTCCTTTTCTCTCTCTCGTCGCTACTGTGGCTACTTTTTTCCCGCTCTTTTATTCGGTGGTACCTTATGCGGAGCTCTGTTGCCAGACAACCGCAACAAAATTGACTTTAGCATAACGTCATATTGATGTGGCGGTACATTTAACGTTATCAGAGACCATCTGCATGTAGTGATGGAATTGTAAAGACTTCGTAGATTGTGCACATCTGAACTTGAATGCACTGGGCGAAGACAAGCGAGACAAGCTGTTATATGTGGTTGTCAATTAGCTGTTCTGAATCTCCGTACTGTTCTTGAAGCAGCGAAATGGCGGCATCTTAACAAGTTTCAGATGCAGTGAACCCTGCTGCAACCTTTTTGGCTTCGCCTAGCAGACATGATTCTAGGTAATTAAACTTTTTTGTGCAAGACAATGCCACGTTTTCATGTATTGAAATATTCAAAAGGGTAGTCAGTCTTTCATACTGCCATTGCATTTTTTAGGCGCAATCTTAGGAAGGTTTATTTGATTTTAAGCTACTTTTACTTGAGGAGAATTGACTACTGTCGGCGTTGGCCTAGATTTTCCCGTTAGTTTTTTTTAACCTGTTCTCCAAACTAGCTAACGTTGTCACTGAAGAATCTTCATACTCTTCCGTTTTAGTCATCTTTTGCTTCATGTCTGTCATGATAAGACCATTTTCTATAATTTTTAGGTTAACCGTCATGAGACTGTCGTTTACCGTCCGTAACCATTGTAAATACATGTTTCAAATTATACTTTGTTAATTAATTGCGATTCTTCGGAATTCAAATAATCGGACATTGCTTTCAATACTTTTATAAATTGCCCACGATAGGCAGCACGTTTAGCCAGCTCCAATCCGGTAATATTTAATTAACACGATTTCGATAAAATAAAACAATATTCCCGTTGAGCCTTTCAAGGTGTCGGTACCAAATGCTAAATAAATGCTATTGAGTAATGCACACCCAATAACCAGTTTTCAAAATAAAAGGTTCCCTGAAAATGAACAATGTTTTATTTTTGGTCTTATCCGTCGTAATTCAAAATCGCAACTGGCTGTATAAGAAGAAAATAGGGAATAGAAAGGCAAAAAGAGAAAATCAACATAGATACAACAATAGTGTTCTTCACTTAAAAAATCTAGTCCTCTTATTTTTCAACAATATGCCAGCGAAAATTAAAATCTCTGTCGCATAATATGCCAAAGTGGCGAATAGACTGAACAATGGATATAGGTTGGCCGTGGAGAAGTTATACTCGAGGATGAGCCTTGTTTCCTAAAAGCGCTTTGCTTTTTTAGGAGAGTCGCTTGCACTAGCTACAAAATCATTCTTGGCATTGAAAAGAAGATGAGATAAAACATATGAACAAAAATCATCGTACATCAAATTCATGCAAGATAATGAATTGGTTATATGAGTTTAATTAATGAGAGGAAATTATGCAGCACTCATTACGGAATTCCCCATCACTACGTTATGAAACCCGAAAGTTAATCGACAATATTGAGGGTAGTGTTTGATGCATCTGCGTACATCTGGGTATTCACTTAACGATATTTTAATGGTTGGTCCAACAGTCCAACCAGATTTATTTTCTGTCATAGCTAACTTTCGTATGCACAAATATGTCTTTACGGGAGACATAAGTAAAATGTACCAGCAAATTTTGATAGATTTCAGCGATAGAATGCTGCAATTAATTGTATGGAAATCACATCATGATCACCCATTGCGAATCTACCAACGCAATACTGTAACTTATGGCACAGCATCGGCGTCAAATGTTTTTATGTATGTAATATAGACGATTGCCTTACGGGCGCAGAAAGAAGATACCCAGAAATTGCTAGCTGAAATTCGTCATCTGTTGAAACTGGGTAACTTTGAACTCAGAAAGTTTTGTGCCAATCACTCAGACATTTTAAAAACAATTCCTGATGAACATAAATAGCAACTGGTTACCTTTCATCAATCGGAAGTTATAAAGACGTTGGGACTAATTTGGAATCCTGCTTCTGACGCATTTAAGTTCAAGTTTCACTTTGATGAGGCCAACATATTATAGCGAAGTGTACTGGCTGATCTCGTCAGGCTATTTGATCCGTTATGTCTTCTGGGGCCAGTAATAGTTCTAGGAAAAACTATACTATGAATTATGGAAAACAAAGTTATCTTGAGATGAGCAACTTCTCAAAGAGCAAACTGACAAATGGTACTTAAAAAGATTTTCAATGTTGAAAGAGTTAAAAATCCTGCGAGTCCTCTCAAAACAACATCTAGTGCACGATTAGAACTACAAGATGCTGTTTTCATGGTTGAACTAGTGGCAAGGCTACGCAAGTATCAAGTAATAAAATAAAGAAAGTGCGCTATTACACCGGCTCCACTACAGTACTAGCATGGATAAGATCCCCTACACAGATCCTACACATGGGAAACATACATTGCAAACAGGGTGGCGAAGATCCAAGCAAGCACAGCTACACAGCAATGCAACTTCATTAAAGGGAGTATCAACAGTGCTGATATGGTATCTAGAGGAGTGGATCTAAAAGAACTTTTAAAAACGTCCACCTGGTTCAACGGTTCAGATTTTCTGTTCAAAGATGACATGTCATAGGAAAGAATGCAATATGTTGTTCCGGAAGACATTCCAGAACGTCGAAGGAACAGGTCTGTGCTGACAGCGTCAGCCGTTGATAACGAAATATTATTTGAACGAGTCAACCATAGAAACTCCTTTTATACATTACAAAAAATATTTCCATGTTGTTTCCGATTTTATAATAATTGCAGAAGGCAAGCCAATCAGAAATGGAAAGCAACTAACAGTAGAGGAACTTCAAAGTGGTACTTATTTTATTTGGATACACGTTCAAAGAAGGGAATTTCCTGATGATTACCGTCTCTTTTGCAGAGAGGTAAGAATGTGCTCAATGGCTCTAGCATAGCTTTGTTTTCGCTGTTTTTTGATGAAAAAATCAAACTAATTAGAGTCGGCGGAAGTTTAAAAAACGCATCAATTATGGCCGATGCCAAACATCAAATCTAACTACCAAAAAATAATTGTATAACAAGATTGCTTATTACATAACTGCACGAAACACATATGCACTCCGCAACTCGAACTCTAATCGCAATCTCACGACAAAGATATTGGATCTTAAGTGTTGGCATTTTTTATTGTATTGAATGTTTTCGATCAAAGCCGAAGACTATGGAACGGATGATGGGAAACTTGCCAAAAGAGCGAGTAACTGTCGAGTCGATCTTTGTGGCCCAATTAAAATTCATTACAAGATCAGTGGTAAGAGTCCTACAAAATCTTACGTAGCTGTATTTGTATGTTTCCCGACACAGGCAGTTCACTTGAAAATTGTGGGTGATTTGTCTGCAGAAGCCTTTGTGCCTTAAAAAGATTCATAGGTAGAAGCTGTGTTTGTTACGGACTACAAATGTCATTCAACTCATATGCAATCCAATCGGTGATAGGATCGGCATGCCTAAAGTATGGAATAAATTGGAAGGTCATACCTCCTCATTCTCCCCATTTTGGAAGCCTTTGGCAAGCCGCTGTGACGTCCGCTAAATTATTGTTGATTCGATATTTGAAGGAAGCTTCTCTTACATACGAACAACTGCTGACGGTGGTAATTCAGATAGAAGCTATTCTGAATTCACGTCCGCTAACCCTAATGTCATGAGACCCAAACTACCTCAAGATAATACTGCATTATTAAACTGCTCTGTGAAAGCAACCGGTACACGAGATCGTTGGATTGCTCTAAAAGTGTCTAAGATTTGGATATTTTCAACGGTGTCATGAACAAAACAAACACAATAGAGGTGACTGAAAACGGTATATTGGAGTTTTGAGATCCAGGTTACCCAACGGCATAATTAGCGTTATATTACAACAGTAATATTTTAAAAGCATTCGTTCCTAGTCTTAATGTCACCGTTTGGATGCTTTACTCGAAGTCGACATCTGAGGCTTCTGACATTGACTTAGCTAAGTTTACTAAAACTGAAAACAACACTGACGAGGTAATTGACAAATTAAAAGAAATCCCCAGCAATGCAGGTTCAAATATCCACTACTACCATCATTACGGGTTGAGTTATTTTTTGCTAGTTGGCATGATTGGGATCTTCATCACCTATTGTAAAAATAGAGGACCAAAGCCGACGCCTAGAAGAACCACGTCCCGATTTTACTTGGATGTATAGATTTAAGGCTTAGAGTCTAGGAATCCTCAAGAATTATGAATTATTATATGAATTATGTTAAGTTACGCATAAGATTCCATTTTATAGCAGTGTTATTTCTTATAGTTTTTGTTGATTTGCATTTTCATTAATTTACTGTAATGCTGATATCGTTCTAAGCGTGGGACCAGACACACTGATATAAATTCAAGGACTCAAATTTCCGAATCTTCTGCCTATCTATGTCTGTTATCTATCACTGTTATCACAATAAAATTGTCAGTCGTGTGTTGAACAATGTGAAGTGTAGTCTTTCTTTTATCTTATTTGAGTTAACATTTAATTATTCCAATATAACACTTTTAAAACATTTTATTGTAAACGCATACACATACCTTGTCTCTAGAAGTCAAATGTTAATGTGGTAGTAGTTAAAGAATTTCAAGTTCAAGTGGTCATTGACCCACTCATGTAAAACCACGATATTCTTTTAAGTTTACAGCTGCAACTAAAAGCATGGGAACTAGGATAGAATTTATGCGACACTAATCTGCAAACGATCAACTATTCATACCTAATAAAGAAATAAGCACTTAATTTCACGTTTTGCTAAGGTAAATTGGCTGCCTAGATCGTGCGATATCACACATTTGGACTATTTTCTCTGGGGATATGTAAAGTCTCAGGCCTTCAAGAATAAGCCAGCTACAATTGAAGCTTTGGAAGCCAACATTACTCGTGTTATCCCCGAGATACCAGTCGCTATGCTGGAACGAGTCGCCCAAAATTGGACCTTTTGAATGGACCACCTCAGACGTAGTCATAGCCAACATTTACATAATATCATTTTCAAAAAGAAAATGCCATGAATTGTTCTTTTAATCGCTAATAAAATTTTTAGTTCACTTTCTAATTTATGTGTTTTATTTTACTTATAAATCAAAGCTAACAATGAATCACCCTATATATTATTTTATAACGATTATACGTTACAATTATGCGATTATACGATTTTACGATTTATAACATCGGCTGAGTTCTGGACTGAGTTACGCAACTCTTCAACACTTTTAACACTGTTTGGGATAACATTTAAGTTGCTTAGGCATTTTATTGCCAAAAGCACATGCGAGAGTGAAATACTCTTTCATTCGTCACAAAAGAAAATGAGATTATCGGAAAATTCTTTGATAAACATGGTATTTCTTTTGTTTAACGCGCCACAAACGGCATGAAAAGCTTTACCACAGATGCCCTTGCAGGCTACCCAGTCAGAATTGTTATCATCGATTACACAATTTGAAATTCATGTTTAAATAGGTACTTTATGTAAATTAGTTGCGTAGGTCGGTGAGGGTTTATATGTCGAATAATTGTTTGTATATTTTTTGTTTGGTTGTAATTTACTATAGATAGGGGATTTGCACTGAAATCTGCCAGCAGACAAAAAATAAATAAATAAATAAAACTTGAGCACTTGGGGTTAAGAACCGGAAAATGCAATTTTCTGAAAATCTTAATTGAGAACTGAACAGCTGAATAGGGGGAATAAGAAAAACAAGTTTTACTGGTTTGAGTATCACAATAAAAGTATATACACCATACCGAATTATGTAATATCAAGAAATGATAAAGTCACATATACTTGCGGAGATGGAATTGCAATCTACTGCAAAACCTTCCTTAAATACAAAATTATTCGCAAATCGGTTGATTAAGATACTCAGTTTTTGATACTTGAGGTCCACGATGGTTGCACTAAATGATTGCTTGTGCCTATGTTTCTGACCAAAGTTGCTCCCATCAGCCGTTTTTCTCTGTTCTTTCTCAATTTTCGCCTCTTTATGAACACATAATAGTTGTTCATAATAGTTGTTCATAATAGTTGTTCATAATAGTTGTTCAACAATGATTCTCGTGCCTTCCAAATAAAAGACTACTTCTTTCTAAGGACTCCAAATATTTAATGTCAATTATCCTTCGCGTTTTGCTAAAAATTGTATCTGATCCATCGTCAGTTATTCTCTTTGCCCAGCTCTCGACATAAGATCGGATGATCGGATGATCTTCTGTTTTGTACGTACAATACTAACCTCAATCACTTCCTGCTCCTTTGACTTTTTAATTTAAAAATTTTAAGTCGATAAATATGGAAGACCTAAGAAACGCCGCATTTTTAGCACCTTGGGATGGCTGTCGCCCAATTTTTAATCTTAACGCCAAGTTGAACTATTTTCAAGAAGTAGTTAATGAGTTGTATAACCAAAGCAATTCTGTATAACACAGAGCAATTCCTTCCCATGTATTTGATTTAAGCAACAGTAAGCCACATAAAATATCTCAAGAAAATATAAAACTAATCAAACAAGTAAACAATCCAAAGAAATTGAATGCATATGAATCATATGCATAACACATAGCTGTACTACAAATGATAGTTTAATGAATTTGGAACCAGAAGAAATAGATCCACCATTATTTAACTTACTTAGATAGATTTTTAATTTAAAATTGCTTTTATTAACATTATTGTTTTCATCTCACCCCCCTTTTTATTTTTATGTTACGCACAAAACACAGCTTTTTCAAAATTGTTTATGTTTATACAGGGTTTTCCAATAGGGACTTGACATCTTTGAATTTAATTTGTGAACGCACTCCTTCACTAATCATCAAATTGTCACTGTCAATTTATTTAGTAAACTGAACATTTTCGTCGTTGTAAAGTACACTAACGAGCAACGTCTGCAAATTATAAAAATTTTCTACAGAGTCGCAAAATCATCTTCAGTGACGAGCTCATTTTTGGCTCAATGGGTTCGTCAATAAGCAAAATATGCGTTACTGGTTGGGTGAAAACCCACATGTGCTTCATGAATCATCAATTCATCCACAAAAAATAACTATATGGTGCGGTTTGTATGCCGGCGACGTCCTTGGGCCATATTTTTTCGTCGACGATAACGATCGTCACGTTACTGTGAGTGGTCAGCGTTATCGCGCCATGATCATCAATTATTTTTGGCCCGAATTGGAAGATATGGACTTGGACGACATGTGGTTTCAACAGGATGGTGCCACAAGCCAGACAGCACACCCTACAATCTATTTATTGAAGAGTAAGTATGGTGAGCGTGTTATCTCAAGACATGGGCAAGTCGATTGGCCGCCTCGTTGGTGCGATTTAACGCCGCTTAACTATTTTCTTTTCAAGTCAAAGTTTCATATTCATTGAAAATTGGGTCCAACGAATGTTTTGATACGGATAACTCGACGAAAACGGTTAACTTTGCTTCGGGTTGTTTGACTTTGTGCTCTCACATAATCAGCGTAACAGCGTTCGCTAAAGATGACGACTCAATCTGTTCGTAGAAATGCATTCGACAACAGTTAAAAATCACAAACAGTTTGTCATATAATATTTACAAATCTGTGTATTTTTAATATGTTTTTAAATGTGTTTTTGAATTTGTTGAATCGATTATTTTGAGGTCAAAATAAATAACAATAAATTAATTGTATGATTAACATATTGCTTTATTGAAATTATTTTTTTATTGTCTACATAGTACTACATAGAGTTAGTACTATAAAAGATATTTACCTTAATGTTCATTAATATTGTATAAAAATAATAAAATTGAATTAAATTGAATATTCTATCGTTTTGAAATATTTTGACTTTATTTCCTAAATCCCCTTTAATTTTTTTTTTCTATATTTAGATATAAGTTTATTTGTACCTCCTATGATTTTTTCATAAATTATATCGTTTTAATGTTTCTGTTTTTATTATTCCGAGTTAACATTTTATTTTAACCTACAGAAAGTTTTGGTTGCACTTCATTGTGGGGTAATTTATTATAAAAGACGTCATAAGGTTTAAGATTCGTAACGGAATGAATACTTTTTTTTTTTTGCTTTACTTCATACAAGTCTTTAGATGTGTAATGAATTGCAATTATTCCTGGTTGTAGATATTCTTAAAGAATATGTTCTAAATTCTCTGGTGTATCATATTCAATAATATGTTTAATTTTTCCAAATTTCCAATTTATTCATGAATTGTAAAAATAGCTTAAGCTAAAAGAATCTGTTGTCTAAATTTGTTTAAAGTTTTCTTAGTTTCTCGAATATCGGTACTTTCAGCTGAATGTTGAAGAATCATCTGTTAAATTATTTCATAGCTGCCTTGATCAAGCATCTGCAACTACGTTGGTAGTACCTGATTTATAAATTATTTTCGGAATTAATTCTTCTATCAATGCGTGCCCTCTCTTTGCTTTTGCATTAGGGTTACGACTTGAGACTGCAAAAGTTAAAGATTGGTGATCTCTACGAATCTCTTAATCTGAGACTCCATAAAGATAGTTTCTCAAGTTCGTTTTTGTTAGTTACATAATTTTACTCTGAGGGATTTATTGTTTTCGATATGAAAATAATAGGTTTACTTTTTTGGATTAAGATACCACCAATAGCGTTATTAGAGACGCCTGTGGTTAAAACAATTTTTTTATTAAAATTTGGTTGTACCAATTCTATATGATCAATAACTTTTTTTTATCTAGCAATTTTACTTCTGTTGTTTTTTTTATTTAATAAATATTGCGAAATTTTTCCATTTTCGCCAGTTAAGTGTTTTATTAAAAGTTTAGCAATTGACGCATAATTTTGAATTTTCTGTAATAGCCTGACATGCCTAAGAAGCTTCTGATTTGTCTCAGTATTGTTGGTATTGGATATTCGGATATTGTTTCTAATTTTATGGGATAAATTTTAATGATATTATGTCCTTCAATGAAGCCTAAAAATTCATCTTCTGTTTGGTAAAATTTAGATTTTTTTAATGATATTTTCATGTTTGTGGTTTTTAAAGTTTTAATTATCTTATTAAAATTTTGTATGTTTTTTTTTAAGTTTTCTGAAAATACAACAATGTCATTGTTGGTGTGTGTAGGGTTTAAAGTTTGCTTTATATGTGTAGGGTAAACGAACAGGGGTCGAAAAATGCGGTTTCAAACAAAACACGTCCTTTCGGCTAGTCTATCGGAAGTAACATCTATTTTTAATTTTAAAGTGTCAAACAATACATTCATATTACAATCATAGGCTTACGTTACGTTTATTTGTTTACATTAATGTTAAGTTGTAACATTTCTTTAAATTTAAGCTTAGTTGAAATGAAGTTATTAATTATTCAAAATTAAAATGATATTGTGTATCTGAACATGCTGCTGCCCGGTTGACGATTTTCGTCCGCATGAGTACTCAATTATGTACCTTACCGTCTTGTCTCACTGCACCCAATTGAAGTTGGAGTATGTTGTACTTCTTTTGACTTAAGAGTTGTGTGTTGTGTGAGTGTGTTGACTATCTGAATGTAAATGAGACAAAATCGTGTAATTTAATAATATGGAACATTACATAATGGTGACGATGATAGCAACATGACGATACGGATGGAGGTTAAATGTATCTTTTGCAAAAGTGCAATAGTTTGTTTACATCGTTGACCAAAACTAGGTCAAATTCTCGTCGCGTGTACGGTTTTTGTTTTTGTGACTTTTCCCCTTTTTTGTTTAAGTTGTTAGTTTTAATGTAAAAGGTAAGTGTATTTTATTTAAATCCTTTTTGTCTGTTTTTTCCCTGTTTCCCCCAAAAATTCTATTTCAATAATTATTATTTAAATTATTGTTATTAAATTATTATCTAACGTTAAATTAGTTTAAGATTTTTATTAGTTTTTGTTATTATAATTGAATGTTGTTATATTTAAAGTATTTTAGAAAATGAATACCCGTTGATAGGTTAAAGTGTTATGATGTGTTTTCAGTGGATGACGTAAATAGTGTTACTGAAAATTCGAATGCCGTCGGCGTTTTAATTCTCCAATTCTAGTCAGCATTTTGAAATTTCGAAACTTCGTAGCGCTGTTCTGGGTGATTGATTGGATAACGTAGGAGGATACCAAACCTTTAAATGCCATCGGGATTTGTATTCTTCAATTCCTGTCGGCATTTTGGAATGAAGGAAGTTCGCAACGTTGTCCTGGATGAATGATTTTGTGTGATTGAATGGATAACGTAGGAGGATGCCAAACATCCAAATGCCGTCGTTGTTTTGATTCTTCAATTCCCGTATGTAGGGCTATAGATGTCCCTTGCCGGTGGTACGGCTCGTCACTAGTAAAAAAACCAAAAATCGGGCTTACCATATAGTACAACATGATTGTTCTGATGAGGTCTTACCTCGTGGACGGGTGGAAGTTCAAAGAGCAAGTTATTACTTAATAAAATGTCTAAGTGGGTTTCTTGGTTTCTCTTCTTGTTTTTGTCAGCGGCATCTAACATGTCAATACAGAACTTAGGGCTCTGTTTAATTACAATGTATTTTGACCTGAACATTGCAGGCCGCCTTGCACCGCTGTGTGCAATTTTAAAGTTACCTATTACAAATCTACATAGTTAAAATTCATTGTCTTAGGATAAAACAAGAAACTCCACTTATGCTCATAAGGATTGCTTACATTTAATTATTTGAAAATAACGATAATTGGAAGTTTGTCTTTTCTTAAAAATAAGAAATTAATATACATGTTGGCGAACAAAATTCAAAAAAAAGTACAATTCAAATACATATTTATCATGAAGTTTCCTTTGGCATTCATGTGTACTACTAACAATAATTCAATTATCAATCGCATATTAAGCAAAGGGGACTATGATGTCATTAAAATGCATAGTTTAGTTTTTGGAAGGGTTACAATACCGAACTGTGTTCGAATATCGGCGACGCGAACACGAGTGTCGGAATCGGAATAGGTTTTTACTATTCATGCGCCATTCATTCGGGATGAGATTTTCTTCTATTATAATAACTAAATTGTTAACAACTACATCTATTTTTGGGTATTCCCATTTGTATCTTTTATTTAGTTCTTTATGATACTCATTTTTTCATCGATGGCAGAACTGATGATACAAAATCGTAACCTTTTCATATCGTTTTACATAGCTAAAAGATGTTTAATCTATTACTGGTTCGAGAGTGGTTAGTAATGGACAGCCACGAAGAAAATGACCTGGAGTTAAATGAGGATTGTCAACAGCGTTTTCAGAAATAGGGGAGATCTGCCGAGAGTTAAGACAACTTCTATTCTTATGAGGAAGGTAAGAAATTCTTCAAAAGTAAATTTATTAGTTACCTTTTTAAAATGGAGTTATAGCTTTTAAATCAATTCTCCCACAACCCACCCATATGATGGTGATCTTTAAATTTTTCAGATACATCTGACGATACTTTTTTAAGAACTCCTTCAAAATGACTCGATTGGCTCCTACTAAATTTGAACCGTTATCAGAAAATATGGTCTTCGGCATTCCTCGCCTTGCTATGAATCTGCTAAGGGCAGCTAAAAAGGTCTGGGTAGTCAAATCACTAGTCGCCTCAAGATGAATAGCCTTGGTAGCAAACAAACAAATTGTGGTTCTTTCAAGTGGCCATGCACCCATTTCTTTGTATTAAGCAGATTCTTCACATTCTTATGAATTTTTTCACTAGATTTTTTACTTTTGGTATCCAAAATTCACTTCTAATTAGTCGAAATACCAATTGGTTTGAGATATGGGCGTGATAGGGAAGAATGGTTGGATACCGTTCATGACAGATAAGAGTAGAACATGTTAGTTTATCATTTGAACGTATAATTTGGTTCTGATACATGAGGTGATTTAGAGTTACCAAAGGACTTCTTCTTGGATTTGCTTGATTATTTGACAACCGTAAAAATTCGATTGGGTAAAAGCAGGATTGAGTCAAACGAATTATTAAAGTTTTTGTCTTAGGTATTCTTAGGTTTCTGAAACGGTAACTTGTTCTACGGAAAAAACGTACCATGTAGGAAATGTGTTAGAATTGAATGATTTACCTGGACTGGTATAAGTTCAAGATTACCTTCAACTGGATAGTTAAGAACCGACTGCGGCCATCAAAATTGTGACCTTTGCAACTAAGAAGGCCCATGCCACCACATACTATTTGATTGAAAATCTACCGGCGATAAGCCTCTGGTGGCCAAGTCCGCAGGATTATTCGAAGATACAACATGCTTCTATTTGGCATTCGGAGCACAGGTTTTAATCTTTGAAATACGGTTTCCCACAAATGTTTTCCAAGTACCGGGAGATTTTTCTAACCACGCTAAAACAATCGAACTGTCTGTCCAAAGAAATACTTCATAGTATGGGCAATTAAGTTCCAGGATAACCTTATTAAAAAGTTTGCTCAGCAAAACAGCTCGAAATAACTCTAATCTTCGTAAAGAGAACTGTTTTACTGGAGCAAATTTTGTCCTTGCACAAAGAAGGAAGGAAGACCACATAGCTTTAATATGTTGAATGCGTAGAAAAAAGTCCAAAAATAACTGACAGGCCGGCTTTTTTTGTGACCTTATGATCTGCGTCATTACTTTTAAAAAGAAACTGAAACACATCTCTTTTGGCATTCAATTGAATACTATGTGTTTGTGAAACTCTTTTATCTTCGCGTAATAGAAAATCTTTATTATAGAGATGAGTGAAAGGAAGGGTTTTGAGGAGTTCAAGTGAATTAGATGTCCACTACTTAAGAGAAAATCCTCCTGAGCCCAAAACTTCTGTCAACTGATGCTGTGCCTTTAAAGCTTTATGTAGATCATGGGCACCAAAAAGAACATCATCAACATAAAAGTTTTCCTTAAGGATCTTGGTTGCTAGTGGATGTATTGGTTTCACATCATCAGAAAGTTGTAAAAGGGTACGTATAGCCAAGTATGGTGCGCTGTTAACACTAAATGTGACTTTTTTAAGTTCATAGTCTCGTAAAAAATTGTTACTGTTAGGTTTGCGATACAAAATTTTTTGATATGCTGAATGTTCAGGGTGAATCAAAATTTGTCGATACATTTTTTCTATATCGGCATTAAAAACGAATTGAAAAAAACGCCATTTTAAAACCAAAGTGATGAGATCGGTTTGTAAACTCGGGCCGGGGTACAACATATCATTTAAACTTACTGCAGTGTTGGATGAACTAGAATCAATAAAAACCACTCAAACTTTTGTTGTGATACTCTCGATCCTGACCACATCCTGTTGTGGAAGATAGTACGAGCATAGCTCATTGCTGTGCACGATTTCTTTGGAGGATATTTCGACCATGTGCCCAAGGCTGATATTGTATTCCAAACGTAATTTCAGGTTTCTTATTAAAGCCTTGTCCATACGTTGGAATTGTTTTGGAGCTATTTCTCTTGAGTATCCAAGAGTTTAACGGGGTATCTTAAATGGAAGACGAACTATGTAGCGTCCATCTAAGTTTCGTGTGGTTGTTTCTGTGTACAGTTTTTCGCAGAATACCATACATTTTCTTCAGAAAGAGGTTTTGTATAGGGTTTTCCAATGGAAACTTGACAACTTTGAATTTAATTTGTGAACGTACTCTTTCACTAATCATCAAACTGTCACTGTCAATTGATTCAGTAAACTCCACATTTTCATCATTTTGTAAAGATATTCGGAGTCGGTGACTACAACTTTAAGAGCGTTAACTCCAATTTTCGGTCGTAATTCTCGCCCTAGTAGACAGGCAATAACAAGTTTAGTGCAAAAATTTGAGTCTACATATTCGTTGTGTGATGTTGCCGTGTCAGTGAGACAACGGGTTGGTCGAAGTGTCGAAAATATCGCTGCCGTTCAGACGTCCGTAGCAAACGATCCAAATCAGTCAATTCCACGGCGTTCTCAAGAATTGGGCATCGCTCAGACCACATTATGGCGTATTTTGCGTTAGGATCTCGGTTTACACCCATACAGGATCAAGCTGACTCAAGAATTGAAACCGATGGATCATTTGAAGGGACATACGTTCTGCGATTGGGTTCTGGAGAAGATGCGCCAAGATGACTAATTTCATCGCAAAATCATCTTCAGTGACGAAGCTCATTTTTGGCTCAATGGGTTCGTCAATAAGCAAAATATGCGTTATTGGTCGGGTGAAAACCCACATCTGCTTCATGAATCACCGCTCTTTCCACAAAAAAGAACTGTTTGGCGCGGTTTGCATACCGGCGGCGTTATTGGGCCATATTTTTTCGTCGACCGTAACGATCGTCACGTTAATGTGAATGGTCAGCGTTATCGCGCCATGATTACTGATTATTTTTGGCCCGAATTGGAAGATATGGACTTGGACAACATGTGGTTTCAACAGGGTGGTGCCACACTTGGAAGAGTAAGTATGGTGAGCGTGTTATCTTAAGACATGGGCCAGTCGATTGGCCGCCTCGTTCGTGCGATTTAACGCCGATTGACTAGAAATTTTGAGACAATGATATACGCTTCTCCTTTCGTTTTCGAGCAAAGGTGAAACAGCCTTTGCAGGGAACATAGTTTTGAATGATTAATGTAAATCGCAGTAAACATGTCTCGAAATGAGGGCCAAGAGATATAATCTCCATAGAACGTTTGGGTATCACAAGGCGGTACATTTATTCACTGCACGCGGGTATCAGAAATTTTTAAGTTAACCTGAGAGTTGTCTGATTTTATTAAATTCAGCTTATGATTGCATGCAATGATTTCACTTAAGCAATTAATACAAGAATTTAAAGATAATCGATATTTAGTTTTTATTGCTTCTGTGTCAACACTTTAAGATCGTAAGCAAAGGGCGTAAAACTTTTTAATTTCAGACCACAGGTCCTTAACTTCGATCTTAGATGCCTCTAGAAAGCTAACCGTATGATCAGACATTGGAATCTTTTGAAAAGAGGAATGACGCTCAATAAACCTATCATCCGCGGCAATAAACTCATCTAATGCGCTCATTTTTACAATATCTATTAACTTAAATTGAAGAAAATCACAACCGTATGAATATTAAATAATTTAATAAATTGTAGCGCCCAACCACTTTTACCTTTCTCTTTGTATTGTAATACAAGGATAAAACTAATTATATAAAAACAGAGAACGCACGAATAAGTGTTAAAGAAAACGTACATATATGCGGATGCAAAAAAAGTTTTTTTTTTGCAACTTTTAATATAAAGATTGATTCATCGTGAGGTTTGATTTATAATGTAAAATAACACACATAAATTTGAAAATGATCTTAACATTTTTATTATCGGTTAAAAGAACAATTCATTCACTTTTTCAAAATGATATCATGTAAATGTTGGTGGTCTGAGTTGGTCCATTCGGAAGGTACAATTTTGGCGAATCGTTCGAGCATAGCGACTGGTATCTCGCGAATAACACGAGTAATGTTGGCTTCCAAAGCGTCAATCGTAGCTGGCTTATTCCTGAAGACCTGAGAATTTACATATCCCCAGAAAAAATAGTCCAAAGGTGTGATATCGCACGATCTAGGCGGCCAATTAAGTGCTCAAGTTGAGAAATGATTTCTTAACAAATCCATTGTTTTACAAGCTAGTTAATGTATATTCATTGTTTTGAATCAAAAAAAATGTTTTTTTTTTTTTTTACTTCGCCAAAATGCGTACAATTTATTTATATTTTTAAGACTGATAACAATATTCGATCTAACTGCTATTTATACTAATTAGGATGCGGTTGTTATCGTATTGTTGTTGATGTCGATAGTGCAAACGCATCGGATTATTGTGTTGAATTATGTTTTCGGTATTGCAAAATAATGAAGCATGTTATCGTTGTTTACGTGTTTTCGAATTACAAGTTACCGTTTTTGCTTGTTAAAACATGTTGTAGTTGTTTACGTTTGTAGTTAGAGATAACAATGAGATAGGCAGGTAGAGGACCTACGTTATTAACTCGCGCACGGAATTATACAAAAAAATTCAAAACCGTCAATTGGACGCATACACTGGAAGAAGCCTTTAGGAACAGCAAACGCGTCCTGGCTACCGCCGCACTATTGCACATCCTTACGTTAACGCGGAGTGGTTATTGGAGCTATGCTCCAGCAACGATATCACACCGCATGGCAACCCCTCGCCTTCTTCAGCCGTAAATTATCAGCATCAGACCAAAAAAAAAAAAAAAAAAAACACACAACAAACCACAGGGAACTGAACGCGATCTATGAAGCGATACGTCATTTCCGTCACATTTTTGAAGATCGGCATGTGGTTATCTATACTGACCACAAACCATTGACCCATGCGTTCAAGCAGCGACCAGAGCGTGCTTCGTCGTGGCAGTTTAGAAGGCTGAACTTCATCGGGCAGTTCAGCACCGACATCAGGTATGTTTTTAGACCCGAAAACATTATCGCTGATACGTTGTCTCGTGTCGATGCCATCGAGGAAGCAGTGTAGTCAAGACAGATAGCAGACGCACAAATTGACGACCCCGAGCTTCAGGAACTTTTGAACATCCAAGACTCCAACATTCAACTTCGTTGTTTGGGACTCATCGATCCCCAAGTCGAACTCTACTGTGACATCTCTACTGGTAGCATCCACCCGTATGTCCCACAACCGCTTCGCAAAAAGGTTTTTGACTCTCTTCACTCGCTGGCACACCCTGATCAACGCGTTTCCAGGAAGTTAATAGCCCAGCGTTTCATCTAGCCTGCTATGTATAAAGATTGCTCCAGGTGCGTAAAATACTGCATTCCTTGTCAAGCAAATAAAATTACACGACATACTGTATCGCCGATCGCCAACTTCTAACCACCCAGTGAACGTTTCGAGCACATCCATATTTATCTTGTCACCCTTACGCGTTCCAAAGCATTTAATCAGTTTCTCACCATCGTCGACATGTTTACGCGACATCCCGAAGCTGTTCCTTTGTCAAACGTATCTGCAGAAACTGTAGCTCAAGCTCTGCTCTCTTCCTGGATCTCAAGCTTCGGTGTGCCACTGCGGGTTACTTCGGACTTCAGACTTATTCAGGTGCCTAACCAAGCTTTTTGGCTGCAAACCCCTTCGGACAACACCCTACCATCCGCAGTCAAATGGATTAGTCGAGCGTTTTTACCGTCAGTTAAAGTCAGCACTACTTTGCCATGGAGATACATGGTGTTCTGCAATTCTTATAGTGCTTCTCGAACATAGTTTTGCACTTAAAGAGGATCTCCAAGCAACACCAGCTGAACTCGTTTATGGCGAGCCTTTTCGACTGCTAGGCGAATTTCTTCACCCATCCAATCGGAACACCTCGGCCCAGAGTTGGTGCATCGACAAATGTCAACTAGAGTCATCGTATCGATTTCTATTAATAAATTTATTTTACTTTCCCACGAACGTTATATATAAATATATCGCTTCAATAAAAATCACAGTGGTAGTAGTTTATTTTTTTATAAAGTAAACACTTTGTATACATGAACAAAAAATCAGAAGATCTTAAATTTCGCCACAAAGAAGAAATGTTAAGCAACGAGATCTTTATGAATTAGAACTGGTTGGTTACGTTTTTGCCTTTAGGATTGAGAATTTTCATGGATTGAAGAAGTTTTTGAGCGTTTAACAAAAATTGTTTTTGAATCTCATTTCCACTATGTATATGCTTGCTTGAATTGGTTTGCGTCTTTGAGAAGTTATGAATTAAATATGTAAAATTAAATTATTAAAAAATATTAAAAAATCGGCCGTGCTGCTTACAGTGGTGGGTTCTTGACCAGAGCTGCAGTAAGTTAAAAGTCCCGCTGTAACTGTATCACTCAAGGCTTAAGAGGCATATATAACTTTCATTCTTTCAAAGTTGTTTGGCTGTACATGTGCCTCTATTAATTTTAGAGCTAACCTAAGTTTTAATTTGGAATCGATGTCGTAAGACCACATCATTTCAGGTTGCACGCTGAATACCTGAATTATTTTAAGCAATGTCATTTTTTAAAAGAGAATTTCTAGCAGTTTTCAGCAAATGAGGAGGGTCAAAGAAAAAAAAAATCCTACTACTGCGAAGTAGGGTTTAACAAAGTCTACGTCTAGTAATCGTGCTAAATCCCTGAAATTTGATCCCTGGTGCAGGAATGGCTTCAAAAATGATTTTTTTTTTAACATGCATAGTCTGCAACAGTTGCGAATAAAATAATAGGCAATGGGATGTTTCCATATCTTCGCAATGCCTTGAACCGTCAGCACCAAAACTTTGTGCGCTGGCCATTTTGAGCGATACTCGCTGTCACCGAAGTCTCCCAAACCAATTACGGTATCGCTTTTTCTGCAGTATTTCAAATGCGATTTCAAGGACATTTCGTCAGCTGAAATGGAGCAGTATTTATAGATACTGGGTAGCTGACTCATTTAAAGTTTTACTAAAGACAATAATTATTTTAAAATGGAATACACTCGTACATTGTATTTCAGAACATGCACCCGCTCGGTGGATTATTTTCGTCCAAAAGTGTCCTCAATCATGTACCTTACTCTACCCCATTGCAGTTGGAAAAGTCAACTACTGTTGACATAAGAGTTGTGTAAGTGTGTTGACTATCTACATGTAAATGAGACAAAATCGTGTAAGTTAATAATATGGAACATTACATATAGGTGACAATGATGCTGACATAACAATACGGGCAACAACGAGAGATTAAATGTGTGATTTGCTTTGTTTTGCAAAAGTGTAATAGTTTGTTTTAATCTTTGAACAAAACTATGTTATGTTCGCGTCGCGAGTTTTGTTCACTTTTTTATTTTATTTGATTTCCCCCTTTTTTAGTTGTCGGTTGTCGATAAAAGGTAAATTTATTTTATTTAAATCCATTCTGTCTATTATTCCCCTCGCTATTAGATTTCATTTGGAATTGTGTACAGAAAACGCATGTTTTGTACACACACGTACATCGTGTGTTTTGTTTTTGCAAAGTGATATTCGAGTAAGCAAGTGTAAAAAAAAAAAAAAAAATAAATAAATAAAAATGCGAAAGGCAAAAAAGTTTATTTTAATTATTTTCCCAAAAATTCGGTACAATTTGTGATGTTATTTTGTACGATTACGCATACGCATTTCTTAGTTGTGCAATGCGACGAGACTTGCGCAAAAGATTTGTCGTTTTAATAATGACGGAATTGCCCATCAAAGTGTGTGGTGTGTGAATCCGCCTTCTATTGAATTGTTGTTGCAATTTGCACAAAGTAAACAATTCAATCTGCTGTAAGTTTCTATATTTTAATTTCATGTTTAATATTTTTTTTTTCATTTCATTTCATTATTTCATTTTTGCAATTAAATTAGTTATTAGATATTTATTTTTACAATATATAGTATTATTATATTTGAATGTTGTTAAATTTAAAAATATTTTAAAAATTGATACCTGTTGGTAGGTTAAAGTGTTGTGTTGAATGGATAACGTTAAGTGCTACTGAACCTTCAAATGCTGTCAGGGTTTTGATTTTCCAATTTTCGTCGGCATTTTTGAATTTCGGAACTCCGCAACATTGTCCGGGATGAATGATTTTGTGTGATTGAGTGGACTATATGTGTGTGTTGTGCTGTGTAGGGAAATCTAAGGTAAAACAAATTTTGTAATTATTTGTATTTAATTAAAACAAATAAATCATTCTTGTAAAAAAAGAAATGACTTTGATTCTTTGTGATTTTATTAAAAATGTGTTTCTTGTACATTTTGTGTTGAGTCGTTTAAATGGATTGCTTCTCAGTTGCGATGTTTATTGGTTTTCCGTCTTGTGTCCGAGATGTGTGTCGATGATCCCTCTGAGTCGCCATAGCAATGGCGGTAGTCTCTCATCGTTAATGAGAACTAAGGCTCCAGTCTTGATCCCGGTTTCCGTCTTGTCTACTTCGGGCTATGTCTTTTCTTCGCTCCACTCGCGTACGAAGTAATTGGTCACCGATTGAACTTGCTTCCATCCCCCAAAGGAACTTACTTTCTCCACGGCAGTGTCTCCTTGAGGAATTTCGCCAAAGCTTCGTAGTTCTGATTGACTTCCTTAATACCTTATGGTGAGGAATAAAGAAATGGTGTAGTGTATCCAGTACGGTATTCTTTTCGTCAACTTCTACCATCTGACGAAGCTCCTTACATTCCTTCAAACACTTGGAGAGCTCCTCGTTATGTGTGGGGTTTTCCTGGGATCTTCCTTCCAGTTGATAAAACCTACGTAAGGCACCTAACTTCAAGGCACCAAACCCAGACTTACATCCGGTTTTAAACGGTAGCGATACCTCATATCGCCCACCATCCAATCTTCTCGCTGTGTTGATATTATGTCTTTTTCCAGTTTTGTCTTCCGCAGTTTCCTTAGTGTTGAAAGGCAACTGCTCCAATTCCCAGGATTTTCGCAGCTAAATGTCGTTATCGAGAACCTGTAAGAAGCTATAGACAAGTTCTTCATTTTGCAAAATTGTCATCCTAGGAAGAAGCCAACATACATCTGATTTCTGTGCAATTGGCGATCTTTCACCATCATCATCTATAATCGATCGTTAAATAAATTCAAAGTAAGCGTCGGCTTAACCCAATAAATTGTTCCCAATTTTGAAAAGCTAAAGGCTTGGTTGCCAAAAGACCAGTCAGGGACTTGAGCACAAAGGCTATGGTATTTGTTTCAAAAGATGTTACCAAAGACCCAAAGATAAGACTTTCGTACCGCTGACATGAACCACTACTAATTTTTCCCAATCCAGAGCAAGTATAAAAGCCGAGAACTAGTCATACCGGTCATTCTGGCAATTTTGTGAATCATTTTTCTGCTCGTTAAGTTCCCTAAATATATCATGTTTCCTCTTAAACGCTGAAGTATGTAGCTTTGAACATATTGTACTTGAATTTTCATATGAAAAGTGATTAAAGAATCGGAAAAACAAAAAAAAGCACCTACAACTAAATTGCCTTTCTTAAATTCTTCTAAATTCCAATTTGTTTTCCTTTATGCTCTCTCAATATAACGAACATATATCTCCCCTACCCAAACATGACGGCACCTGCTCGACTAAAAGGGATTCGCCTCAAGATTCATCGCTTTCACCATTTTACAAAGTAGCGAAAAAACAGATAGAGGACAACAAAAACAACTGGAAGACAAGATGGATGAAAGACTAAGTAAACAAATTGAGTTAATAATGTCTTTGTCATTAAACAAAAATGACTGAAAGCGAAACTAAAAATTGACGTACAACTTCATAAAAAAAAAAACTTGAATTTGAAATTGAAAATTGAAATCGATGAGAATTGAATTTTCCGCTGTACAATCGGTGCTTTCCAACATAAATAAACTAGTCACATACACTACAACAGTGTGATCTCAAAACGATTGCAATTTGTTTACACAACACGTCGATGTGTGTATGTAAAGTGTCAACAAGTCGATTCAGCTATACTGATTGACTGCATAAGCACATTGGAAGGATATCTTTTATTAAATAATATACGTGAATTGCATACATAGACATATATTTACTATAAAATAAAAATTGTTAAAATTTACAAGGGAAGAAGAGAAACGCGAAGAGAAAATAATTTGTGAATACAATACAATAATAAACAAAGAATACACAGATAATGATAGTGAAGCATTGCGTACTATGATTGAAGTTTTAAGTAATCGAAAAAGTAGTGCTAATTACTGTCACTAGTTCAAATTTGATTGTGTGTGGAGACTTTAATTGTAACATCCTAGCTGATGAATCTCTTACTTAAATCATGAATACATTCAATTTAGTGTCCGTAAACACAAATTTACCGACTCTGGTATTGCTCCTCCAACTTTACTAGACATGTTCTGGGTAACCGACTTGGATAAGGTAGCATTATATGACCAACTTACAGCAACCGCCTTTTCAAAACATGACTAAATTTATCCGACCTATTTTTTTTTTTTAATAATTCCCCATGCGCACCAAGGGGTTATGAATACCCCTTTACAGGCTTTTCACCAGGGCGCGGGCAGGTGGTGTAGTAGTTTAAAAACTTACATACATATTCCATGAAAAGACTTTTTCAGAGAATGGCCTCGCACGGGATTCGAACCCGCGATCCTCTGCTTGAGGATTCTATGCATATACCACTACACCGCCACCCCTACCTATGATTACAAAAACAAATGACTTTGTACCTCAATAGTTCATGCCTGCTAACACTAAAGCAATCTGGTTTTCATAAAAAATATACCTACATTACAGCCTCATTAAGTGAAGATATACGGCAAGCGGTCAATGATGATAAAGTAACCTTTCTTTTCCTACTAGACTTCTCAAAAGCATTTGATACAGTAGATCACTCTATCTTATGTGCAAACTTAAACGGTTCTGTAATTTCACATCTTGCACTGTAAAGCTTATAAGTTCTTATTTAACAAATCGAATTAGCAGTCGAATTTAATAACTCTTTATCAAGTTTTCTGCTAATTACATGTGGTGGTGCCCCCCAGAGGTCTATTTTGGGACCTCTATTATTTTCCATATACGTAAATGAACTATCCATCATCACCAAACATCGTTCCCTACATATGTACGCTGATGATGTAAAGTTGTATATGAATTGCCCGCTTAGCCTAATCGAGCACTGTGTAAATTGTATTAATGAGGAACTTAAATACATAGCAAGTTATTCTTAGAAAAATGGTCTTTAATTGAACCCTAAGCAGTTCGTATCACTAATGATTGCTAAAAACAATATCGACCTTTCATATTTTCTTATTATTATATTAAGCAACGCCCGAATAGCGTATGTTGAAACGGCCAAAAGTCTTGGCGTGGTGTTCAACCGTAAGATGGCCTAGGGAAATCATATTACCAGTATTGCGGGAAGAACCTATGGTGTCCTAAGAACGTTATGAACAACTCAATCGTTCACTCCCATCAGAACACTACCGCTACCGAAAACATTAGCCCTACCCACCTTAATCTACGAGTGTGAAATTTTTCCCAACTGTAATTCCGCCGGTAGAAGAAAACTGAATGTTGTATTTAATAATCTAATTCGTTATATCTTCGACCTGCGTAGATTCGACAGATTATCCAATTACTCGATACGCTTGCTCGGTATGACATTTGATAGTTTTCTCCAGTTTTGTGTTTTAATTTTTCTTTCAGATATTTTGTTAGGCCACCAACTCAATTATCTTTATAAAAAAAATACGAACCGCATCTTCTCACAGATCTCGAATGCTTATTCATCCGCATCATGCCTCTGGATCATTCCATGTAGGATCGAAAGACGTTCTGAACGACATCCCTCCGATTTGGCTGAAAAGTTGTAGAAATACTCATTGGAGTGGTACGAATCATATTCTGGAATATCCTTCGTCCTTGAAAATAAGAGCTATTCCAAATCTTTGAAAGTTCACCTTTTCCTGAATTCAACAAGGTATATTTTATCAAATTCTGATAAGCAGAGCCAAAGTTATAATTTTTTTAAATATAAAAGAAAGCATAAATTTTGATTCTTTTTCCAATTTTTAAAGTTCCGTTACACGCATACTATATCGAATTCTACAATTCAGGTCGTTCAGAGCTCCCCATATAGCATCGGCGATTTATCGTGAAATGACCACTCTCTTACATCCAAATGTCAATTTTTTGTGCATGCCATTCGCGCGTTGCGTTCTATTAGGGAAATAGAAAATAAGACTGGCATACTTACATTCATTATGTTTATACACTTACATATATTTTACATTATATTATTTTTATTAATTTCCGTTTTTTTTCTCTTGTTTTAATCTTTTTGAATAATCTACATATGTAAATGTTGTTATCAATTTTCTCTTCTATTTTTCTTTAATCCATAACTCCTAACTTGCTTTTATATATGTTTATTGCTATTTTATTCTCTCTAATACTACAACTTTTACATTGCAATCCGGTGAAACTCAGCGATATTATGTATTATGAACTAATATCGTTAATATTTATTATTGTTAAATTGTTTTAAACAGTATTATGAGTTTATGAATTAATCTTATATTTTAGCTTTATAAGACATACCTTAAAGTGAATAAGAATAAATAAATAACTTCTTAATAAAACTAATTAACTAAATAATAAATGTTCGCCGTTTATGAAGCCCTGTACCCTGAATTGTACACAGCTTACTCAGTAAAAAAAGTTGCTTCGGGTCCAGGCTCGACTAATGCCCTTAGATGAAAATAGTTACCATTCAAAGACCTGATTTTAACAACTGCTGTTGCCAGAAGAGCACTTGGTTGATGGACTTCAGGAGAGACAACTTTAGGTTGGTTGGTATTTATTTTTGTATAAAAAATATGTGTACCTATAGTTGTGTTTGTATAATTAATTGTATATTTATACCTGCTTTTATTAACATGCAACAGAGAATGGTGTGACTGCATGTAGTAATAGCAGCGCATACTGCTTTGACATTAGTTTGTTTTATGACTTGTATGCCAAACAGTTCCGACAAACTCCGATTCTGTCCGTTTGCAGATCTCCATTTCAATAAAATTTTGACCAGTCGGAACGGAGTGTCAACCCTTACCACATACCTGGCATGCAAACTACTTCTTCTTGATGTTCAACACCAGTGAAGAAGGCCCGTTGCTCTTAAAGATACAGATTCGAAAACACGTTCCAGGAACTCTGTAAATTGTGTTAGTTCGAACTACCTGACTTCTCCTCCCACAAACGCTGAGTAAAACCAGGTAACTTTTGTACCAATATGTAAATTAATATGTCCCAAGAACTAACTGGTAAACTTAAATTTTTCAGACCATGGAAACTTTCTTGGGACGTGTCTAATAGAGACTCTGTATTACTTGCTGTCTCATTTGTCAACTTCTGCTTTAAAAAAAATTGAAAGTTAACGTTTACGAACACTCGCTTGTGGTCATATCTAGCGAAGACAAACAACAAACGAGCAGACGAGAAATTAATTTACCAATATATGTGCATATCAAGTATTTAATACATGGGCTGAAAAGCCGTTTATAGAGAGGGCACTACTTAAATTAAATCCATACTATTTTCAGTTAGTACCAACCTTCAAAAGATACGTGTATAAATTTGACAGCTGTCGGATGATTACTTCTCGAGATATAGCGTTGTGAGTGAAGCAACTTTTGTTATTGTGAAATAAATGGATTCAAAACAATTTCGTGTGTTGATTTATCATTGATTTTTGATGGGAAAAAATGCAGCCGATGCAAAGAAATGGCTTGATAAGTGTTACCCGGACTCTGCACCAGCCGAACAAACCATTCGCAAATGGATTGAAAAATTTAAAAGTGGTCATACAAGCACCGAAGATGATGCACGCAGTGGACGTCCAAAAAAGGCTGTTTCAGATGAAAACATCAATAAAGTCCGCAAAATGATTACGAATGACCTTAAAGTGAAATTGATCGAGATAGCTGAGGCTCTGAAGATATCAAAAGAGCGTGTTGGATATATCATACATGAATATTTGGATATGCGAAAGCTCTGTTCAAAGTGGGTGCCGCGTTTGCTCACAGTCGACCAAAAACAACAACGTGTTGATGATTCAGAGGAGTGTTTAAAGCTGTTCAACCGCAATAAAGCTGAATTTTTGCGTCAGTATGTGACAATGGATGAAACTTGGCTCCATCACTACACACCAGAGTCAAGTCGGCAGTTAGCTGAGCGGCGAGAAGGCGACGAACCTCGTCCAAAACGACCAAAAACTCAACGGTCGCCTGGCAAGGTTATGGCATCCATATATTGGGATACACATGGAATAATTTTCATCGACTATCTCCAAAAGGGGCAGACTATCAACAGCGACTATTACATTGCGTTGTTAGAGCGTTTGAAGGACGAAATCGCAGAAAAACGGCCACATTTGAAGAAAAAGAAAGTGCTGTTTCACCAAGACAATGCACCGTGTCACAAGTCGATGAAAACGATGGCAAAATTGAATGAATTCGGCTACGGATTGCTTCCCAACCCACCGTATTCTCCAGATTTGGCCCCCAGCGACTTTTTCCTGTTCACAGACCTCAAGAGAATGTTCGCCGGAAAGAGATTTAAGACCAATGAAGAAGTAATCGCCAAAACAGAGGCCTATTTTGAGGCTAAACCGAAATCGTACTATAAAACTGGTATCGGAAGATTGAAAAATCGTTTCAATCAGTGTATCGCCCTCGAAGGTAACTATATTTATAATAAAGTTGAATTTTGCAAAAATGTTGTGTTTTACTATAAAGCGGCACTGAGTTTTTAGCCCATGTATTATTAGATTCTTTTTTTGCGATTTATGTGCAACCACTGAACGTGTCATTAAAAGGAGCAAGACACCGACTGCGAGTGAAGTATGTACTTTGTTTTAAGTGAGATGGATCTTACATAATGAACTAACTAATATTCGAGGTTTTTCACCTCCTTATTTTTTTTTATATAATCAGCGCGCGCTCAAGGGGTTTTGTACTCTTAAAATGTTCGTTCACAGCACGGCCGAAGGAAATTTAGGGAAGAAGAAAAAACAGGTACCGATGTACATTGTTTTTAAATGTTTGTAATTTATAACGACTAGGAAACACGGAGGAACGGCTTAGGAAAGAATCACGATGTTTTAGAGTACGTCCGAAAATGGGCTTGCGGGTATACTGATGAGCATTCATGGCGAGACGGGTGTTACGGATAAAAATTTGAATGGGCGGAATCCTACTAGCGATTTCAATGGAGAACTGGTGGGAGAAATAGCGATAAACCAAAGTGAGACAGGAGATATTACGTCGATGTTCTAGGGTGTCAATTGAATGACTGATATTAGAATTACTAATGAGTTTTATCGTACAGAGATGTTTTATTAGCACCTGACCAGATGTGGGCATTGTACTCTAATTTTGGGCAGATGAATGCCTTATATATTGTGGCCAGAACAGAGCAAATAAAATATTTCTTACATCGCTTGAGTAAACCTAGATATTTCGCAGCATTTTTGGCGACGTCGAATATGTGGTCATTCCAACGTAAGTTGTCACTTACACACATACCGAGAATGGAAAGTTTATCGATTTCGACGATGCAAGTGCCAGTCATGGGTAATGGCTGGGTATTTGAATTTCGTTTTAATGACAGCAGACAGCATTGAGTTTTGGAAGCATTAAATTCCACTCGGTTAATAGTTCCCCAATATCGGAATTTAATGAGCTTAACATACGCTGCCGATCCCGTTCTACAATCGAAGAGCAGGGGCGTGAATCTGGGAACGAATATGAAAAGTGGAGAGAACTGTCAACAGCAAAGGAATATATTGAATTAGAAGTAGTAGAAAAGAGATCATTAATGAAAATTTAATATAGTGTCGGAGACAGAACGGAGCCCTAGCGCATACCAGCATTCTTAGAAATTTTAGAAAGGTAATTTCTTATCCATTGAAGAAGAGAGTCATTGATTACAAAAGCACGCATTTTACAAAAGAGCCTGATGCCAAACTCTGTCGAATGCCTTAGTAATATCAAGTGCAACTATCTTGCTTTCGCCAGATTGGTTCTACTTTTCGGTGAGACATGCCATCAAATCACCAGTGGACCTATTGCTACGAAAACCATATTGCCGGTCATTGGGCAGTTTTCGTGTTTCGAGAAATTTCATGAGCTGACGGTTAATAGCGTTTCCATGACCTTGGAAAGTAGGGACGTAAGTGCAATAGGTCTGTAGGAGTAGAGAGAAGAAGATTCGCCTTTTTTAGGGACGGACTGGACAAATGTTGTTTTCCATCTTTTCGGAAAGAGTCCTGTAGAGTAGGATTGATGAAAAAGCTTACGCTGTGGTTTTACCAGTGTGGAAGAACACCTCTTCAGAAGAAGGGGCGATATACCATCTGAACCAGCGGATTTATGCATGTTAAGATCTTTGAGCACTCTTGCCACTACACGAGTGCGAAAGTGGATTCGTCCCATTGTAGATTCGATGCACTCAAGTGTAGGCGGGGACAAAGCACAGCCTGGAGTGTTGAGCTAGCCGCAAAGTGTTCAGCAAGCAAATTAGCCTCGTCCAAAGAGCTGACAGCTGGAATGTCGTTATAAATGAGCTTTGGGATGGAGGATGAGGCAGAATTTCTAATGTTTTTGACGAATGACTAACAATTTTTACTGCCTTTGGGACACTGCAGTATTTTTTGCCTCAGTTTTTGGTCGTATTGGAATTTCACATGCTTGAGAAAGACGTTGCAGTCATTTCTGGCCCGTTTAAACTTTTTTCGGTTTTCCTCTGTCGGGTTGGTCTTGTAGGACAGAAAAAACAGTTCTCTAACCCTGACAGCCTCTTTACAGCTCGAGTCATACTATGCCTTTTATTTTGGTTTGATACTCTTCAACCGATGAGGGATAAAGCATCTCATTCCAAAGAGAATAGTTTATGTGATCATATCAGCAGCGGCATCTACGTCGTTATCGAGGAAACATTATGACCAGTTAAAATGCATAAAGAAGTTATTAAGTCCGCTCCAATTGGTTTTCTCGTATTGCCATACGAATTTAGATTTAGAATTTAGTAGATATGACACAATGGCCCGACGAGCCTAGAGGGGAGAGCACATCAACGCAGTACCTGTCAGGGCGAGAAGTTGAAAACAAGGTTTTAGCTATATGACTATCAACGTCTGGTATTCGTGTGGGCTTATTCATAAGCTGGGTTAAATTATTTTCCGCAGCGAAGATCTCAACACACCGTCCTTCGGGTGTTGTCTGTCCAGAATGTCGAAGCCAACCAGAATTGTGTATATTGAAATCGCCCGTAATCACGATTTCAGTATGAGGATACAGGGATACAATTCTTTGAATGGAGTCAGACAGCGCATCAAAATCCTGAAAGGTCGAGTTGCTGTCCAGTTTGGGGCTTCTGTAAATTAAGCAGTAGTGTATAATTTGCTTACGGGGATGGAATTTTAACCACGTGAAATTGAATTCCGGATTGGAACAGAAACTACTTTGTGGTGGAATTTGGTAAGCTACATCACTACGTACATAAATGGCGAGACCGCGATCAGAGTGATCTACCTGTGTTTCACTAAATGCCAAAACAGCTGAAAAGTGATTAGTTTTTAATCCGCGTATATTGGCTACATCCACCCTGAATTCCCTAGTCATAACTTCAAACAAACACAGCAAAAACAAACACCGACGATACTAAGCAGGCATGCGAAGTGATGGTTTACCCAATCAAATTGCTGTAGGTGTTATGCCCTTGCAACAATATGAATCAGTGCACCAACAAAATTTTTACACACAACTCCATCGGATGTTACATGCACTCAGTCACTGCCCGTACCGTATGATAAATATAGTAACGGCAGTGACCGAGTGTAAGCAACAGTACTACGACAAGGAGCGGGAGAGGTGGGATACCCGCACTCCGTAATATTTTTATTTTATTTTTTTAATTCCAATTAATTTTTTTTTTTTTTTAATTTTTAAATTATCTCTTACTTATTATCACGAAAAGTATTTGATACTGTGCTGCGATGTCTTTATTGAAGAATGTAATCGAATTTTAAGTAAAATTAAAACCAAGAACCTCATAGCAGTAGGAGATTTAAATATATGTCGACATTTTAAAAGAATTTGATAATGAAAAGGAAAACTATTTGCTCTTAATGACTTCTTACGGTCTCAAGAGCCTTATTAATGCACCAACTCGTATATTTAATACAACGAAGACTTGTATTGACCATATATTCATGCGGTTGCGGAAGAAAAACAAGAGTTTTTTTTACTGTAATATTGATGACTGCAGAAGTACTTATCATCATATGTTAATTTTAAGCACCAATCAGGTCACCAACCCCATTAATAATTAGAGCCAATAACGTCAATTTATCAGAACAAACTATACCTTGCTAAGTGAACGTCCTAAATATGAATTTTGGGAATCTGTATATCATATATATTGTGGTATATATATGTCTGTATATTTTTACGGTCTTAAAAAAACATATAGATAGCTGCACTTCTGTATCTCCACTTAATTCTGGAAACAGGAAGTACAAGCCTTTAAAACCTTGGATGACTTTTAACTTGTTACACAAAATTAAAAACTTAGGAGGTTTTCATTAGAGTGTAGAAAATATCAAAATAACTTAAGACTAAACAAAATTCTATTACAGCTTATGTAAAGACAGCGATAAAGAAGTAATTGATTCTCGCAATAATTATTATACCCAAGAGATGCTTAATGCGAAAGGTGAGAACAAAGAACAATGGAGATCTGTTGATGAAATTTTAGGTAAAAATCGTCAGTCGACATCAATAGATGTTTTAAAAATCAATGAAGTTACTTTATTTGAGGCTAGAACTTAAACACCGCCACAAACCCCGCTATCGGCTTTAGATCGATCTGTGTAGAAGTGAATAGACTTGTCGTCCATTAAAGAATCTTCCTCCCAGAATGATCTAAAGGGAAAGCTCGCATGAATGTCTTTGTCAAACCGAAGTTTAGGTATGGTGTAATCGATGTTCTCTATGTAGATTGCCAATGTATTAAGAACATTAGCGTGTCCAAAAAAATTTGCACACTATGTATTCGCTTTTAGGCGAATAGCTTCAGTCGCAGTTATTTGCCTGCTGAAAATGTCGAGGGGTGTCAAGGGAAACAAAATGTCTAAAACCGCGGAGGGAGTGGAACATAGAACTCCGATTATGCATGGACATGCAGTTCTTTGGACTCTGCTTGGTTTGTTGCGGTTGACTGCCATGTCGAAGGCCGTCCTACAATAGATGTATAGATAGTGGGTTTTTCGAGGTTGAGGGCTTTGTTGACTCTTTCTTGAATGTTAGTTTTCCAGTTAAGTTTCCTGTCAAAAATAAGACCCAGATATTTTGCTGTATCGGAAAACACTAAATTAATATTTATTATTAAGGCAGGGTGTAAAAGAAATCAGTTTTATGGGAGTTAAAATACGCAGCGATCCGCTCAACGGGTTAATCTGTTAAGATTTAACTGAAGGAGTTTTTTGATGGTATAAAGATGCTTACCTGAGACGGATATAGCAAAGTCATCCGCATAGGCAATCAACCTGCTACCTCCCGCTTCTGCTGACACATCCCACCCGATTTGGAGCTGATTATCGTGCTATTTAGCATAAGACTGATCAATTCCCCAAGTGAGTCGTCTACCTGCAGATATAACATCGCAGTCGTGATTGCGTATGTGTTGACGTTGTTAAAGGCGCCCTCTATGTGCAGGAAAACCACCATTGCGTACTCTCCATATTGTAAGGCTCAGCGAATGCAGACCCATTTTCACCGTTTTCCCTTTACAGTAGGCATGTTGGATCAATCTTAGCTCGAATATGAATATCAATCAGTCGTTCTAGAGTATTTAGAAGGAAAGGTGATAGACTTGTAGGTCTCCGGACTTTTGATCTTGTGAATGAAAACTACATTGACTTCTCCCCATGACAGTGTGTTAAACTTTACAAAGACGAAAAGGTCGATTTAGTTCAAAGGATAGACAGCAGTGCCTGTTCTTTATTAACAATGACATTTACTTTAAAAAGTAGGTGTACATAATACGATCACTATATGTGTTGGTATATAAAAAAACTTGAATATAACATATGTACCAACAAGAAATGTAGAGTACAGTGATAACAAAAATCTACTTTGCATAATAATACACTTTTAACACTCCCAGTATTTATTATCTTTCAAATAAAAGAACTATGTTTTTACAAGTTCAAAATATTAAAATTTTTACGAAATAATTCAAATTTAACTGCAGCAAGTAGCTTTGTGAAAGCATCAACTAATTGGTAATTTGATGGTACAAAACAAATCTCGAATCGGTCCTCGTTGAATTTTTCTCGGGTGAAATGAACAGGAACATCAATGTGCTTGCATGGAATTCTGGATTCTTCACTATCCTAAGAGCGCTTTGATTGTCGATATAAAGCGTTGGTTTAACAACTTGAGTAACTAGTAGATCTTGTATGAGTGCAGCAAGCCGCATCAATTCTTTGACTGCTTCCGATGTAGACACACACTCTGCTTCTGTTGTGCTCAAAGCCGTACATCGTTGCTTTTTTGACAACCAAGAAATAGGGTTAGCTCCAAGAAGACAAATATGTCCACTCGTTGAACGTCTTGTCGAACAATCCGCTGCAAAATCTGCATCGCTATAAATAAAAAAATAAGGAAAGTTTTTAGTTTAAAATATATACCAACATTTTTTATATTATTCAAATATTTGAAAATTCGTTTGATAGCTTTGACATCATGAAAATTTAGTTTATCCAGAAAACGGCTAACTATTTCTACTGCATACAAAATGTCAGCCTTGGTTCCAATAACTAAATACATTAGGCCTCCTACTGCTTCACGATAAGGAAATCAGGTTACAGATGATGAGCTTTCCGATTCAACTGCAGACCTGCTTCCAAGTTCACTTGGTGTAAGTACAGGACATGATTCTGACATTTTAATCTTGCGAAGTAACCACTCAACGTAATTCGACTGATTAACGAAGTGTCCCCACCTTCCTAATGAAAAATTTGAACTCCAAGGTAGTAATTTGCTTTAAAAAGTTTAAAATCGAAGTGTTGAGTTAAAAATTTCTTGATGTACTTTTCGTACATTCCGGACAGCGAGCAAACCATCATCAATATACACTGCAAGATAAATCAATATTTGGTTGTGTTTTAGCATGAAGTCGCATGGATCAGCTTCAGAGATGATAAACCCAAATTCGACCAGTATGCTTGTGAATCTCATATTCCAACATCTTGAGGCTTGCTTCAGGCCGAATATGGTCTTAATAAGTTTACAAACTCGACCAGAACCATCGTTGTACCCCTGAAGCTGGCACATATAGATTTCTTTATTTAGTTAACCGTTGAAAGGCAGTCTTAACGTCAAGCTGGTAATGTGTTAGGCATTGACTGGCTGCAATAGCGAAAATTGTGCGAATCGATGTAAATTTCTCAATGGGGCTAAAGGTTTGAGCATAATCGATTCCCTCTTGTTGATTAAATCCTTTAGCAACAAGACGTGCTTTTTAACAGTATTTGTTGATGATAACTCTGTTTTATAAACCCATTTGTTCTTGATGATTTTTCGCTCCGGCGCGTAAGTCAACCAATTCCTATGTTTTGTTAATTCGATGAGATTCCATCTCCTCATCCATGGCCTTTTTCCACTTAGCTGCTTCATCTGATTTTTAAGCATCTTCAAAAGTCTTTGGCTCAAAAGAACTACAAATAAGGGCATTAGTGTTAAATACAGAACTTAGTTTTAAGCTACTTTGAAAATGACTATTAAGTTTTCCTTGGTAGTTTCTAGTTGTTTGATTTGAAAGAGCATTTTCAATCGTTGAATTGTTTTCAGAATGACTTTAAAGTTTTTCTTGATATTTATTGGGCTCGGAACAGACATGTGTCGTTTTCACAATATTTGAATTTTCTGTTTTAAAAATTACCTCATGTTTCAGACCTTCAACATCGTTCTCCTTCATTGTATTCGAATCTATGCCAACTACTGAAAATTCTTTGAACAAAACATCCCTTGAAATTACTTTTTTGTTAGTTTTTCGAAATCATACACGAAAACTTTTTAAATTTTCAGGATATCCAAAAAAATTCCTGATTCGGATTTTTTATCCAATTTCTGCCTTCTTTCGTTTGGAATGTGTACAAAATCTCACTTCCAAATATTTTGAAATTATGTAAAGTCATTCTTTTATTACAAAATAATTCAAAAGGGGTTTTTTATTTTTCAGGGCTTGACCGAAATCTGTTTACTCTGAAGACTGTCATATTTACGACTTCAGCCCGTAGTCTAAATGGCAAGTTCATGGCGTCAAGCATTGTTCTTGCTGTCTCAACTATAAATCTCATGTCTCGCTCCGCTGTGCCATTTTGCTGTGGTGTGTAGGGTGTGTAGGGTGTGGAGGTCTGATGGCAGTTTCCATGACGTTGAAGTAAGGTCGCGACTTCCGTATTTTTAAATTCTAAGCCATTGCCCGATTTGATAATTTTGACGTGATGATTAACAAGTTAATGAATCTTTCAATCATGGCAGAAGCTTGTGATTTCTCATTAACGAAGTAAGCGATCTTAAAATTCGAATAATCGTTTTTAAAAAGACAAAAGTATTAAGTATCCGCCAATTGATGACGTTTGCATCAGGCCACATAGATCTGGGTGTACCAATTCACCTGGCTCCTTAGCACGCGAGCTACTCTTTGAAAAAGCTGATCTATGCATTTTGCCAGCTGCGCATGATTCACAGATTTGTAAGTCGTCATTATTATCGGATTTCAGAAAGCTTCTTATTTGACCACGCTTGCAGCGATTTAGCTTTTAATGAAGTGCAAGCGGAATATAACATTTGTGGTTCCACTACCCTAAACAACATTTTAAATAAACGACCTGAGCGATTTCCAACAGCAACAACAACTATAAGGCTTAACAATTTTACACTTGCATCTAGTTGATGAGGTAAGACTATAATTTTTGTCTAGAGCACTACCAGAAGAAAACAGGTTTATTTTGACATCAGGCACAAAATACACGTCAAATAAAAACTAAGATATTAATTGAACCCTTGCCAAGTGCATTAATTTTACTTCCATCTCCTATTATTATCGGTACCGGCTCCTCAAGCTGCGTATATTCGCTGAACCATTCTAAATCTAAAACCCAATCATCATCATCGACAACCACATTAGAATTTACTGAAGCGCAAACCAAAGCATCGCAATCACTACTCTCTTCTTCGTTCGTATAATTTAATTGTTTATTTTTATTTGGATAATCGGACTTCCAATGACCGTATTGATTACAGTATAAGATGTTCGCACCGCAACATCTAAAAAAATACTGCGAACAACCAACCGTTCGTTCAAATAAACAATTAAACTTCGACTTTATTCTTTGATTCCAGAATTAGGCTGCCAACTAAACTTTAACTTATCCTACTCCACACCTTCGTATCGTCGCATTTGGTGTATAGCGCGTGCAAGGGTTTTATGTTGCATCAGCAATTTCCCAGTTTGAGTCGTGGGAAACAATTGTTAGTTTCCGTCACACGCTTCGTGTTACGGCGACTTACGATAGGTGGTAAAATACAGTGTCCACAAGTGCATGCATGAAGTCAAGGTGACTTCTCATCTCTCGACTTGTGGAATCGTGGCGCGTTACCTCCTCCCCCTTTAAGAATCTACGTCCCGTAGATCCGGCTGATGTTGGGATGATCTGGAATGATGAGGATCCAGGTTTGATATTCGTATTGGCGGCTTATAGAGCTTCCTATTAATTTTGTGCCAGACAATCGCAGCTGCTCCAACAATTGCCAGGAAGATCGTTATATCCGTGGCTGTAGGTAGTTTGATCCTATCGGTAATGTTACGCAGTCGTTTAATGTTGCTTAGACTGATTCCATGGACATATTCGATGTCAATTATATGTCCCACATTGGATATGTTGGTAAGTACTGATGGTAAGGCTTGAAGGGATGTTGCCATGAAACTGGAAAATGTGCGGTTGTTAAGCTGCACTGTCTCGTTCTTAATTTGAATTATGTAAGTTCCAGTTAAGTTCCTTTTAGTTTCTTCGGTCGTGATTTGGCCCTTAAAATTCGTAACAAAAATTGTGTCTTCCTTCAGAAGTTCAACGATTTCGACAGTATTGGTACGGTATATGCAGGATGCGTGTCCTCCTTTTAACAGTCGAGCAATACATTCATCCTCGTTAACTTTCTTCAGGGCGTTTTGTTCACAGACGGTCAGATTACTTATAGTAAGGCATTTTGCGACAACACCATATGTCTCTTCTTGATTCACTAACATTCTGTCAAATGGTAGGTCGACTTGCCTTCCGTTCAAAATCGTTGCTCTTGTTATTAAGAAATTGTACTCGATCTTGCTCAGCTTAGGGATTGACAGGACATACAGCAACATACTGTCATTTGTAAAAACTGACGGAACCCCATATTGGAGCGCTTCGACTTCATTTGCGTAAGGCAGAGTCTCGAGTTCGTTAATCACCCTGTTTACCTCTTCTCTATCTAGTAGGTTTGTATTGACGATGCCGCTCTTTGCCATTTGACACGCTCTCACCACTTCATTGATTTCCTCTTTGTTGATCGAGATTTCATTAATGGCATCTTGCTCGAATCTAGCCTTGCTGGATGCCGCTACTTGGTTTTTGGAACTTTCGATGACCCAGTTGATTTTTCTCGTTATTTCCTCGTTTATTGAAAGGACTCTCTCATTGATACTATACTGCTGGTGGTTTCGTTCTATCAGGTCTTGTTCACTTCGTAGAACCTTATCCCAGTCAGTTGCGCCTGGGCTTCCAGCCAACCATTTCCAGGCTGAGCCAATCCAGTTGATAGATCTCGTCCTCCTGGTCGTTCTTCCTTTTAGCAGGCTGATGCGTTCTCTGATCTGTGCCAGATGATGTTCCGCTAGGTCTTTTGTTTCCTGCTTAAGAATTTCGCTGGTAACGAGGTCAGCCATTTTTTTCAGTATGTCTTCAAGCTTCTGGAGGTTGACCATGTGTATTAGATTAAAATGCCCATCGATGATCCAAGCTTTACCATCCTTGATTGATGCGACTGATGAATGGTACTCGAAAATGTGGAACCCTTGCACTGCACTTGCTAGTAATATTCTGCGTAATATACAATTTTAAATAATTATGGCAAAGATTATAATAAGCGTTTCAGTGAAACTGCACGTAAAAGTGATAATGATTAAATTGTAAGGTTAAGATTTATAAATAAATTTACATTTTCAGAATATAACAATTCTACTCTGATTTTAGATTATACATATTTAATAAAATTAATATAGGATCGTGTCCATACAATTCGATATATAAATTTTATTAAAATGAATTTAATTTACAATGTTGGTTGTAGTTAATTTTAAAGGTTTTTCTTGCTTTTTTCTTTAACATTGAAATAGTTTCGATATATAAATTTTATTAAAATGAATTTAATTTACAATGTTGGTTGTAGTTAATTTTAAAGGTTTTTCTTCCTTTTTTCTTTAACATTGAAATAGTTAAAATGTCAACTAAAGCTAATTTTTCAGCAATAGTTATATAAAATAATTTTTATTTTATGGTGCGAAATTTGTGCTGTGTGCTGGCGTAAAATTAATATATGTGCGTAATATTATTATTTATGCGTAAGATTATTATTTTTGCGTAAGTGTGCTATTATGAATTTCTAATTTGTGCCCTGTGGATTTTACGACCAGTGGTTGTGACCACTGTTACCTTATTATCCTTTTCCAACACTTCTTTTCGATAGAGTGGCTTATGCTTGCCTTGGATTCTCTTGTACTACCTTTCTTGAACTTTTTAGGTATGGATCTTTTGGAATTTCGCCATTTATTGGCTAGTTCCTGTTTTTTATGCAGTCTAGCTCTAAGGTCGCTGTTAGCTTTAATTTGGAAGTTTACTAGATTCTGAAAGTTTATTCTGGAGGTTCGGTTAAAAAAGATATCGGATGGCTTTTTGTTCGTCACTGAATGAATTGTGGTATTATACCTGTCAACTGCAATGTTTAGAAGTTCCCTTAAATTCAAGTCTTTGTATTCTGCCTTTAGACAGCGGTAAATTTCCAGGATTGTAGAGTGAAATCTCTCAACCTGTCCATTTACTTCACTCCGGTTTACTGGTGTCTGATACGTTTGTATGTCCAGCATCTTTACAAAGTTCAATACAATAGGACTAAGGAAACTTCTTTCATTATCCGTCACTATCACTCTCGGAACGGTAAACTAATGCAATACCTTCGCGAACTTGTTTTTTAAGTATATCGAAGACTTATTTTTTATATGAAAAAGCTTTGCAAATTTGGAGAATTTGTCGATAAAGCTCATAAACTTCTCGTTCTGTATCTCCATTATATCAATATGTAAGGTTTCGCAAGGATAGGAGGGCGCAGGAGTCTTCTGGAGTTGCGGAGTAACTGGATGTCTGTCATACTTATTCAAATGTTTTAGTTTTATTCACATGTTTTAGTATACTGTGTGATCAGACTGTTCATCCTTGGGAAATAGTACTTCTCTAAGATTTGTTCTTTGTTTTCCCTCGCATTCCTGTGTGCTCTCCTGTGTTCCTTGCTAATCAGCTGACAAATCGCTCCTGGTTCCTAACGTCTTCCACTACTCTTTGTGTCAACCTAATCTTGTAATGTTTAAAGGTTTCAAGATATACCTCCTGCAAGAGTCCTAAATAAGTTTTAGGTATTTTGATCCCATTGATGGTGTTATGATTAATATTGGATTTTAAAATGTCAATTAATTGCTCTTTTTCTAACATTTCGAAAGCGAAATAATGTCTGGAGAAGCCCGGATGTGGCTGCTGTTTGATTTCCAGACCTTTCCCAATTTTTATGATGATTTGATTACGAAATACATTGAGTGGGACTTCCACATGTGGTATTAAATCTGAAGAGTCTTGCATTGCACTATGGACGGTCTCACCAGCAGAATCAGTTGATTCAATATCCGCTCCAATCGTTTCCGCGAAGGAACCATTCTCTGCGGCTGTCACTGTTTGGGATTCCGCAGTGTTAGTACCAGAGCTACCTTCCTCGGCTGATTCCGTTAAGGAATCCCTCATTGTATTCAGCTGGGGTATTGGTAAGCAACTGCTATTAAAGGTCTTCAGTCTAGAAAGAGCTTTGGCCACCAAATTTGATTTACCTGGTTTATAAATTAATTCGTAGCTGTACTCTTCGATGCGAGCTTTCCATCTATTCAATTTAGCGTTGAAGTTGCTATTTCCCAACGCGAATGTTAGTGGTTGGTGATCTGTGAAAATCCGCACTTTCTTAGCACCGTATAGGTATGATCGCAAATTATCAAGAGCCCAAACGATAGCCAACATTTCTTTTTCATTGGTTGCATAGTTCTGTTCGGTCTTATCACGAGTCCTGGATATATACGCAATTGGTCTATCATTTTCGCCCTCGTCTTGAGATAAAACTGCGCCTATTGCGTAGTTCGAGGCGTCAGTCTTTAGATTAAATGGTTTTTGGAAATCAGGAAAGGCTAGGATTTCTGCAGATGTTAAGAGAATTTTCAAATCATTAAAAGCTCTAAGTGCTTCATCATTTAAATTGATCGGAACACGAATGGATTCATTCGTCTTAACTCGAGCATGCTCACCCCTTGTAAGGTTAGTCAGAGGCTTCGCTACCTTCGCATAATCGCGAATAAATTTCCTATAATAAGATGTTAAACCTAGGAATAATTTGAGTTCTTTAAGATTCTCTGGGGGTTTGATTTTTTGGATCCCATCAACCTTTTTAGTATCTGGCTTGATGCCGTCAGGAGTTATTACGTACCCCAGAAACTCCACTTCAGTTTGCATGAAGTGTGTTTTTTCCAAGTTTACTTTTAGGTTTGCTTCTTTGAGTCTGACCAAGACGGTTTCAAGGTTTCTCAGGTGATCTCCTTTATTATTACCAAAGACGATTATGTCATCTATGTAGACATAACAAATTTTGGCAATATAAGGTTTTAGCACATCGTCTATCATACGTTGAAATATAGCAGGGGCATTTTTCAGCGCGAAGGGTAGTCTGAGAAATTCGTATTTGCCGTTCAAGGTTTAAAAGGCAGTCTTTGGAATGTCTGACGGTTTAATCGGTATTTGATGAAACCCAAAAGTTAGGTCGAGGGTTGTAATAATTTAGCTTTACCCAGACTGGCAAGAGTGGAATTAATGTCCGGGATAGGATACGTGTCTGCAATAGTTACCATGTTCAATCTTTTATAGTCGATGACCATTCGGTATTGTTTTTCGCCATCTGGCTTTGGTTTTTTCGGAACCACCCAGATCGGCGAATTGTAAGGGCTTCTGGAGGGTCGAATTATGCCCTCTTCAAGCAACTTAGCTTTCTCTTTTTCCACCTCTCCTCTCAGACAGGCGGGATAGGGAAAGCTTTTAGTATATATTGGTTCATCGGTGCTCATTCTAATGTCGGCAAGGACGCAAGTGTCAACTACTACTCTCGCGTCGATGGGACCAAAAAGTGAATCGTATTTCCTCATTAGTTCATATAGTCTGGCTTTAACATTTTCAGAGAGTTTGGGATCTATTATTGAATTTATTCCTACGGACAAGTTTTCTTTTAAAGGTATTTTAATATTATGTTTAAGGGTCAATACATTTTCCTTCCTATCAATGAGTGCCTCCATTTCCTTCAACGTATCATCTCCTATGATACCGTCAAAGGAATTGAGACCTAGTAGGACATAAAATTTGACAAGAGTTTGACTATTTGCGTGTTTAAAAAACTCCCCTTTGACCGGCTGACTGGACACTAAAGGGTTTTTCTAGACTAATTGTTTGTTGTTTTATCCTATCGGTAATAAAATTTTTGTTTGCTCCTGTATCTATTAGGAACTTCAGAGTTTCTCCATCCCGCGTAACATATTCTATATATGTCCTTGGCAGTAACGGTGTTGAAAAGTCTTTGATGCTTTTGAAGGTGATTATCTGATCTTGCTTGTCTTTTCAAGGAATTCTTGTTTTTGGGGCGATTTACATAATCTACTTGCTTTGTTTGAATTGAACGGTCCACCTCCATTTTTTCATTAGGTTTGGGACCTACCCTCGGAGGGGGGCCATGTTCACGAGGAGTGTACCTCTGCCCGCCGGCATGTCGTTGATTAGAGTGAAACTTCCTTGGTGGGACAGTAGGCCCCTCTTGATTATGAAAAGTTTGGTTAATAGGGGAAGTAATCGTATTTGGGCCATTATTGGCGTGGATAGAATGATTCCTACAGTTCAAATTCTGCATTTTGAGACATGCTGAATAAGCTTCAGGGAGAGTTTTGGGTCTTTGAACTATTAACAGCCTAGATAGGTCGCCGTTGAGGCCACGGATAAAAACATCCAATGCTCTATTTCTGTATGTTTCGACTTATGCATTAACTGTTTCTTCCGTGTAGAATTCTGTTTTGAGCTTGTTTACCATCAGGGAAAGTTGATGGTTAACTGCTGCAAAAAATTCATCCAACTTACTTGATCTTTGTGATAGCTGATTAAGTTGGTGTTCTAAGGTTCGCATGTCCTTCTTATCCGCATAATGCAGAGAGAGACACTGCTTTATTTCCTGCCAATCGTTGTCAAATATGTTGTATGAAACAAGGGCTGCATCCGCAGAACCCCTAACCTTTCCACGTATGTGCTGCAAAATCGCACGATACAGTGGCTTGGTTCGGATGATCTCAAAATCTTTTAAAACTCCCTCCACAGCATGAAACCAAGAGACGTTGGGTTTCCCGTGAAAACCTGCAACTCTTTTACGCTATCCGGGAGCCGGCTGATTTCCTTAAGATCGGCTTCCGCTTGAGGTGGGCAGAGTGACGCTGGCGTTATTGGCCCATTCATTATGGTAGAGCTTCGTGATCCCTCCAAAAGGGCTAGGCGATTTCCTAAGCTCCTTAGTGTTTCTTCGGAGATAGGAGGTGATACTCTCCTATCTCCCAATAACTAAATAAACATGAAAAACGACTGTTCAGGGTCATCAAGATTTTTGCAATCAGCATGGATTTAAGACCACTTCTCCAACATCTCTTAACTGTTGCACTAAGCTTTCTAATTTGCTCATTTGTGTCGTCTATTGTATCTTTATGGAAGCTATAAAAACTGTTTTGAAGTAGGCTTAAACTCACGCTTGATTTTTTTTTCGTACACCGAACAAAGTTTACTCCACATTTTACCAGACGTCAAACAGTTAATAATGTGAATTAATGGCTACTGTCCAATAAATGTTGCTATTCTGCCGGAATATTTTCATCTCTATTTACCTCCAAAAAAAAAAAAATCACAAATGTTCCATTGTTCCGAGCATTGCAACGTTTCGATTTTTGCACTATTACTATCAATTTTAAATGTGATTCTTAAAAAAAAAAGTATTTAACACGATCTTCAAATAAATAAACTTTGTATAAGAATTACTCGCAAACTTTAAAAAAAAAAACTTAATCACATTTTTGGGTAACACAACCTGTTAAAATTTACAAAGGTGAAAGGGTCCTTTTAGTTCAAAAGATAGATAGTAAGTGCCTGTTTTTTTTATTAACAATGGCATTTGCTTTAAGAAGCAGGTGTATATCATACGATCACTATATGTGTGGTATATAAAGAAACTTGAATATAACATACCATATTTACCAACAAGAAGTGTAGAGTACAGTGATGACAAAAATCTACTTTGCATAATATAATAATACACTTTTAGCACAGTGGAATGTGGATCCGTTCTACACAGCTCTTTATGATATTCTCTAGCGTGAGCAAGATAATAGCGGAGAACCTTTGCAGTTTGGCCGGTACTATACCGTCCGGACCAGCAGGCTTGTATGGTTTCAATCTATGCAACGCCCAAAGCAGTTTTTTTTCTTGTAATCAGACCATGAATTTTATTCACGGTTGCAGCTACCTGGAAAATTGGTATCCAGTAGCAAATATAGTGATTCATCATTTGAGGCTGTTCAAGAGCTATCGATTTTTTCAAACAATTGAGCATCATAGGATTTGTAGAGATGCCTCAGAGGTTTCTGTGATTTCGTCAGGAAATGATCCACACATTGACGTTTTGCTTTCCTCAGTTCTTTTTTGTATACTTTGAAGGATTCTTTGTATGAGTCCCAGTCAGTCACTTTTCTTGTGACTTTCATCATTGTGGCTTTTTCTTGCACCTAGGTTGAATCAGAGGGCAGGAAGCAGCCATAGCCTGATTGAGAGCCATGGTAAATTCCTTGACTTTCATGTCAAACTCATTCGTGTCACGCGGAGGACTTGAGAGTTCAAAGGATAATGCTTCTGAAAGTATTCCTCTGTATTTTGGTCAATCAGTTTTCAAATAATCCGGAATGCTGTTTGGCTGGGGGGAGCATCACTCAGGCGAAATTGGAGGTGCCTGTGGTCTAAAAACGAGTGTTCAGTCGATACCATCCACTTTGTTAGCATTTGAGTAATGTTATCTGAAACTTTTTTTTTTATGATGCCGCGCGCGCACCAAGGGGATATGAATACCCTTTTACTGGCTTTTCACCAGGGCGCGGGCGGGTGGTGTAGTCGTTTGAATCTCAGGTGTAGTAGGTTTCGATATTTTTCCCAGAGGTGGTTGTCAAACTGGAGTCAGTGCATCCTCAACCAGTGGGTCTTATTACGTGCTAGTTGTTAGTTCGTTACATTTTAGCCCAACCAGCAACTACTCCAACATCAGTGTTACACCTTCATGTCAGAGTTGACGTCGACGGGATTATCATATAACTACATAAAAATTCCACGAAAAAACTTTTTTCAGAGAATTGAGAAACAAGAGTGATATCAAGAATTTCCTGCCAGTTTCTTGTTATAAATTTGGGTTTATTGCCAATCTTGCAGGGAATAAGGTTAGTACTTAAAATATAATCAAAAAGTGACTCACCTCTATCGTTGATGTTGGTACTGCATACAGTGTGATGAACGTTAGTGTAGCACCCGATGATGAAGCCAGTTTTTTGACTTCCAGCTTCCAGTACCACCCTTTCTAGGTTATCACCAAACAGAGGGCCAACATGATCGTGCCCAAGATACGCCGGTGCAAGCCAGGAGGAGCCTTTGGCAGCCTATAGCTGGGCAACGGTTAAGTCGGGGTAGCTGATGTTAGGAAGTAAAACTACATTAAGGATACCTTTTACTAGTATACAAGTTATTTAATATTACCTTTGTTTCTTGTATAGAGTGGAGCATATAAAGGAGTCCCAAATCCACGAACCACGCCTCCCGCAATCCATGGTTTCTAAAGATGATGTCTTCTGCGTTTCTGGAAAGACGCAAAATAAGTGCGGCCGAATCCTTTTTTGAATGGTGCAGATTAATCATTGCTACAATTTCCCAGAGTAGTCTCCACCAGGGTGTTGTTCGAGTCCTCCGATTCTGAACTTGAGCCCAAGAGCTCATCTTCTACTTCTGATCGTGTAGGATGTCTTTTTATTTCGTTATTGGTTTCCATATCCGACAGAGTGTCACCTCGGATGAATTGGAGTCGTCGCTGTCTATTTCTGGAAAGCATATCGACACTCCCAGATCTGAAGCCTTATTTGTAGTTTTGGTTAAAGGAAGAGGAGGTTGCTTACCACTATCGAGCTCATTCTTTTTGTAGACCTTTAAGTGTATATCCTCGAACCCGAACCGAATCATGTTTTTAGTCTGCGCTAGAGGGTTTAGGGATTCCTTATTGATCAGGTTGGTTTTATAGCTAACACTTTTAATGAATACTTCGTTGAAATCTCACAAAATGGAATAATACATGTAACTGTAGTTCATATTCATTGCTTCCTGATAAAGTACAACTAACCGAATTCTTTTTTATTCCTATTACTTCTGAAGAACTGTTCTGGCTTATTATGTCACAAAAAAATAAAAGTTCATGTACAAGTGATGGTATTACCAATACATTTTTACAGAAAATTGTATTTAACATACCCGACATTCTACGCCACCTATTAAATCAAAGTGTATATGAAAGCTGTTCTCCAAAATCTTTAAAATGTGCAGAAGTTACACCTCTTTTTAAAAAAAAGGAAATCACAGAGATATTAATAAATATCGACCCATATATCCACTTCTGCCCTTTTCCAAACTGTTTGAGAAACGTGCCGTTTCTAAGAGAGGGCACCACTTGAATTAAATCCATACCATTTTCAGTTAGTACCAACCTTCAAAAGATACGTGTATAAATTTGACAGCTGTCGGACGATTAGTTCTCGAGATATAGTGTTGTGAGTGAAGCAACTTTTGTTATTGTGAAAAAAATGGATTCAAAGCAGTTTCGTGTGTTGATTTATCATTGCTTTTTGATGAAAAAATGCAGCCAATACAAAAAAATGGCTTGATAAGTGTTACCCGGACTCTGCACCAGCCGAACGAACCATTCGCAAGTGCATTGAAAACTTTAAAAGTGGTCATACAGGCATCGAAATTGATGCACGCAGTGGACGTCCAAAAGAGGCTGTTTCAGATGAAAACATCAAAAAAGCCCACAAAATGATTACGAATGACCTTAAAGTGAAGTTGATCGAGATAGCTGAGGCTCTGAAGATATCAAAAGAGTGTGTTGGATATATCATACACGAATATTTGGACATGCGAAAGCTCTGTTCAAAGTGGGTGGCGCGTTTGCTCACAGTCGACCAAAAACAACAACGTGTTGATGATTCAGAGAAGTGTTGAAAGCTATTCAACCGCAATAAAGCCGAATTTTTGCGTCGGTATGTGACAATGGATAAAACTATACTCCATCACTTCACACCAGAGTCAAGTCGGCAGTCAGCTGAGTGGCGAGCAGGCCACGAACCTCGTCCAAAATAACCAAAAACTCAACAGTCGGCTGGCAAGATTATGGCATTCGTATTTTGGGATACACATGGAATAATTTTCATCGACTATCTCCAAAAGGAGCAGACTATCAATAGCGACTATTACATTGCATTGTTGGAGCATTTGAAGTACAAAATCGCAGAAAAACGGCCGCATTTGAAGAAAAAGAAAGTGCTGTTGCATCAAGACAATGCACCGTGTCACAAGTCGATGAAAACGATAGCAAAATTGAATGAATTCGGCTACGAATTGCTTCCCCACCCACCGTATTCTCCAGATTTGGCCCCCAGCGACTATTTCCTGTTCGCAGACCTCAAAAGAATGCTCGCCGGAAAGAGATTTAAGACCGATGAGGAAGTAATCACCGAAACAGAGGCGTATTTTAAGGCTAAACCGAAATCGTACTACAAAACTGGCATCGAAAGTTTGAAAAATCGTTTCAATCAGTTTTTTTTTTTTTTCTAAAATGTACCAAAAAACTGCGGAAACTGTTTATATGACCCAATATAAGAACCTCTTTGAGCTAATGAGAGCATTCGACGCGATTAGATCGGTCTCAATTTACAATACTACTCGATGTGCCTTTTTGAAGGTAAATAAAAACTCGAAATATAAAATTTCATTTCAGCCAAATTTCAGAGCTGAAACCCGGGAACAAAACGAAGTATAGAATTGGAAGTTTGTCGCGATTAACTAAATCTGTAAAAGAATCGTGGTCATAATGGATCGAAAACCGCGTGCTGGATATAAAAGTCAGGTGACTAAAATATTGAACGAAGCGAATGATTATTTGCAATCGTTAACATCCTTGCAAGAAATAGAAGATTTATCGCTATTAGACACAATTGAGGAGTAACTTTCGTCCTATCTTCAACGCATCACAACAGCGCACGAAAACCTTTGTGCTATCAATCAAGAAGTTCAGGCCAAAGAATTGGAGCCAAAAATTCAAAGAAGACGGCTGAATACGCAGAAACAGCAGTAGGTGTAATGGAAAAATTGCAGGTACGTTTGACAAAATTACAGCAAAGACTATATCCAAGTCCAAATGACGTGAGCGTCCAGCGCGCATCAATCTCAGCGTAGTACAAATAAGCCAAAATTAAAGCTAAAAACGTTCTCTGGGGAACACCAAGAGTGACTACCGTTTTGGGAAAATTTTTGGGCCAACATACACAAAAATGATTCACTTTCTGACGCCGAAAAATTTAATTACTTGCAGACCGTTTTAATGGGTAAAGCGGGAAAAACGGTTTTGGGCTTTATACTGACGCATGTTATGATGGAGCTATTTCACTTCTGCAAAAAGAGTACGCTGACAAAGAAAAACTTATCGACAAATTGATGCAGGAGCTTATGGCACTGCCAACAGTTCAGCAGAAAACAGATACAACAGCATTACGACAGCTCTATAACACAGTTATAATTCGCAGCCATTCACTCATGTCATTAAGTGTACCGTCGTCGTATTATTACATAATGCTCAAAATTATTTTGCTTAAATGTTTTATTATTTAGTTTACGGTTTTTAAAAGAAGTTGTCGAGTCTATAGAAAGAGCAGCTGTGGCAATAGCGACGAGATCAGCTTCTAATAGCAAGCACATGGGTCCACATATGTCAAGAGAAGCGGGCCTTCTCTTCTGAACATCTAACGAAGGAATGTAAATGTTCACGAACAATTGAAGAAAAGAAACAGATGAAAAGAAACATTAAACCTATGCCATAGTTTGATTGTTTATATAATTATATAATTGGTAGCAAATAAACTGAATCTGCCTATTGTTGGAATCGTTTATCTTTCAGTAATACCATTAAAGCGGTAATTTCCAAATATCAGGAATTAAAGACCGTGAGGATTTGCGTACAAAGTCAGTACAGAACCCGTTCGTTGAAAATGATTGCCGTAGTCGTACCCGAAATCTCCCTCGACGTTTTACCAAATCCTGAGGAACGCATTCACCAGTTAAGTGGATTCACATTAGCAGACAGCAACCCGAATGGTTATAAGCAGGAGTAAGGGCTAAGTGTACTTATCGGTGCTGACTATTTCTGTCAAGTTGTCACCGGGAAATATATGAGATGAAAATGATGGCAAAATTGAATGAGCTATGAATGAGCACCGTATTCTGCAGATTTGGCCCCCAGCGAATTTTTCCTGTTCGCAGACCTCAAAAGAATGCTCGGCGGAAAGAGATTTATGACCGATGAAGAAGCAATCGCCGAAACAGAGGCCTATGTTGAGGCTAAACCGAAATCGTACTACAAAACTGGTATCGAAAGATTGAAAAATTGTTTCAATCAGTGTTTTGCCCTCGAAGGCAACTATATTGATAAATAAAGTTGAATTTTGCAAAAATTTTGTGTTTTACTATAAAACGGCACTGACTTTTCAGTTCAAGTTGTATTCTAAATTATATTGTTGTTGTTGTTATGTTGGTTTTAGTTTTTATAAATTAAATTCTTCAACAATCCTTTAATGGCCAACCCATCGTATCAAAAACTAAATTCTTTTTATTGCGTTGTCAGTATAAATGAATATGTCTATAAGTTAAGGCAGTGGTTTGCTTTGCACAAGCTGGTGGTGACTTTAAAAATGATAGGCATCATTTAGATCTTAACATGGTACTTCACTCACATGGTTGCAAAAGGTTTAGTTTACTAGTTAATAGTTTTGTTCTGCCAAAATATAATATTGCACTACCATGTTCAGATAAACGTTTTACAATTGAATCCGTTAGTGAATAAAAGTTGGGAATTTTAATTGATTCAAACTTGAATTGGGAAACACATACGAGTATACAAACCATAAAATCGAATATAATGCAGGTAATACGAAAATTGTATCTCTTAAAACCATACTGTTCTAAGCCAATACTAACTATGATATATGGTATTATGCACTGGAAAACTCTTAACTGCAATATGGTATAAGTTGAAGAGGGGAGTGTGTTTAAAAAATTCTGAATTGTTAAAAAACATGCCAAAACAATTTTTTCAAACGGCCGCCATATTGTGAATTGTTCTTTTTTTTACTTTTTCAAGGTTCGGACTATAGCGGCATCTATACTAATTAAGAATCCGTCCGGCTTTTTTGTTTCAGATGACCAGAAGGATTGAAATCATGCACGCCAGGACACCCTTTTTTTGGACCCTCCATTTCACTAGCTCATAACTTTGTGAATTTTGAGTTTTTTTTTCGGTTAATTTTTTATGGTATATTAAAATTTCAAAAAACAAATAATAAAAAAGTCAATTGTAAAAATATTTTTTGTTCTGTTTGTACAGAGCTTCAAAAACCGCGAAAAATTCATGCCTCTAATGAATTCATAATGAATCTTTTGTAATTTTATCTGGTTATGTTAAAAACATGAAGTATTTTAGTGCAGTTGTAGATCATAATAATTTTGGCTGTATGAAGAATTAAGTATCCATTTCCTTGATGATTAATTTCTGTAACTTCTAATCTTTAAGCCACTGTCATCGGAACGAGTAATAAAATAATCGCCAAAATCATGAAGTTTTACCTCAACATATTCGGTCCCGAAAAAATTCTTTGTTGAAGGTTTTGTTTTTGTCCTTAAATGTTTTTATTCCCTAAGGTTTTTGTCTTATAATGAATTGTTTATTTATTTCTAATTTACGTTCTGTTAGTTTCTTGGCTATATGTGAGTTTATGTCCTTCTTTATTCTATCTTTACTCCTATATTTTAAAACTTTGTTTTTTCTCACCTCACTGTGGTACTCGTATATTTATTGAAAGTCTACATATACTTGGGTTGAAAAAATGCAAGCCTGTTTGTTTTTCTTTGGTTGTTAAATGTATAGTTTCCTTATATATTTTTAAAGCTTCCAGTATTAAGTCGTAATTAGAAAATATATTATTTTCTTGTTCTGTGATTTTCAGGATTCTGATATTTTCGTTTAAGTTTGAATGACATCTTTCTATGATTGAGTTACCTGTGTGTCTCTGTGCAGTTGTAAAGTAATATTGGATATTTTCTTTTTTTAAGAAGTCTATAAAAATTTCTGATTTAAATCCAGTTTCGTTATCTAGGGTTGTCTTTTGGGGTTTTTCATATTCGTCATAAGTTTTGTGAACGATAATGCACTAACTAGAAGATTAAATAATGCGAATCGCGAAAATGCACTGAGAATATTTATTAGAGGCCTGAACGCCCAATTCTCAAATATTTTTTTCTCTTTATGTCCAGAAGATTTATTTAGTGCATTGGCAAAAGCTCATGAGCTAGAATCAAATAATATGGGAGTAAATTTCGCTCTACAATTTGGAAGGTCTTAGAGCCATCAAAATAATGCGAATCCGAAGATTCAAAATAATCTCAGATTTCTAAAAGGATCATTAGCAAATTAATTTACCTATACAAGAACCAATGAAATAAGGAAGCTCTCTCAATACAACGAATAATAGACAAAAGAATTTTAAACGCAATACTTCTCCGCAGGTAAATCAAAATTGGACTCAAAATCCTAATTGCAATCAAAATCCAAACCGGCAACATTGAACTCCAAACCAATAGTCCAACTTTCGTAGCGAAACAGCAGTGTGAGAATGGACAACATAGTGCACAACTACCTTTAAAAACCAAAGAATAATAATAAAGAATAATCTAAAGGGGAGCGCTTTTTTTTTAGACGAGCATCTCAACTGCCCTACATCTTCCGAGATAGCGATAGATCAGGAAAACATGCAAAAGTTTTAGTTAACACTGGCACTACAACTTGTTATTGTAGGCTTAATATTTTATCCAATAGATATAAGCTAGAAATAAGAAAAAGGGTAAGAACCATAAATGGTTATACCATCATAAACCATTTTTGTGAAGCGGTTATCTTTGGCAGAAGAATACAGTTTTACGGGTTAGCAAACTTAGAAAGCGATTTGCTAGTTGATTTTAATATTTTAAAGCTTTCTAATGTAACGTTAGATTTTGAAATGAATATCTTTATTCATCAGGAAAACCTGAACAAACAGAGGAAACTCTGGAAAATCTATTATGAACCAACAGGAAAGTCATAATATGATTGAATGAATTGAAAGTAATTTGAACACTTTGAAATCCAATAATTTTAAAATAAAAGCCAACAAAGATAACGACAATATTAAAAATAAAATCGAAGACTTCATAAATGAGATTGTAGACCAAATATAATCATTGTGTCCATTGCCGAAATTCGTACAATGGTTGCAGCTCCTATATGAAGTAAACAATATCCATATCCTTTATGTTAACAAGGGATTTAATAAAAAATAAAACGATGGAATCGTTCGACCCAGGAAGAGCTCATATAACTCAACTATTTGGGTAGTACCAAAAAAAGGTATTAATTAAGATGAGAAACCAAATCTAAGAATGTTGGTTGATTACAAAATATTGAATGAAAAGACTGTATCGGATTGATATCCAATTCCCAATACAATTGTATCTTTCTAATCTAGGAAAGTCTAAATATTTTCTAACCATAGATTTAGATTCACCATATACAAAAAGTGAATCGGATATAGAATATAGAAAAAACATTATTTGTCATCAATAATTGGGAATATGAAATCATAAAACTGCCATTTAGCAAAATGCACCAAGCATCTTTCAACGGGCAATTTAGGAAAGTTTTGTCATGTATATATAGATGACTATTCGGATATACAATATTATTTTAATTTTGAGTAATAAGTAATTTTATTTAAACGAATAAACGTGACGTAAGCCAATTATTGTAATATAAATGTATTGTATGACACTTTTAAGCTAAAAATGGGTGTTATTTCCGATAGAATAAATTAGCCTCTTTGCTGTTACATCAAGCCGAAAGGACGTGTTTAATTGGAAACCGCATTTGTTGACCCCCATTCTTTTACCCTACACATATCTAGCAAAGTTTAAACCCTACATATCCCAACATTTGGTCTTTCGAATATATATTTATATAAAAATATGTATATCATATATAAAAAACTAAGTGCATACGAGTACATATATTCCCTTACAGTCGGTGTCTTGCTCCTTGTCCTTCACTTTTTAAAGACTTTTTCGGTGGTTGTGCACTGTTGTATACCAAAACAAACAGATCGTGAAGTTAAATGTGATGTTATGTTAAAAGCTAGGACAGCACTGTCAGAAATAAAGATGTTTTAAAATCGATTTTCTTTTTCATTTTTTATCCCGAAAATTCGGCACATATTGTGGCGATGACGTAAATTTAATAATTTTTTTCGGAATTCGTAAAATTCTTTCTGAAGGGTTCATTTAACAACAGTTAAATCTTCATCTGGAAGACATTGACAAATGGTATAAGCATTTTTACCTATGACTTTCGGCAAATGGTACAGTCGTACAGAATCATTCAAAAATAAATAAGAAATGAGAATGAAAAAGTATTGTATATTTTCAGATTCAAAAGTTTGCAAGGTTTGTAGAAAATACATTTGCATGCGAATAAATGGTTTCCCTGTGCAGATGCAGATCGATACGGCGTCTGATATCACCATAATATCAGAAAATATTTGGCAACATTTGGAAGTCCAAAAATTAAACCAACAGCACCCACTTATTTTGATGGGTGAATTAAACTGTCACATGTCGCTTGGCGGCAAGCAAATTGGGGTAATTTGCTACATAATCTCAATTCCGACATAAAGCGGGACCTACTCCTAATTCACTGGAATCAAATGAATTCCCACATCCATTATCAGAGGATATGTTTGTTATGCTCGCAGGAGCTAAATACTTCTCTAAAATGGATTTGTTTGAAGCGTATTTGCAGATCAAAGTCAAAGAAGATTCACAACCACTTTTAACGATTAATACACATCGAGGTCTATTTCAGTATCTACGCTTACCTTTCGGTGTTAAGTCTGCACATGGGATATTTTAACAAATTATGACTACGATACTGGTCGGGATAAACGGTGCGGAATGTTATCTTGATGACATATTCGTGGTGGCAAAAACGATGGAAGAGCACCGACAAAGACTTCATGAAGTGTTGCAGCGCATAAAAGAGTGGGGATTCCATTTTAAACATGAAAAGTGCTAATTTTTTCAAACAAGCTTAAAATACCTTTCTCTAGAACAGATCCTAGAAAAACAGAAGACTGCCAATATTCCGGAACCCAGAAACACCACAAAGGTACGTGCATTTTTGGGTATGATCAATTTTTATTCTTAATTAATACCAAATATGCGTAAAACTCGTTCCCCATTGGACAAACTTCTTACGAAAGATGTTAAATTCTGTTGGTCGGAGGAATGCGAGATTGCTTTGATCCAAACAAAGGCATCATAGTGGCTGGAGATGTTTCAAAAGATGGTATTGGAGGAGTTATAATGCACGGATTTGCTGATGGTTCCATAAAGCCGTCGCATATGCGTCATATGCCTTAACCAAAACTGAGCAAAACTACAGCCAATCGGAAAAGGAGGCCTTGGCATTGATGTAGTGCTTAAAAATATTTCATCGGCTGATTTATGGAAGAAGATTCATACTTCGGACAGACCATCAACCGCTTATATCAATTTTCGGATCAAAAAAAGGTATGCCTGTTTACACCGCACATAGATTACAACGATGGGCACTCACTCTTCTTGCATGTGATTTTGGCATTGAATATATCAATACATTGAAATTCGGATATGCTGATGCGTTATCTAGATTAATAAATCGCCAAGCTTCAGATCGATATGAGGAGTTATTTATCGCAGCTATTTATGTGGAAGCTAAAGTCAGTAGAATTTCATCAGACACAATTGAAAAATTACCGGTAACATTCTCGTCCGTGAAAAAACAACTTGAAAAAAACCACTTTTAAAAGAGGTAAGAAATTATATTCGAACAGAATGGTGATGCGATGGCGTGATGGTTGACTCACTGGCTGTCACCCCACGTACCTGGGTTTGAATCCCGGTAGGTGCATAACAGGAAATTTTTCAAAATCGTCATCCCCCTTTCGACGGGCAATGGCAAACCTCCGAAAGTCAAATTCTGCCTATGAAAAAGCTTCTCAGAAGAGCCGTATTGAACCGGCAATAAACAGTAGGCCCTGCTCAGGAGTGTAAAAATTTAAAAAGTGAGAAACACGAATGAGTGCGAGAAGCTAGGCCTTGGCCCACACCAGGCTGTCGCGCCACCTATTTATTTATTTATATATTTTTATTTTAGAATGACCAGCACAAATAAAGAACGTTTATCTTAAAATGTTTTACAATAGACGAGAGGCACTAAGCGAAGCCCACGGTTGTATATTATTGAAAAACAAAATAATAATCCCACTCTTGCTACAGAGACAAGTCCTTAGGCAGCTGCATTCCGAGCACCCAGTAATAGTGCGTATGAAAACACGAGCACTCAGTTACGTGTATTGGCAAAACATCGACAAAGATATAGAGCAGGTTGTTCGTGCTGCATGTGCAAAAGTAGCTCCAGCATCATTAAGGGCACCATTGACATCATAGCCCTTATGCACCAAATCGTGGTCACGAACTCAGCTTGAATTTGCCGGATTTTCAAGCGGAAGATGTATTTGATAATAGTCGATACATCTGCCGCGACCATCGAAGTCTTAACAGAAGTGTTTGCAAAATTTGAACTGCCAGACGTAATAGTATCGGACAACGATACTTAATTTTCATCAAGCGAGTTTGTGGAGTTTTCTGCGAAGGAGGGTATTAAACACATTTGAACTCCACCTTTTCACCCACAATCTAACGGCCAGGCAAAGAAGTTCATCGACATCTTTAAGAGAGGAATGAGAAAACTAGAAGGAGAGAATATAGAGTCCAAGGAGTTGCAAACTTTGCTGCTGTGTTATTGCTCTACACCAAATGCATAACTTCCCGAAAGCATCACTCCAGCTGAGGCTATGCTAGGACGAAAAATTAAATACCACTTCACCTACTTCACCCCATATGATGAAACTCGAGAAAAAAATGCGCAAAGGGAAAACAAGTTCAACCGAATTCATGGTGATTAAAATAAAGAATTTGAAGCGAATGAAGAAGTCTACGCGTGAAACTACGCCAATAACCAACCACATTGGTTACCTGATACTATTACTACTGTCATGTCAAGAAGAACAACAAGCACGAACTTTAACCTTTTATTCGATTTTCAGGAAGAAGATCATATTCGGAGAACCCTACCAGAAATCGGTTTCCAAAAAAAAAAAACTGGATTTATCTAAAGAAGTCGCTGGACGATGCATGGAGCGAACTTAAGGGGGAGATGTTGTATACTGAAACAAACAGATTGATAATCTTTTTCATTTTTCATTCCGAAGATACGCCACATGCACAAATCGCATTTCCTGCGATGTGTAAAAATTAATTTTTTAAATTTAGCCTCAACTGTCACCAGCTGGGCGAAGCTGACCAAAGTAGTCGGCTGCTGGAATTAAAAAATAAAATTAATATCAAAAAAGAAAATTATATCTAATCAATACTAAAAAATACTTGATACCTACACGTATTCATTAATTAATTTACAATAAAAACCTTTAGATATGTCGAAATTGTCATCGGGTGCGGATGAGAAAAGTGTTCTGTAGCTGATTCTACGTGAGCACCCCAAATTCAAAAAGACGAGCATCACGTCGTACAGCCAGCTACTTCTTACACTAAATAGAAGGAAACTTTAAGATTGCGCTTAGTCTTCAAGTGAAAATTCGACGAGGAGAAGTAGAAGAAGGTCTGGAAAAAGCGGATTATGATGACGTATTTGATAGCTTACAAGAAACTTATTGCACTTGCCGTGGTGAATTGGTCGATACTATCGACAATACCAAGTCAGCATCTAAAGAAAAGATTGTGGAAAGAGAATCCGCAGGTGCTCTAGTAATGAGCTTTCATTACCCTAAATTCATATTCCATATTTCGAGGGCTCATACACAAAATGGCGGGCTTTCCATGATGTATTTTTGTCTTTAGTCCTCAGAAATAAAAAGCTGTGTAAAATTCACAAACTTCATTATTTGAAAGCAAGTGTTGGTAAACGCCCACTTTAAAATTTTTTTGACCAGCAGCAGTAGACAGAAGACTGCAAGCCTCTTTTGGACCCGTCCCAGGAAAGTTTCCATGCCCTGGAAAATATAAGATTGTCAGTTAGTTCTTGGGACGATATATTGATTTACATAATGGTACAAAAGTTACCTAGTTTTACTCAGCGATTGTGGTAAGAGAAGTTAGGTAGTTCGAAGGAGTTGCCCACACCAACATAGTATATAGAGTTCCTGGAAACCCGTTTTCAAACTTGGAAGCAGTAGCTGGAACGAGTTGCCGAAAGGACTGGTGTTTCTTCTTTAAACAAAGTTGTTGCTGTAGAGAAGAAAACGGAGAAGAAGCAGTTTGTGTGCATAGTAAAAGGTAGAGGTCAACACTTTCTTAGGACTTGTTAAAAGTTTATTGACATGGAGATCTGAGAACAATCCAAGGCAGTGGACAGAAATTGGTATTTGTCGGAATCGTTCGGCATACAGTCATAAGAAAAACCTATGTCAAAGCATTGTGCGCTGCTATTGCTGCATGCAGACACACCATTCTCTGCTGCATATTAATAATAGCAGGTCTAAAGGTACAATGAATTATACAAATACAACTACAGGTACAAAAACATACAGGTCTTCAAGTGGAAACTGTTTCCATCTTAGAGCATTAGTCGATCCGGGATCTGAAGCAACATTTATTTCCGAATCGGCTGTACAATTCATACGGCTTCATCAACGGCGAGCACTCATTAAGTTATCTGAATTGGGGAAAGTTACAAGTGTTTCATGTAAACGGTATGTAAGTTTTGTCTTTGGGTCGCTAGTAACACGTTTTGAGACAAATATCTATGTTTTCATAGATGGGTCTATTGCCATCTAAGCCTTTAGCTCTTCAAAATTGGAAACACATCCAAGATTTAAGGTTAGCTGATCTACAATTCGATAAATCTGCGACTGTTGATATTCTCCTGGGAGTCGGTGTTTACTCTGAATTTATTTTAGGATCCATTTTCCGTGGTGATAATGAAAGATCACCAATTGCATAGGAATCAAAGTTATGTTGGCTTCGCCTTAGGAAGACAATTTCGCAAAATAAAGTACCTGTCCATAGTCCTGGGAATTGGAGTTCCCTTTTAACACTAAGGAAACTGTGGAAGACAAAACATGTCAAAAGCATATTATCCACACAATAAGAAAATTGGCTGATGGTCGATACGAGGTATCACTACCATTTAAAACCGGATGTAAGCCTGGGTTTGGTGCCTCAAAGTTAGGTGCCTTACGTAGGTTTCGTCAACTGAAAGGATGATTCCAGAAAAACTCCACACAGCACAAGGAGCATTCCAAGGGTTTAAAGAGATGCGAGAAGTTGACGAAAAGAATAACATGCTGGATACACCAAACCATTTGTTTATTCTTTACTATACGGTATTCAATTAGTCAACCAGAACTACGAAGCCTTGTCGCATTCTTGTATACTGCAAGTGATTTGTACGCAACCGCCGGGGAAAGGCTAGAAAAAGAGACAGAGGTCTACTAAAAGTAGATCCAATCGGCGAAACAATACCCGAAATTCCTCAAGGAGACACTGCCATGAAGAAGGTAAGTTACGTAGAGCGTTGGAAGCGAAATCAATTGGCATTGCTCGAATGGCTACATTAAAAACCGAAATCGGAAAATTAAAGCGGTCACTTGGGACAAGTTTCTATTTGTCATCATATAACGCAAACGAACAGCAAGACATTTTAAACGACACAATGTACAAGAAACACAATTTATATAAATTCACATACAAAATCAATGACATTTCTTAACTTTTAAAAATAATTTATTCGTTAAGTAAATACAAATAATTATAAATTTCTTATCCTAAATTTCCCTACACAGCACAACAATGGACAACGTTGCGGAGTTCCGCAATCCCCAATTGCCGTCGGTGTTCAGGTCAAAATACATTGTAACTGAACAGAGCTTTTAGTTGTGAATTGACATGTTAGATGGCGCTGACAAAAACAATAAGAGAAACAAGGAACCCACTTATTAATTTTATCTAGTAATAATTTGCTCTTTAAACTAGCACCCGTCCTTAAGGTAAGACCTCATCAGAACAAAAAATCGGCAAGGGACATCTTGCCTACATTTGGTCCTTCGAGCCAGATAATGAAAAAAGAAAATGTTAATTTATTTATCAATTGAACAGCTAAAAGAACTTAACTTTTTTTAACTTAACTCTCTATTCTTCGCAACGAACTTGCAGCGATTACTCAAAAGCACCAAGCGCTTCGTTTACTCTCCATACAATCCCTACAATCCCATATCATAGCAAGACACAACGAGAAGGCAAAAGTTTTGCTTCAGCAAGTACAAAAGTTTTTAACAAGTTTCTAATCCACGCACTCAGAAAGTAGTACATAAAGAATTCAAAAAAAAAAAATTGTCTACAACATAAGCACATCAAGCAACTACTCATCATCATCATCATCATCATTATCATCATCTAACAGGTGCGTAAATTATTCTCAAAAAAGGTGCAACTACATATATTGTGATTTATATACAATATATAGGGTGTTTCATTGTGAGGTTTGATTTTAAATACGCTTTTTTGACAGATCACGCGTGACTAATATCAAACTGCTTTATTATTTTTGTTCAGTATCATTTGGTAAGTCATCATAGAAAGACTCACACCACAACAGCTTCTTCAAATTGTTCAGCTGTATTACGAAAATCAGCGTTCTGTGAGAAATATTTTTCGTGCTATTCGAGGAACTTACAGTGCGCATAATCGACCTACAAAGACCACTATTGCCAATACCATTCGTAAATTTCAGTCCTAGTTTAATTTAGTGGATAATACTCGACTATAGCAGCTCTAGCTGAGAGTGTACGCGAAGACCGTGACGAATCGATCCGTCGTCGTTCTCAGCAGCTTGGCTTGGCGTATTCGACAATTTGCGTATTTTACGTGAGGATCTCAGCCTAAACGCGTATAAAATTCAACTTTTACAAGAATTGAAGCCAGTCGACTCTAATTTGCGTCATGTATTCAGTGAATGGGCTCTGGAAAAACTTAATGAATATCCAGTGTTTTATCGTGAAATTTTTTTTAGTGATGAAGCCCATTTCTGGCTCAATGGATGCGTTAGTAAGCAAAATGTCCGTATTTGGGCTGATGAGCAACCCGAAGAGTACCAAGAGCATTACATCCATTGAAAGCAACAGTATGGTGTGGTTTATGGGCTGGCAAAATCATTAGTACTTATTTCTTCAAAAATAAGGTAAATCAGAATGTTACCGTCAATGGTAACCGTTATAGCGCAAACAAACAGACTATGTGCTTCCTGAAGTTCAAACACATCTTAAGCTCCGGTTTCAACAAGACGGCGCTATGAGCCATACAGGGAGTTAAAAACGTAGGTTCTCTACCTGCCTATCTCTTCGTTATCTCCCACTATAAACCTAAACAACGGCAACATGTTCGTTATCTCTCACTACAAACGTAAACAGCTACATGTTTCAACAAGCAAAAACAGTAACTTGTAATTGGAAAACACGTAAACAACGATAGCATGCTTCATTATCTTGCAATACGGAAAACATACTTCAACACAATAATCCGATGCGTTTGCATTATCGACATAAACAACAATACGATATCAACCGCATCCTAGTTAATATAAATGGCAGTAAGATCGAATATTGTAATCAGTTTTAAGAATATAAATAAACTGCACGCATTTTGGCGAAGCAAAAAGAAAAAACATATTTTTTTGATTCAAAACAATGAATATACATTATCTGGGGGCTTAAGCCCGTCTAACTCCTGACTGCACCCACATATTCCACTGGAAGAAAGATTTCCAACACTAAATGGTTGAAAAAAGCAAATACTTAAACAGCGAACAGCAATTTTTAGTGGGGAAAGTGTCAAAAAAAGTGAAAGATTATTTTCCACACTGGATTCACGTATCAGAAGACAAAACCTATTCAACTATTTAAGACCAATAGGAAAAAAAGAACACACAATGGAAGACATTGCAGCACTAAAAGCACAAATTGAAATTCTCAAACTAATTCTGGAGAACACTCAAGCAAAAGTCAACGCTTTAGAAGTACATTTACACCCAATATCACCGGTGCCAACCAAATAAACCTTAAAACATTCGAAGCTATACCATGTTCATGGAGAACATAGCTACTTTTGGTTTTCCAGCCAAATATAAAGCAATCACACTATCATGTTTGAATTCAATCGCGGATAAAAATCTGAGACACAAATCGTTTAAATGGCTTGTAAATAATAAAATTATCTGTCATATGTCAAAATTTGAGCTCACAGTAATGAACGGTTTGGATATTATAGCATCCTCAAATTGGTTCCAGTTCGAGTCAGTCAGGGTGTATGCAATCATCAACAGACTCGACTATATATATGCCGACCAAAGGCTATTATGTGTACTTGTAGAGGAGATGGAAAAAATAACACAAGGAAAACGAACACTGTCAGAATTCCACAGTGAAGTCAACAAAGCTTCAAATTTGGCATTATCCAAAATAGAAATGTCAGGTGATCAGGGATCTGAAGCAATGGCTAACTACGATAACCAGGAATCAGTCCGCATTTTCATCACAAGACTCAACAGCAAATATACGAGCGGTACACTATACAGCCACCATCCATATGACCTCGAAACTGCATATGCAATTGACAGCAACATATACTACGACACCAAATATCACCACAAATAAGGTACAATCAACGACAAAACTCTCCGCCACAAACTTACAATGACAACAGGAGATACAACCCATATATACGTGTCGAATATAACCATCAACCACCACAAAGATATGGGGACAACAGAAGGTACAACCCAAACGTACGTAATCATCACCCACTACCAGAACCAATGGAAGTGGACAACTCTCGTCAATATGTGCGACCTACGCAATATTTTCAACAAACACAACAGCGCCACAATTCATTCAGAGAAAACCAGCAAAACGTGAACGAGTACCGTCATCAAAAAACTACAACCCAAGCAAAACTCAACGAGTAAAACAAACCAGAGATGAAGACCTACAATCACTCACCTCACACTATTTAACCATAATTTAACATTTTTTGAAACCAAAGCTTTAGAGGAGTTCGATATGCTTTTAGGTGAACACAGTCTTCGAGTAATAAAAGCAGAAATTAATCTTTTTGAGTATAAACTTACATATAAATATGAAACAAATAAGAGTAGCGAACAAAAATAAATTATACAGCTAATAATGACAAATATAAAAGTGATATTGAAAATCATATGCGAATAAATAATGATGCAAACGAAGTCTTACCGTTCACAACTACAATTCAAGGTACAATTAGGACAAAATCCCAAGATCCTATTTGGGTATACAACATAGTAAAAGTACATACAACTCTCCAATCGCAAAAAAAGGTACCGCTAATGAATGGAAACTTAAAAGACGCATGGTAGTAGATTTTCAGAAGCTTAATGCTCAGACTATCACTGATCGATACCCTATCCCAGACGTTGCAAAGACTATTCAAAATCTAGGTAAAGCAAACAATTTTGTGACATGAGACTTAGAGTCAGGTTTTCACCAAATCTTAAACAAAGACTCAGATAGGAAAAAAACCGCATTCAGTCTGAATGGCGCAAAGTATGAATGACTTAGAATGCCGTTCGGCTTAAAGGACGCACCTTCTATATTTTAACGATGCGTAGACGGTATCCTACGTCCATATATTGGCAAATTCGCGTATGTTTATATTGAGGATGTACTCATATATTCCTCGTCACCCGGAGAATATATGGAACACATACGTACAATAGTAAGTGCACTCCACAATGCAAATATAAAAATTTCAAACGAAAAATCACATTTTTCCAGGATTTAGTAGAATACCTCGGACATATAATTAAATATAACAAAATAACTGTTGATCCTAACAAATTTCAAAATATAAAAGATTTTCCAACCCCATAAAATCAAGAAGAACTGCGTTCATTTTTTGGCTTAGCTAGCTACTATAGGAAATTTATACAGAATTTCGCCCCTCACTACATTTTTACGCGGGAATAATGGTAGTATAAATAAAAATCAAAGCGCAAATATATTAATTAATCTAGATCATCCAGCAGTCGAGGCTTTAACTAAAATAAAAGATGCATTATAAGCACAAGTCGAATTTTTCAAACCCGGCTTCAACAAACCTTTTGAATTAACAACGGACGCAAGTAACTTTGCAGTAGGAGGTGTGCTCTATCAGAATAAGAAACCACAACACTCACCTCAAAGTTTACCAATCGATAAATTAAAACGCATAAAACAATCGTTAAATCCATTTATAAATCAAATAATTATAAACTATAGTACAAACAACTCAGTAGAAATTTCTTCACAAAACATTTTTTCATATGCAGGACACACATTTTTCTGTTCAAGTATATCTTTGATACTTCACCCGCTGTCGAAAGCCCAGTATGTTCGTCGACAATCCGCTGCTGTTTGACGTCCACAAGAAATCCGAAATGGCAAAATGGCTGATGTCGGCGACGATGAAGTGCCATGTGAAACGTTTATTAAGTCCCAGGTCCAGGTGGAGTGTAACTGTGCCATAGGTGTTGATGAGTGAGCCTCTGGCAGCGAATAGCTGGTAAGTAGACAGCGCTTGCGGTTGTTCTGTACGTCGGAGTGGATAGATGGAGACCTCGGACCCAGTATCAATTAAAAACTGTTGCTGTGAAGAAGAGGCGGGTGTGAAATGTGTGATAGTCGTTTACCGCCATTAACAGCTCTCGGAAAAGTTTTTCTGAAATTAATAGCCGGGTCGGCACGAGCGTGCCTCGGCACCGAATTTATTGTGGAACCAACAAGTATTTAACTGACGAGATACTTTTAGAACTATGTTGACGACGTCTTGATCGGCCGGTGGCTGAAAGGGACGTTGAGAGGGCTGCCACTTCGGCGACCAAATCACTAATTTGAAGGGGGATGTCACTCGTTGCCGCCACGCTGACTGGCGACAATACCTCGTGTAGTTTATTAGCGATTTCACGTAAGTCTGCTATGCACAAAGATTTTTGAGCAACTAGATATGCTTGCGTTTTTGCTGGCAGGAGAGATAGCCAGCGTGCCTTCAAGACTTCTTTATTGATGCCGGGAACCAAACTTGTTTCGTGTCGGAGGTGATGAGGCGTGCGATCTCCTTAGCTTTCTTTGTCCATAAGTTGAATAATTTTTGACAATTCGGACTTCGAAAAGCGGGAAATTAAAGTGCATTTAAGCGTCGAGTACGGGGCGTTAGGTGGCGGCTTGATTATAATATCTTCCACTTCAGCAGCAAAGCGCGTATCAATCAAAAAAATGGTGCGATAAAATTTGTCACGCTGAATAATGATGTTACAGTTTGTAAATGGCTTCCAGCTGGGCGAATTTTAATTTAATTTTGGTGAGGGTGAAAGCCCCAATTTATTTGGCTTAATACAAGCTATAACTTAAAATTAAACTTAAATTAAAACTTAAAACTAAGGTTGGTTATCGTGGTGAAGGAGAATCGATTTGAGGTAGGAAGTGGTGCGGTGGAAGTCAAAGACGCTAGGGTTTGAATTAATTTTTCGTAGCATGCGGGAGATTGGTTCGTTCGCGCCATAGGTGGTGTGGTGGATTGGGAGATAGAAGAGACGAGGGGTACGTAGATTACGAGGGTTAGTGTTGAGGAAAATAGAATTGTGAAGGGACGTGCATTCAACCTGACCTGAAAGAAGTCGATGAATGAAGAGAAAGTCGGCTGCATCTCTGCGTTTCTCAAGGGTGTTTAGGTTAATAAGGTTGAGACGGTTTTGATAGGGGGGCAGAGTAAAAGAATCATCCCAGGGCAAACCTCGAAGAGCGAATCGAAGAAAACGGCGCTGGATGCTTTCGATTCTCGAGATATGAACGCGATGATATGGGGACCATACTTGACTGGCGTACTCTAGGAGGGGATGAACAAAGGTAATATAGAGGTACCTGGTCACGTATGGGTTGGTGAATTCTTTGGACCATCGTTTTACAAAACCTATTGCAAAGTTGGCTTTAAGGATTATCCCATCCATATGCAAACGGAAGTTGAGCTCCCTATCACACAAAATGCCGAGGTCGCGAAGAGATTCAACGGAGGAGATAGGTTAGTTGTGGAGAAGGTAGAATCGGGAAGGAGATTTAAGCCGCTTATGTGAAAAGGTGATGGATTGGCATTTGATGACATTAAGCTCCAAACAATTTTCAAGGCACCAGATCGAAAAACTATCAAGGTCTTCTTGAAGAAGGAAGGAGTCATGGGGAGAGAAATTGGTTTTAAAAAATTTGGTATCGTCGGCGTAAAGGGAGACGGACGAGTATTTGATGATCCTATCGAGATCATTTATGATTAATATAAAAAGAAGGGGGCCGAGATGGCTACCTTGAGGAACTCCAGAGGTGGCCAAAAATGGAGCGGAGTGGGCTGACCTAAAACGAACACTGTAAAAACGGTTTTCGAGGTAAGAGGATATCCATTTTAACAGTATGGGTTCAAAGCCGAGGGCAGACAATTTGAAGAGTATTAATCGATGAGAGATTTTATCGAAGGCTTTGCTAGAATCGGTTGCAACTACATCGACTTCGTTGCCGTTCTCTAAGGCAGAGATGGCAAAGGATACGAATTCAATGAGATTTGTGGTGGTTGACCTACCCTTTAGGAAGCCATGTTGTCTGGGGGAAATAAGTGATTTGCATTTTAAACTTAGAGCTTCATACAAAATACTTTCGAGGAGTTTAGGTATATTTGAGAGTTTAGCGATTGGACGATAGTTTGTTATTTCGTTCTTTGATCCCTGTTTGTGGATCGGGGTTATAAAGGAGGTTTTCCAAACCTAAAGAAATTCTCCTTGTGAAAGGGATAGACGAAAGAGATCAGAAAGGGCAAGGGAAAGAGACGAAGACCAATTTTTAAGAAATATGGCAAGGAGGCCATCTGGACCGGGTGTAAATTCGTCATTGAGTTGGTGTAATTTATATTCGATATAGGAGGAGTCCAAGATGTGAGAGAGAAGTGGGCCGTTGGAGAAGTTCAGTAGGTAACGAAAATAGGAGGGATCTGGTACAAAGGAGTCGTTGGTGAAGGATTGTTTGAAGAAGCTGGCAAATAGGTTGGCAATGGTGAGTGGATCGGTTGATGACTCGTTGTTGAAAGAGAGGGAAGGAGGGTAACCATCGGACTTTCTTTTGTAGTTAACAAATTGGTAAAAGGACTTAGGGTCATTTACAAGGTTGACTTGCGCATTGTTAAGGTAACGCTGGTAAAGGGAATCGTAAAGTTCGGTGAAATAAAGATGAGCACCAAGAAAGTTGGAATAGTCGGACAAGGATCTGGTACGCAGGAAAACAGCCCATTACTTGTTTCTCTTGTTTCGTAAGGAACGAAGCTTGCGATTATACCAGGGAGGACTAGTAGATGATGTTTTAAGGCGGGAAAACGGAACGTAAAGGTTGAAAGAATTAAATATTTCTTTATAAAAAATGGATAAGGCATCATTTACGCTTAGGTTGTGAAAGTTAAAGGGGGATTTGCTAACATAGTCACTGATTTTGTGAAAGTTTGCTTTATGAAAATCGTAGGATGAGAGAGTTGTGGGAGGAGTGGACTGGAAAGAAGAGTTATGAAAAAATTAAAGTAGAAGGGGGGGGGGGGTGGTAGTTGTCGATTGTAGAGAGAGATAGGGGACAAAGTGAGAATGAAGAGTTAATTGAATCTGTTGTGAAAATAAGGTCCAATATAGTTGGATACACCACTGACTTGGCATAGACTTGAGTCTGTTAAGCGATCTAAGAAGAGACATTCCTTAGCTGAGTTGGCATTTGAAGTGATGAAGAACGATTGATCATCTGATGGAATCCACTGTAGCTGAGGAAGATTAAAGTCACCGAAAACAAAGATATCGTCAGTAGAGTCAGACAGGTCAATTAAATAGTCGATCGCATCGACAATAAGTTGGTAAGATTCGGTAGGTTGAGCTGGCGGGATGTAGCAACATAAAACGTAAAGGGACTTGAAGGGGAGTGATATTTTTATAGCGAAAAAGTTGACTTTAGAGGATGAAGAGATGCTAATGGGAGAAGAGTTAAGGCTGCTGTGGATCGCCAGTAAGATGCCTCGACAGGGTGAATCATCATGTGGGCGGGTAGGATCGTCGTCGCGAAAAATATTTAAAGTAGGGGGGGACAATTCCTGGTTCTTTATGTCGGGAATCAAATTGGTTTCAGTCAAGGCGTAAATATCAAAGGGAAGAGAATGCGATTGACGTAGGACAGCATTGGTTTTAGAGCGGAGACCTCTTACATTCTGGTAGTATGTAAGAGGGATGTTGTGGGGTGGAGATGTATGGCGGGATGGTTTAAGTGCTGACGAGGAAGGCACGTTATGGACGAAAAAATTTATCGCGGTCAGCTCGGCTTCACTGTAGGTGTGAGACTCGTTTAGAGTGAACGTAGTGGCCGAATGCAGCAAGGTCGTCTGCTACTTTCTGAGGGAAAATGCTAAAAATCTCGTGGTACCTGACATAAAGGTTCTTGAGACTGATAGGGTCGGTAGGGAGGCCTTCCTGCTGGATGGATACCATGACGCTGGTTTTGGTCTTCCCTTCGTAGCAGACCGAGTCCGATTTGTCGTGTATATAGGCAAGAAAGAGACGAATGTTTTCATATATCTTTCTCTCTCTAAGCCTAGAGAGTGCATAGCGACTTTCTGTAGTTCCATTGGTTTGCTGGGTTAGTTTAACTGTGGGGGGAAAAAGAGGATCAAGAATAGGGGCAGTGGAGGAGGGAGATGGAGATTCGTGGTTGGATATGGAGTTGGGCGCCGGATTAGATGTTGGGTTTAGGGTATGGGAGTTAATAAAATTAGGGTACTTAGCTCCAGTTTGTAGGTCGAAGTTAGGAAATGAGTTGTTTGCTGGGATCGGTGGCGTAAAAGATTAAGAAGGGATAATATGGGTGGTTTAGGTTAAGTTGAAAGAGACGCGTTGGTGCGGGGGCTTGGGTGTAAGGGCTTTGTGTCGGATAAGTGAGGAGGGGGACTAAAATCGGGGAACAAGTTCGTTTTGAAGCTCCAGTTGGGATTGGGATTAGACCACAATGCTGGTCTTTCGGAGCTGAATGGGGGTGCTTTGATGTCGAACGGTAATGGTCGACCGGCATGATAGGATGACTAGCGTGGGACTGGATTATCCAACTGGACCGTTGTAACCGGCTTATATGCGATAAGAAAGAAACAAAAAATATACCGTGAAAAAAGAAAACTCGTAAACGCTGTGTAAAAAGGTAGTGCTACAGAGCTCAGCGATAAAATGTTGGGGTCACCAATTAAAGTGTTTACTTTATAAAAAAAAGAAATTACTACCGATGTGATTTTTATTAAAGCGATATATGTATTTAATTCAAACGTTCGTTTGAAAGTAAAATAAATTTATTAATAGAAACTGATACGATGACTCTTGATTAACCCTAATCTAAGACGACTTGTGATGATTGACTGACTGTTGTTTGTTAAATCGATTGTGTCTGGGGCGAACTATGAGGTGACTAAAAACGGTAATATATTCTGATTTCTATGTGTGGTCTCGGGTCACTACATGTCTTGAGTAAACTATGAGATGACCAAAGAACGGTAACATATTTTACATAGTCCGATTTTTTATGTGTGGACTCTGGTCACTACATATACAAGACATCGTAACCAGGTTTGCGTGGAGAATGTTTTTAGTGAAGTGAGAAGTCATGGAGGTAAGAGTACAAGCGTAACTCCCGCACATTTTTCGACAATTTTTAAATAATTATGGGGCCTTTCGTATTTGAAAATTAGAAGGGGAAATTGTGAATTGGTAAATTACATCGCACTCAAATAGATTTATGTTCACCATTTGGTTAAACATCCTGGGTACAAAAGCAGTTCGACATGACACTAAAAAACACGATAATTGTAAATTTAACTGTGAACATAGATATGATTAGTTTTCTACAAGAAAACAGTTTTATGTATTTTTGCGGTTGGCTTTACAATAATTGTTTCAAAAGTCATAAGTGCAGCTTGCCATTACCCACGTAAAACAGTGTTTAAAAGACCACTGAGTACCTTTACCTCGTTTAAGCAATATGACAATTGCAACTTACTTGCCCTGCCTCACGATACATTCATGTGCTGAAGGAGCAGTTTTGCATTTTAATCGATGAGCGCTACTTTTTGCAGGGGGTTGCAGCGGAAATTTCTGCAAAATTTAAATTTGCTGCAAAAATTTGCCGAAGAATTTCGTTTGCACTATTTCCTCAGAGTTAGACTTTATTTTGTTCTAATCTTGGAATAGAGATATTTGCGATCCCTCTTTCAGGAAGAAGTTTCTTTTATTGAGGCTTCTTTTAAAAAAAAAAAAAAAAAACTGCTGTACATTTTTGTTTTTATTCTTAATTTTCCAGATTACAGATTGGGTGCAATAAGACTACAGGGGAAACCGAATACCCACTAAAAAATAAACAGAAATCGGTTAACGCGGCACTATGCATGCCCCAAAGGTGGTGCGGAATTGCATAATCCAAGACAAAAAAAAAAAAAAAAAAAACAATTTCTTTAAAATTATTTTATTTATTAAAATCAAAATCAAAACAAAAATCGAATAAAGGAAGAATTATTTATATTTAACATATAGTTAATATTCAGTAAGAAGAATGCATTCTGTCGTGTTGAATCTGCAAATAAAAAGGCATTAAATGTATTATTAAACAAAAATGAATAATTCTTACTTACATATTTTTAGCCAGTATGTGATAGTTCCACCCTTGGAATGCTTTTGTTGGAACTTTTGTAGTCCAAATGTTGAATCTGCAAAGAAGAATGTATTATTAAACAAATCATTTACATTTATTGTTTCTACTGTTAGAAAGAAGTGAAATAAAAAGCAGTTTGTTGGTGGGAGATGTATAGGGTGACTGCAGCTTTAAGAGCGTTAACACCAATTTTCGGTCGTAATTCTCGCCCTAGTAGACAGGCAATAACAAGTTTAGTGCAAAAACTTGAGTCTACATATTCGTTGTGTGATGTTGCCGTGTCAGTGCGACAACGGGTTGGTCGAAGTATCGAAAATATCGCTGCCGTTCAGACGTCCGTAGCAAATGATCCAAATCAGTCAATCAGTCAGCCTCGTTCGTGCGATTTAACGCCGCTTGACTATTTTCTGTGGGTCTACGTTAAGTCATTGGTTTATGCCAACACACCGGCGGTGTTGGAAGAGCTCAGAGCCAACATTTAACGCGAAATAGCGGCCGTTTCGGCCGAAATGTGTGGCCGAGTCGTTGAAAATTGGGTCCAACGAATCGCCCACTGCAAACGTGCCCGCGGTGGCCATATGAACGAAGTCGATTTCCATTCATAAATGTTTTGAATACACTTTAAGCCAATACTAAAGTTTTTAAAATGTCTCAAATGGTTTGCCTGTTATTTAAAAAAAAAAATTGTTAAGCCGTTATTAGAAAACCCTATATTTTGTAGGAAATTACCTCTTCTCGCTCTAGATTTCTTGTTTTTTCTCCTTTTTTGTCCTAGAAAATATAGCCAAGAAAATTATTTTACAACATTAAAAATATTTTGCAATTTACACGAATTTAAAGTTGTAAACATGAGAAATGTCAAAATAAGAATTCACCGCGTCATTTCTATATAGAAGACATCACTTTTCGAATTTTGACATTGTTGACATTTCATACGAATTCACGGCCATGTTCAAACGGATAGGGGCGTTCAGGAGAAAACCGGTGTTGATTTTCCAATATCTGGAAAATTTGCCGTCTAACATACATATGTTAGTTTTTTTAAAGGCATAGATGGCAAACTCCACAGCATGCTATAAGCGAATTACCGACACTATGTATAATCTTAGAATTTGTTAGAAGATAGTAATTTACAAGTAAATTGCAAGAATGAGAGCCATTTGCATGTAAAGTTTGCTATGTGTGGAATGTGTGATGAGATTTTTTTAATAAGAAGAATGGATTTTGCGTAAAATAAGGGGGAAATTGACATTGATGACTATTACCGCTATCAACAGCCTCACACGATTAGGGGCAATCAGTGGAAAACTATGCGATAGGTGAACTAAAATAAATGACAAACTTTCCAGATATTGGAAATCAAAAATCCGCTTTCCTCTAATCACCTGAATGCATGTGATCCTCTCCTTGATTATGAATTCAACTATTGAGACTTCATAACAGTTACAACGTCAGTTGAATACAATATATATTTTCCTATAACATAACAGCGGCTATGCATTGTATGGCCATACATGGCGGCAATTACAATAGCGATTAACTTGCTCTTGCTCATGAGCAATGAAAAAATTTACTTTTATACAACTAAACTAACTTCAATAAAAACTTAAGAGAATTTTAAGAGAAAGGGAAACCGATAAAATACACATGTGTATTCAGCATTATACTCGTACTGGACATTCATTCATGAATGAATGTATTTACATTTGAGAAAAATAAAATTAAATTTAAATTATGGAAAGTTATTTACATAAATTCTCACACTTGATAATTTTACGGTCGAAGATCTCCATCTCTGCAGCAACAGTATGTGAAATAGAAAACCAGATAGAAGAATTCTGGCGGGAAATCAAGTCCTAAGATCTTGAAGAGTAGACCTTCCCTCCACATCTTATCAAAGGCCTTCTCTATACCGAGAGAGCAGGTCACTGCATCTTTTATTTCTATGGTTTGTCGTCACATCATTATATAATTTCAACAGGGCATGGATTGTCGGGAGTGGCTTTTTGAATAATTTTGTCCACATTGGAGAGCAGTGAGATTGGCCGAAAGTTATTTATATTATTATTTTTCCGGCTCTTGTTAATCGGTATCATTTGCGTTTTAAGGCGTTCCCAACGAAATTTCGGAATTGAAGGAGTTTGTCCAAAGATATTCTTACAACTACAGTGAGACTTGATGGACACGCTTCTCCGCAACCATGACAAGTGCGCTCTTTTCGAATACGCTCCACCCACCGTCCAATAGAAATTTGTCAAACGAGAAGATCGACAATTACCTAAAACAAATGGACGAGATAATTAAACAAACTATGGACGCTACAATACCGCGGTGTCGACGTACGACTAACGAAGACCTGTTCCGCAATCCTACTATTGACGCACTGCACCGCCAAAAAAGTAGACTTCTGTCAAGACTCAAAAACTTATACAGACAGTTAACTGACAGACAAGACCCGGAGATAAGGACACTGAAGGCGTCGATTAAAAATATTCAAACGTTAATAAAAGAGTATTACAGAATTTCTGTAAGTTTGTATTGGAACAACAGGGTTCGGGCTGTAAACACCAGCAACCCGAATATGTTCCCGCAAATAAATAAACTATTTCGGAGAAAAAATCAAAACGACCTTCAGTGTCTTAAAATAGCCCGGACAACAGACAACGAACGGTTACTGACAATAGCAGGTATTGATCCAAATGAGGCCGCTGATGATGACGACTTCTTTGTGATCGAGGATCCACAGGAGAAGGTTGAGGCTATAGGGGCGACTTTCCAGGAAATGTACAAGGCCACTGATACTATTGGCCCTAATTATGACCTGGACAATCGCGTCTTGGTGCACGACTTCTATATTCGAAATGAAGTAGAGAACTGGCAATCCGAGGGCTCTGATTTCACCCGGTTCAGCGACGAAAATATGGCAAATAATGTCATTACCAGAGAGGGTGACCTACCACTATTCATTTCGAAGGAAGAGCTCCATGAGATCCTCGACACAATCAGGGTTAAGAAATCAGTGGGGACCGATGGTATTCCGAACATCGTGCTTCGACATCTTCCTCTAGAAGCGGTGGACATTTACACCACCCTGTTTAATAATGCAATGAATAATGCAAATTATCCAGCGCATTGGAAAACGGCGGTGGTTCAACCTATCCCCAAAAAGGGAAAGGATATATCCAATCCGGCGAATCTCCGTTCGATAAGTCTCCTTCCGAATATCAGAAAGGTGTTTGAAAAGGTAATCAATAGAGCTTTGTCTAGGTGGGTTGAGGACAAACATATAGTTCCAGATAATCAATTCGGTTTTAAGGCGGGACATGATATCTCACATGCCGCGTCTAAACTGGTGTCCGATATCCAATGGAATAAAGGCAAAAACCAATGTACTGGTGCCTGCCTTGTTGACTTGGAGAAGGCCTTCGACACCGTATGGTTAGAGGGTCTTTTCTTTAAGCTGACTAGGCTGGGGATCAGTAAACCACTCTTGTACATTCTTTATAATATGCTAACCAACAGACAGTTCATCGTGAAGAATGGTGATGTGACTTCTGTTGGAATATTTCAAATTAAAAATGGTCTTCAGCAAGGCGCGGTCAATTCGCCGATCCTGTTCAACATTTATACAAGCGACTTGGTAGGTTCACTTCCCCATACTATTGCGTACGCAGACGATTTGATAGCGTACAGAACAGGTCCAAAAATCGAGGTCATCAATACTCTCTTGCAGCGTGACTTGGATAAGATAAGACGATTTTGCGATGACTGGAAGTTGAAAATCAACTTTCAGAAGTCGGAAACCATTCTCTTTAGGACGCCGTTGTCTAGAGCCTCTAGAGATACCAGAAAAAACTGGCGAACTTTCTCGATCATTGGACAACGCGGACAGCCTCTTGCCTGTCGAAAGGTAGTCAGATACCTTGGGATCTGGCTAGATCAGTTTCTGTATTTTGACAAAAACGTAGATGCTGCTCTGGTCAGAGCTAAAGGCGCTTTTGCCCTTACAAAGAGACTGTTTTATAGCAGCCAACTCGATGCGAGGGTAAAGGTAATCTGCTACATGGCCCTTATCAGGCGGCCCATGTTGGTATTTGGGTGTCCCGTGTGGTTCAATGTGCGAGCAAGCTTAATGGAAAAGATTCGGGTGTTTGAGAGGGCTTGCCTTCGCTTGTACAGAACACCAGAGTCGGAGTACAAAATTTTTTATCGTAATGAGGTCCTTTACAACAGAGCGAACCTAATACGAGTGGACAACTTCGTAATTAAGCTGACTCGAAGGCACATTGCAACCTGATATCTGGGGCTTACTATCCCAATTACCGTTACCACGAGAGTGTGCGCTCTGACGGCTTCGTTCCACCGGAAGCATTCCTCTACCTAGATCAGATAGGGTTGATCCAGGATAGATCAGCGGTCCCGTTAATCTTCCATGTCGCTCGGAAAGCTGGGGACAGGCGACTCAACTACTCAACTACAACAGGCAGTGTGGATCGTCTCAGGTTCAGTACGGTGGTGGGGAATCGCGATAAGAGGGATGTCGTTCGGCAGCACCAGCACTTCTGGTGGTTGAATGATGGAGAAGATGTCAACTACGTACCAGCCTCACTAATGAAGCAGAGCTGACCAATCTATTTGCTCTGTGAATAGCGATGGCCAGCTTGCATAGGTTTAGGTTAGCATTTAGGAAATATATACATATATTAGTATATACCTTTGTATATACTAATATATGTATATAATTGTGTATAATATCTATGTGTGTGTATTGTGTACGTAGGTAAGGTAGATTAAGGTTTATTTTAAGTTAGACATTAAGTTTTTATAAAAAATTAAGTCCATATGCTAAGTTTTTGTCCAAAAATTTTTTCTTAGCCTTAAGTATTGAAAATAAATATTCCTAAGTAAAACGTAAATAAAGTCGAAAGACATAGATTTAAGAATTTAGAGTAGCTTAGAGTGCCTGTGGGGCCAGTAAGTTAGTATAAAATTGTTAAGTAATTTTAAACTATCATTTAAGCATTTTCTGTTAGTATGTAAGGGTTAATGGTAAATAAAAAAAAAATGCAACTAAAAAAAAAAAAAAAAAAAATGCGTTTGAAAAATAGTCATTATTTATACAGTTATTAATAATTATTGCTATAAATTTCTTCTCCAAACAAGCTATTTTTTTGAGAAGGAAGTTGGAGATCTCATTACGACCTTTTTGGTTTCGTATTATTTATTATACGAATAACTTCTACCTGCGTCGTGAAAATACTCAAAACGTATATGGAAAGACACGAATTCACAGCATCGAAGGAAGGATTGTTGTAGAAGCTTTAAAGCATCTGAATTGTTGCAGGGCGTTCCTTACAGTCACAAGTAGCCCAAAAAGGTGTTTTTTGTGGACTTACTTAGATTTGGTAAAAATTATGGGAGTGCTTAGTTCTTTAGGTTTAAATTCAAAATAAGAGTAAAATGATCGGAGAACGACGGTAGAGTTTGCTTACCAAAGGGAGTAAAGGGTGTAAATGGTGTTTACCAAATGACTAGATATAATTAAATGGTAAAAAAATGATGAGTCTCTATGACATCGCATATGACACCTTGAACAGAGAAAAAAGATTACTTTTGGGAGGCGAGGGGTCTATTATCTTAGCTGCGACTTTATTGTTCCTTGCCTCCTGAAGGACATTCTTCCTATGCATTGAGTAATTTTTGAAAGCAATACAGCACAGGTAGTTATCAGGGTGGTTGATTTTCCAATTAACGCAAACCGCTTTAGATCCATCGGATTTTACCACCCTTGCCATCCACCTGGATAGTGTTTTTAGTCACATTTGCCGCATTTATATGCACGAAGGATTGGCAACGCCTGCATTAAATGGAACCGTTATTATCCGACTTACGTGTGAAATATATACTCAATTTTAAGTATTTCGGAGGGAAGATTCCTTGGAAGAAAGCGAACAACAAAAAGATTGCAGTCAAAACCTTAGCGCTTTGAACGCAAGGTAAAAATTTACTGGCTGAATAGATCAACCCAGGAGTCGCCTCATGGATCTTCTCCATTAACTCAGCATTATATTTGTGGTTCGGACCTTTTCTAACATGAAGGAATATGCCTTGATTTCTGGATTGCCGCGACTTTTTACCTTGAACCTGACAATTTCCCTTCTGACATCCGTTACAAGTTGACGGATGTCTAAATTGTAAATGAAAATGGGAGGGCAAAACTTACCTTGATTAATGTAGCTGTTGGTGTTGTATGATGAGTTTCCCTGTCTGCCATTAGTTGAAGGACCAGTGTCATCTACTTTTGATTGGTTGTTACCGACTTTATCGGTAATTGTTGGTTGAGTCGGGATTACCGGTCTCCCGCCTATTTTCTTAGCTGTTACTTGCACGTCGTTGAAAATGGCGTATCTGTTGTTGCTATTGCTTGATGTCCAGCTACTGGAGAGAGGCCTTTCAGCTGATTTTTGGGCCATGCGTTCGTGGTCTAGAGTCAGTGATGGATGTTTATATGGACTTATGCCTGTAGATTACACAGATTCCATCGTTTTTCGATGATTAACTTTTGCGATGTTTAACTTAAGCAACTGTTGAGTGGTTTCCATATTTTTGGACTGTTGATCGAATTACTTTTCAGTGGGTTAGTGCCACTGCACGGTATTTTATGCCTTGCTTTAGTCATCCGGCTTTATTAATAGCAGACCCACCACGCGCTTTTTTTTAGGTTATGTTCACAGCCCTAATTTCGTGTAAGATGCAAAAGATGCTTCAGGCATCTGAAGCAAGAAGAAACTATTTTGTACCAAATCGTACAGATTGATTTTTTGTAAATAAAGCAAAGCAATGAAAGTTGTTTTTCTTTTACATTTTTTTGTGAATAAGTAAAAATTTAGAACTTCAAGATAAAATATTTTACTTCTTTTTTACAATATGAATAGCGAACGTAAAAAATTAGAACTTCAAGATAAAATATTTTACTTCTTTTTTACAATAGGAATAGCGAACGTAAATATTCTATTGACGAACTTGATTAAATGTGAATAAGTGTTGCTATCTAAAGACATGTGAGTAAAAAGTATATATTTTAGTTTACCAATATATTTAATGGCCTTCTTTTGCAGATTCAACATTTGGAGTACAGCGACAGAACTTTTCTTTCTGCATATTGACTATATGTTTAATATAAATGCTTAATGCCTATAGGATAGCTGTATTTATTATATATACGTAGACATATGCACGGATGTCCCATTAAGACTGATTATTTGAAAATTGAAAAATAAATGGAGTATTTATTTGAATTTTTTCTATTTTGATTTAAATAAAGATTGTAGACTCTCTGTTGTAGACATGGACAATCCAAGAATAATTCCTGAACTAAAAGACCAGAGTCGACGGGACACTGAGCCGACGCTATGCAAATACGAAAATTTTGTCTAAAGGACTAACATCTGGCATCAGTCACGAGAAGCTTTTATCGAACGTTGTGCTCCATACATAACTTCCACGTCTCTTTATTTAAATATTGTAAAAACATAAGAAATTTTTAAATAAACACAGTGTTTTTTTTCAAATATTAAAAAAGACTTTCTTTATAGACCCCTTATATCATTTAGTAGACAGTATGCAAAGTTCATATTCAAACACCCCTACTTTCAGAGAAAATAACAAAACAAAAGAAATATAATGAAACAATAGTACCTTTCCTATCAGAACTTGCTCTTTGAATTTATTTCAATCGATTAATCATAACATAACAGTCCACCTAATTTAAAAATACGGTCTCTCAAAATTTATACAAAATGTGCCAAGAAAACTGTAATAAACTTGATCGTCAATCTATCCGTTTATTTGGATCTCGTTCGCAGCCAGCACCACATCTCATCACATAATTACACTTTAGAAGAAACATATTGTATTATACAATTAATTTTAAATTGTTTAACATTTTTTCCCTGATCATGTTCATTGTTATTTGACATTTGATCCTTCCGTAGCCTCATAATAGAATGAATTGAAATAATATATTAATGAACATAGTGTGAATGTGTTGTGCTAAATTACTTATCGATTATTCTTAAAAAATTGCTATACCTGTTCTAGACTTTTGTGGGATTTTTCTGATTGCGCATGTTTCTCCTCTAAAAAACAAAAATAAGCTGGATTAAACTAAAGCGCGGGAATGCAAAAGCATGCTTAATACTTGCCGCTGTGGAAATTAACGTTTAGAAGAATCGTGATTAGAATGAAGATAGACAGAAGAAAGTGGTTTAGTCGAGTTCGAAGCTGAGTTTGGTATATATAGTATTTTCATGCACATTGAGGAATTAAAACGGCGATTCGCTCAAGACAAAACAATACACATCAAAAACATTAAACCCTTCAAAAAATACTGGTTCAGAAGTGAATATTCCTAAAAATTGAAATTCCTCCGTTCGCCGGTGGCCTTTTTTCCGAGATCTCTTTACAGGTTAGGGAGACAACAACCTACATCTTACAGCGATACAGAGATTTAATTATTTAAAATGAGAGAAATAATCCAAAACGTTATGGCAACCAAATATTATCTTCATAAATACATTCGGCTAACAGCTAAACACTATACAAGGTTTTATCTGTCACCTACCTATTTTCTTTTTGTTTTTTATTCACCTGTATACTTTTCAATGTGCTAGATATCTTCCGCAATAAATATAATAAATCCTTTTATAAAGTCTTAATCCTCGGTGTTTTTATCAAACAACCCAAGAGGTTATGGGCCCAGATATCGCGTACTCAATATAAGACATTTACAAAATATTAACCGAGAATGAGCCAAAATACATGTGTGTGCACATTTGGGAGAATCGCCTTGCTGAACGGGGAAAACTACCAAACACGGAGGTCGCAAATGGAAGCTATCCTGCATAAAGGTAGGTAATTACTATATGTAATATGAAAAATAGAAAAACCTTTGGAAGCGGAAGCCGCACAAGATAGCTGGTTTTTTTTCAGTTTGTATGCATTTTTATTGTATGACTTAATTTACTCTTACTTGCTAGAAAAATACTTAAAAATTAGCTTAATTAACTTAAAATTATCTTATTCTAACTTACTGGCCCCATGCGAGCACTCTAAGTTAAACCTTACGCTTAAATTATGTCTTTCGACGTATCTTACTACCATAGTATACTATTTCTATTCATTATAATTAAAACTAAGAAAACATTTTTTACAAAAAAAAAACTTAGTAACCTGACTTTTTTTATTTTATTATAAAACATAAAACTAAAATCCTACAAACTACTTAAAATTAAATCTTAATCTACTTAACCTACTTACAACTAACACATACATACACATATATATCTATATATATATATATATATATATATACAAAATATATATATACTTAATATACAAATATATGAATATATATATATATGCTCTTTTTTCATTTTCTATTTATTTTTAATTTTTTTTGGTTTTTATTTATTTATTTTTTTTCTTAAATCTACCTTAATCCCACTTAAAACTATGTAAGCCGGCCATGGCTAAAAAAAATTAGGCGACCCACTTTGCTTCACATGAAGCTACCAAGTATTGGAGGAATTTGACGACGAAGCATCCTCTCCCTCAAAAAGCCACCAAAATTGTTGGTGCTGCTGAGAAACATCCCTCAGGTCGCGACTCCCTACCGCCCTACTGAACCGTAGACGCTCCGCACTGCCGTGTGCGACGTCTCTGTCGTAGTTGAGACGCCTGTCCGCAGCTGTTCGAGCGACGTGGAAGATTAGTGGCACCGCTAATCTGCCCTGGATCAGACCTTTACTATCTAGGTAGAGAAATGCTTCTGGAGGAATAAAGTCGTTAAAGCGAACACTCTCGTGATACATATAATTAGGGTAGTAAGCCCCGGAGATCAGGTTGTTCGATGAGGTCATTGCTCTTGCAATATGCCTTCGAGTCAACTTAATGACGAAATTGTCCACTCTTATTAGGTTCGCCCTATTGTACAAGACCTCATTACGATCGAATTTTATGTACTCAGATTCTGGTGTTCTGTATGAGCGAAGACAAGTCCTAAGACAAGCCCTCTCAAACACCCGAATCTTTTCCAATAAACTTGCTCTCACGATGAACCACACAGGACATCCAAGTACGAGCATGGGTCGGATAAGGGCCATGTAACAGATCACCTTTACTCTCGCATCGAGTTGGCTGTTATAAAACAGTCTCTTTGTAAGGGCAAAAGCACCTTTGGCTCTGGCCAGAGCAACATCTATATGTTTGTTAAAATACAGATATTGATCTAGCCAGATCCCAAGGTATCTGACTACATTTCGACAAGCAAGTGGCTGTCGAAGTTGTCTTACGATAGAGAACTTTCGCCAATTCTTTCGGGTATCCCTAGACGCCCCAGACAAAGGCGTCCTAAACAGAATGGTTTCCGACTTCTGAAAGTTAATTTTCAACTTCCAGTCGTCGCAATATCGCTTTATTTTGTCGAAGTCACGTTGCAAAAGTGTATTAATGACCTCAATCTTTGGACCCGATCTGTACGCGATTAAGTCGTCTGCGTACGCTTTGGCATGGTGAAGTGAACCTATCAGATCACTTGTGTAAATGTTAAACAGGATCGGCGAATTTACCGCACCTTGTTGTAGACCGTTTTTAATGTTAAATGTTCCAGCAGAAGTCACATCGCCATTCTTCACAATGAACTGTCTACTGGATAGCATATCAAAAAGAATTTACAGCAGTGGTTTACTAATGCCCAACCTGTCAAGCTTAAAGAAGAGTCCCTCTAACCATACGGTATCGAAGGCCCTTTCCAAGTCAATCAGACAGGCACCAGTGCACTGTTTCTTGCCTTTGTTCCATTGGATATCAGAAACCGTTTAGACGCAGCATGAATAATATCATGCCCCGCCTTGAAACCGAATTGATTATCCGGAACTATATGTTTGTCCTCAACCCACTTGGTCAGGACTCTATTGATCACCTTCTCGAAAACCTTACTGATGTTTGGAAGAAGACTGATCGAGCGGAGATTCGCCGGATTGGAAGTATCTTTATTCCTTTTGGGAATGGTATGTACCACCGCGGTTTTCCAATGCGCTGGATAATATGCACTATTCATTGCATTATTAAACAGGGTGGTATAAATGTCCACCGCTTCTAGTGGGAGATGTCGAAGCACAATGTTCGGTATTTCATCGGTTCCCACTGATTTCTTACTTTTATGTGATTCGAAGATCGTTTGGAGCTCTTCCTTCGAAATAAACGGTGGTAATACCCTTTCGTTGGTGATGACATTATTTGCCATGTTCTCGTCACTGAACTGAGTGAAACCCGAGTTCTCGAATCGCCAATTCACAATTTCATTTCAAAGGCAGAAATTGTGCACAAGGACTCGACTCTCCAGGTCGTGGTTCGGGCCAATGATGTCATTCGCCTTGTACACTTCCTGAAAAGTCGCTCCTATAGCCTCTACCTTCTCCTGCGGATCCTCGATCACAAAGAAGTTGTCATCATCAACTGCCTCATTTGGATCGATACCCGCTGCTACAAGTATTTGTTCGTTTTTCGTTGTTCGTTTTGATTATTTCTCCGGAATATTTTATTTATTTGCGGGAACATATTCGGGTTGCTGGTGTTTACAGCCCGAATTTTATTGTTCCAATACAAACTTACAGAATTTCTGTAATTTTCCTTTATTAATTTTTGGAGGTTTTTAATCGACGACTTCAATGTCATGATCTCCGGGTTATGTCTGTCAGCAAACTGTCTGTACAAGGTTTTTAGTCTTGACAGTAGTCTACTTTTATGTCGGTGCAGTGCGTCAATGATTGCGTTGCAGAATATGTCTTCGTTGTCTGTGTATTGATACCGAGGTATCGTTTTGTCCATAGTTCGTTTAATTGTCTCGTCCATTAGTTTTAGATATCCGTCAATCTCCTCATTTGACAGATTTCTGTTGGACGGCGGGTAGAGCGAATTCGAGGAGAGTGCCCTTGTCAGTATTCTGGAGAAGTATGTCCAACGTATCCTACTATAATTGAAGGAATGCCTTTGAACAAACTCTTCCAATTCCGCAGTTTCGTTGGGAATAGTTATTTCGGTGCTGAAACCGCAATGGTCACTGTCATACACGAAAGTGCGTAGACAGTTTGTAGTTTGTTGGTTAGTGCAGGTCAGTTGTATTCGTGAGTCGAACAGCATAAGAACCAAATATGACCCATGTCTGGGAAACGACGGACTATCTGTCGCCTTAAGCCCGAGTCGATACGTTATACTGTGCTGACCCCACCAATTGAATAGTAGGTTCCCTCTAGTATTTGGTGTATTATTTCCCCAATCTCTATGTTTGGCGTTGAAATCTCCGCCGATAATAAAATAGTTGTCTTCCAATTCCAGCCTCAGGAATCGAAAAAGTGTCTCCAGCTTTGAGATGAATAAAGTGGATTAAGTAGACTTAGGTGCATAGACAGACACCATGTACAGCCGCTTTCAACTACGGAGAGGGATGTACATGACGCATGCTTCCAGCACCTGAAACCTACGTACTACATGACTGTATACTCTTTTGGAATGCAGTCCTTTTCTTACAAAGATTGCAACACCTCCTCCTTGAATGGAGTTGGGTCGGTTTCTTCGTAATATTTTATATCTTATATGCCGCATTTTGTGTCTTTTAGTAAGCTAAGTTTCGCTTACCAAAAGCACATCAGGGGCTTGGTCTTTAAGCAACTTAAATAGTGTGGCTCTTCGTTCTAACCTAATTAGTGAATTAACATTCACTGCAAGCACCTTCAGGGTTTGCTCCGCCATGTACGTACCCATTACGACTGGAGGTGCGCTAGGCCCGGCAGCAGCGTGTATATTTGGTCTACCCGCGTCGCCTGTTCCTGTATTTGACGCTGAAGCTCAGCCATCTGCCCCTGAATAGAGAGCAAGATAGCCAGCATGTCAGGTACAGGTTCTGGTACTTTAGGCGCTGGGGCCTGAGAAGCTACCTTTGCTTGTTGTACCGTAGTTCCCCTACCTGCCGCCATTTGGGCGTAGGTAACTTTGGGAGTGACGGCTGGTGTTTGCATTTGCACGGGTTGACGTTTGACTTCCACCTTCTGCTGTCGAGCCAGATTTACTCTTTTTATGTATTGGAATTTAGGACAACCCCGATAATTTGCAGTATGCCCCTTGTTTCTACATAAGGCACAAGAGAGTTGGCTTTTTTCTGACGCTCCATCCTTACCTAGAGCGCATTCCTCTGACTTGTGGTTCTCTCCACACTTCACGTATCGAGGCTGCATTTCGCAGTTCGACGCGGCGTGCCCGAACCTTTGGCAGCGAACACATTGTAAAATGTTTTCACTCCTCTTTAATTTTTCCCAGTGTACAACTTTAATACTCCTTAGACCATCCAATTTGCTATCGGGAGTTAGCTGAACCAGGAAGAACGGTAGTTTCCGTTTCTCCCTTTTGGCTCTGGCTGTGGTGAACGGCTTGACCCCTACGAATTTGAGCTCTTCGCACTCTTTCTCTTTGAGCAGTGCGAGGAGCTCCTCCGGATCGGTTGACGGTTCTATACCCCTCAGCAGCATTGTTTGCAGCTTTTCCCCCTTCGGGGTGAAGGAGAAGAACTCCGTCGTCGAATCTTTTAACAAGAACATCGCGCCATCTTCTAATCCCGCTATTGACATAGCGGACCATGTACTGCCACTCATCGTTTGAACACACTTTTTATTGAGGTAGACAATAATGTTTTTTTTTTTGTCTTTTTAACCAATAAAAAAAAAAAAAAAAAAGTGGACAATGGTTTTATTGGGGGATTCGAACCCACGACCCCTGTTTTCTCGGCTCACTGCCACTACCACCAGGCTACTGAATAACTTAGAAGAACTCTCTCTAACTTGAATTTTCACTAATTGATTGATTCGCACATAAAAAAAAGCCGAAACACGTCTATTCTCCACGGAGATCAATGAACGACTGCACAAGATAGCTGGGTGGAAAAAGATATGGATGCGAAAGCAGAGCTGCTGTTACCGATCGAGGCAAATATAGATCTACTGGTGAGAAGTCACCGCACGTCGAACGAAACTTGGGACTTTCTGGCAAACACAGAAGATGGAGAAGTTTCGCAAATTAATCAACATGGAAATGGGTTCTGATCATAGCATGCCGGATTATTTACGGGAATATAATGCAACCATAAGCCGTCTACAAGAGCTGGAAGCAAATCCAAACAAAAAAGATTTGCTAGTTGTATTTTTGTTGAATAGCATATCGGATGATCTCAAGGATCTCAAGTACCTAGATTTCTCAAATGTCTGTTTAGTACTATTGGCAGTAAGCGAAAGAAAGAAAGAGAGTGAAAACGAATTTCGGGCCCAAACCCAAGAAAAAGTTTCCAAGGCAATACTCCGTTTCCCATTCAATTTCCGAATATGTGGACAGCGTGGACACATGGCCAAACATTGTCGTAGTACAACGGAGGGTGCTCAAAAGACAGGAAAAAACAAAGAACAAGGGTTCGTCGCCAAAGAAACAGCTAATAAGATGTTAAGCCCATCAAGAAGTACAGATTGAAAGAAGACGTCTGTGTGGTGCTTTGACAGTGCAGCCACCCCATATATGTGTGCAAATGAAGAATAGTTTGTTGAGTTAAGCAGATGCACCGGACAAAATTCTGTGAAGGAGCAAACGGCCAATCTATGCGTATAATGGGTGTTTGACTTGTACGTTTGCCTGTGATAGTCAAGGTTAAATCAATGACGGTTAACCTATACAAAACATTATTCGCTCCAGGACTTACTGAAAATTTGGTATCAGTACCAAAGGCTTCAGACAATTGGCGTAGGACGACCTTCGAAAACTCAATTGGCCGCATATGCGATTCAAAATGAAATTTGCTGATTAAAATAAAGAAGAGGGATGGCCTATACATGGTGGTGCAAAACAAAAGAGTTTGTCTGACTCGTGAACCTAAGAAAACCGGAGTTTTGATGCAGTGGCACAAAAGGCTAGGCCATCTCAATGCGAGATCGTTGTAAGAGATGTGCGAAAGAAAACCAGAAGGCCAGAGGTCTTCCAGACGCTTTGAGCAAATTTAAGGAATTTAAGACCTTTGTAGAAACACAAACTGGTGAGCTCATCAAAATCCTCAGAAGTGACAACGGTGGAGAATACTGCAGGAGCGAGTTCGAAAGTTTCCCACAAGAACTGACAGCCCCTCATATACAACAAAATGGCATCGCGGAACTTGACAAACGAACTCTTACCGAGATGGCACGATGTCTCAAGAATGAAGCAGGAAATCCGGATGCTTTAAAAAAAGTAAAAGTACTGCGGCATTTATTTGAAACCGTTGCCCCACGAAATTGAACCTGAGGAGCTATGGAGTCGACGCAAACCAAATGTTGGATTTCTACGAGAAATTATATGCCGTAGATTCTGAAGGTTGTAAAACTAGACAAATTTGAAACCAAATCGGAAGCAGGCATATTAGTTGGCTATTGTGAAGGGTCCAAGGCCTATAAACTGTGGTTCAATAACAGAAGGTGTATAATTAAATACAGAGATGTTATTTTCACGCAACATCCACAACTTCCTATAAATCAACCACAAAAAACAAGGAAACATCGTATTAAGAGTTCAATACATCAGAACCTTTGAAACTGACTGTAGTTCAGTGACAACAACAAAAAGCAGTTACACAAGAATTGAATTCAACGCCAGACATGAAACCAGATGACGCTGTTGTACCGATAGGCGAAAGGCTGAATATCTCAGGAAGATCCCGAAACCATAAAGGAGATTGTAGAATTGGAGGACGCAGAAGGATGGAATCAAGCGATGAAGAAGGAATACTAGTCATTAGTAAAGTAAAGTCAGTAAAGCTGTATGAGTTGGATCTATGTAAACCGGATAGGCTGCTCCTGCCAAGTGGTATGAGATTGAAAGCGGAACCAAGTATAGATGGAGAACGGGAAACTGTTGATAAAGGACAACACCGACGCCTAATAGGAACTCTTCTGCATATTGCAACATTCAGCAGACTAGATATAAGTTGTGCAGTTAATATGTAAGCTTAGTTCATTGAAGATCCGCGGCGGCAACACTGGAATGCGGGACTCCAAGTCCTAAAGTATCTGAGTGGAACCGGAAAGAACATCTACTCCTGTTCAAATTCAAGCTGGGCATAAAACTTTAAAGGCCGTAAGTCACAGTCGGGTTTCTCTTTTATTTATGCAGGTTGAGCTGTTCTCAGGCCTCAATGAAGCAAAGGATCGTGGCAACATCCAGCACCGAAGCGGAATATATTTGTTTGTCGTCGGTAGAGAAGGAAGGAATGTATCTCCGAAATCTGATGTTCGAGCTGGAACTACATGAAGGTGCGGTGATAATCTTCAGTGATAGCGTAAGCGCTATCGTACAGCGAGTTCTCAGTCTACCCAAAGGATGAGCAAGCATCTTGACGTCAGATACCACTTCATCCGGGAAACCATCGCTGAAGGTGCAATCTCAATCAAATTTGTTCCGTCAGAGAAGATGTTAATTGATGCTCTCATTAAGCTTACTACCATTCACAATCATTTAAAATGTTTTAAAGGTGTAGGCATGAATTTTTTAGTTCTTTTTTGGTTATTCTATGACTGAACTATAATTTAATTTTGAACTGAATTAAAAAAATAATTTTGTTAATTTCATTTGAATTTTGAAAAAATGAAATGAATACATACATATAAATGTTAATATAGTTAAAAGATACGGGTCATAATGTCATCTTGAGTTGTTGAGTGGAGGTGTGAGAGAAATAATCCAACACGTTATGGCAACTCCAAATATTACCTTCATAAATACATTCGGCTAACAGCTAAACACTTTACGAGCTGTCATCTGGCAGCTACTCTTTTTCTTTTTTTTTATTCACCTGTAAACTTTTCAATGTGTTAGGCATCCTCTGCAATAAATATAGAAAATCCTGGTATGAAGGTGTTTTTATCAAACAACCCAACAATTTTTACAGGTTGATCCAGCGAACCTAATCAGGCAAATCCCGATCTCTGATACTAACTATATTGAAGCGTGAAAAAAACTCAAAAATTGGTATGACCGTGTACATGTAACTGTGCCATCATTCGTTCAACATCAAACAAACAAAAAACATTCTTTGGCAGCAGAAGTAGGTTCTTAAGATGATGAATCCTTTACAGACTTTATCAATTTCTTAGGATTACGATGTAATTCACTCGAATCGTCCCAAAAATTTACTCCGTTGATCACATCTCGGACAAAACAATTGGTTTCAATTCGTTGGCTGGGTGTTTGGATTTCGCCTTAATACAGCAGACAGAATTCTGTTTTGAAAGTATTAATCGTAAGTTCCACTCTATTTATTGCTTCCCAATTGATGATGCTGTTTATATCAGAATTTAATTGGCTTGGCATACGCTGACGTTACCGTTATACAGCCGAAGAATATGGACGTGAGTCCGCGAACGAATACGAAAAGTAGAGAGTTGTCAGCAATATATATTGGATTAGAAGTAGTAGACAAGGGTTCATTAATGAAGAATCATGTGCAACTATCTTGCTTTCTTCAGATTGATGTACACTTTGGTCCCACTTTTCGGTGAAACATGCAATCAAATCGCCAGTCTACCTGTTGCTACATACTCCGGTCATTGAGAAGTGTTCGTGTTTCGTGAAATTTCATGTGCTGACGATTTATCAGCGTTTCTTCCATTGAAAGAAGGGACATTAGTGCAATGGGTCAGTAGGAGAAAGAAGAAGATTCGTCTTTTTTTAGGGACGGGATGAATAAATGCCGTTTTCCATCTGCTCGGAAAGAGTACTAAACGGAAGGATTGATAAAAAAGGTTACGCAGTGGGTTTGCCAGCGACGGAGTACACCTTTTCAGAAGAAGGAGAGATATACCATTTGGACCAGCGGATTTGTGAATGTTAAGATCTTTAAGAACTCTTGCTACTACACGAGGGTGAAAACGGATTTGTCCCATTAAAGATTCGACGCACTCAAGTGTGGGCGGAGATAGGTACAATCTTGGAATATTGAACTGGCCGCAAAGAAGAGGCAGAATTTCTAATATTTTTGACGAACGACCAAAATTTTTTACTGCCTTCGGGACATTGTAGTATTTTTTGCCTCAGCTTTTGATTGAATTGAAAGAAGAAAGACATTGTAGGTATTCCTGGACCGTTTTAACTCTTTCGGTTTTCCTCTGTCGGGTTTATCTTGAAGGACCGAAAAAACATTTCTCCAGCCTTGACAGCTCGAGTCGTACCATGCCTTTTCTTTTGGCTTGATACTCTTCATCAGACGGGGGATAAAATATTTCATTCCAAAGAGAATAGTGTCATTGATTATATTACCAGCGGCATCCACATCGTTACCGAAGAAACATAACGATCAGTTAAAATTCCTAAAGAAGGTTTAATGGCCATTCCAATTGGCTTTCTCGTATTTCCATACGTTTCTTTTAGGAATATTTTTTCTAACTGTGTGGTGGAAATACGAGAAATTAGCTGATACAACACAATGAGGGAAAAGCACATAAAAGGTGTACTTTTCAGGGGGAGAAGTTAACAACAAGTCCAGGGTGTTGGTAGTATGACTATAAACGTCTGGTATTCGTGTGGGCTCATTTCTAAGCTGGATCAAGCTTATATATTGAAATCGCCCGTAATCATGATTTCAGTAAAAGGATACAGGGATACAACTCTTTGTATGGAGTCAGACAGCGCATCAAACTCATTAAAAGTCGAATTGCTGTCCAGTTTGGGGCTTCTGTAAATAAAGCAATACTGGATACTTTTCTTACGGAGATGAAATTTGAACGACATGAAATTGAATTCCAGATTGGAACAGAGACTACGTGGTGGTGGAGTAGAATATTGGCACTAGTTCGTAACCAGATAGCTTCAGATCAGAGTGATTTCAGAGGTGTGGGCGGGGATCTACCTGTGTTTCACTAAGTGGTTAAACAGCTGGTCTGTATTAACAGACGTTGGCATGAAGAAAAAATTCGGAGTCGATTTACCGAATCAATTTGTTGTTAATGTTACGCCCCTACATTAATAGGAAACAAATTAACAACACAATTCATACACACAACCCGCTATGCATCGGTTGTTACACACACTCAGTCACTGCCCGTGCTGTATGACAATGTTATACAACAACGGCAGTGACTGAGTGCAAAACAGTTACACTAGGAGCAGGAAGGTTAGGATGCCCATACTGTAGATGATACCACTGCACTTGCGCGTTTCTTTTTTCTCCGCACAAGTGATTTTGTTGTTGTTGTTTGTTCACTCACAGTCGGTTATTTTCATTTTATTTATTTTATATTTTTTTTTTGTTGCCACAGTGTTGTTTTTTTTGTTTTTGTGCGTGTGCTCTCGTTGATGGTTAGCTAGGTACTCGGCACTTTCAATGGGTAGTTACAGGTCAAATGTACGATCTGAAGGAGCACTCTTCCGAAATATCTATATTTCATATAGATATATGGAATATATATATATATATATATATATATATATATATAAATATATTTAATGTAGATACGCGCTTTTGGAATTAGAAGAATCTTCATTATATCACCAGTGATTACACCGGAAGCCACTTTCGAAACACATTTTTCCGTTCTGCTGATGGAAAATATGTAGTGTCGCTTTCACTCCCCCTCGCCAAGTTTTAGAGATACTTTTAATGGTTCTCACCCTCGTTCAATGGAACTAATCTTCAAAGTAAATCCAAACTTACAACAGCAGTACAAACAGTTCATGTAGGAATATTTAGAGCTTGGGCACATGAAACCTATATCTTTACGGGAAATTAACGTTCTGAATGGGAAGGTACTTCATTTGTCGCATTACGATGTTTTACAGCCAGAAAGTTCTTCAGCCAAACATCGCGTTGTCTTCGATGGTTCGGTTAGCTAATCTTCGGCTTCAAAAATAAAGCTCAAATTGTTGGGCCTTCAATTCGAAGCAAAACCCTCAGGACTGCGAATACTCGTTCGTCAATCCAGAATTAACTCTCGCTTCTCTCCAACAAAGTTTTTAAGCTCCTTCAGTGATCCTTTTCAAGCTCATGCTTCAACAATTATGGTCTTCCGAATTAAACCTATGTTGGGATGACCCATGTCCATTAGACATATTGGAAAAATGGAAGCTCTATCGTAAACTGACATATTTCGAGCAAGTGCGGGTTGCGAGGAATATGTTTTCAACAAAAATCAATATCGAGCTTTACGGGTTTTCCGATGCATCGTCGACAAAGACATTGTCTAATGAAATTAAAATAGCAATCGTGACTGCAAAAACCAAGGTGGCTCCTCTTCAACCCATGTCCATCCCGTGCTTAGAGCTTCGTGGTGCGTTATTGCTCTCCCGATTACTAGATAAAGTAAAGTCACCAATTAAGTTAGTGTGCAAAATATTTGTCATCTTCGAAATCATCACCTTCTGTGTACAGGTCCATCTTGGTTGTTGGAATAAGAAAAAAACGGCCCACAATCGCTTTTTCCCTCTGATATTGCAGAATCTGAGTCAGTTAGACGGAAAGAAAAATTAAAGTTGAGTCAAGTACTCGTTGCAATCGCTGAACGCCGGATAAATAGTATTCATAACTTGATTAACAAAATCTCCTCATGGCATCGGCTTCAAAGAGTAATCGCATATTGCCTCCGCTTCGTGTCGAATTGTCGCGCTAGCGTCCAATCGTGTTCGCATGATTCGTTAACGTACCCCGATATTCATAAAGCAATGCTTTAAAATAAGTAAATAAATAAATAAATAATGCGACAGCCCGGTGTGGGTCAAGGCCTAGCTTCTTGCACTCATTTGTGTTTCTCACTTTGTAAATTTTTACACTCTTGAGCAGATCCAACTGTTTATTGTCGGTTCTGAACGGCTCTCCTGAGAAGCTTTTACAGAGGCAGAATTTGACTTTCGGAGGTTTGCCATTGCCCGCCAAAAGGGTGATGACGATTTTTTAAAACATTTGCTGGTGTGCTCCTACCGGGATTCGAACCCATGTCAACCATCACGCGATCGCCACTAATGCTATACGTACTTAAATTCGTTCAACTTAAGACTTTTGAAGATGGTGGCCGACTAAAGCACGCAGCCGTTTCCTTCAACATAATTCTATAATTCTTCCCAAAACTAGCAAAATATCTCTTCTAAATATAGCAGACATTTATCAACTATCTTTACGCTGGAATTTCAGAAACTTTCGCCCTCGTTCGGCAGCCACCGATCTTCCAGTACATCGCACTCAACCGAGTTACCCGTTTTTTAATACAGGTGGTGATTATGCAGGGCCTCTAACAATTAAGCTATCTCGATCCCGGAAAAAAAAAATATTCCATAGTAACAAAAGCCATCCATCTTTTTTTGTTCATTTATTTTTTTTTTTTTTCAATTCAAAAGTTTCTTTATTTTTACAATACTTTCACTTTACAAGTGCTTATCTGTTGGCGGTTACAAACAGCAGTATTTAAGTTTACAAGTGATTAAAAGGTTCAGTTAATATTTATGTTTTAACAATGTTTGACATATTTAGGTTACTTTATAAATAAAATTTTTTTTTAAACTTTAGTGCATAATTATAGTGAAAGTTAGTCATTATTTTTACTATCTCACAAAGAACAATTCTAGCAGATATTTTTCAATTTCTTTCTTTCTTTTCTTGAAATTCCGAATGTTTTTTTTTAAATTTTGTGGTAGTTGGTTTAATATCGTTGGGATAATAAATTTAAGTTCTCTGTTCCCGTATACGTTAAACAATGTCGTAATTTCGAACATCTCAAGTGTTCTTCTTCTAGTGTTTTGGTCATGTCTTATTAGCTGTAGGAACCTTTGTTCATCCATATAATGTTGTAATGCGGTCATGCGATAAGTTGCGTTTATATTTAGAACTAAAAATTGACATTACTATGTTTAACCAGTTTAATAAGACGATGTTGTAGGTTCAGTATCCAGGATCCCATATCGGATTTGTGATGCTGCTAACGAGTAGTTTACTCGTACTGATTTAAGAACTTTGAAAATCCTTTTAGATAAACCAAGACACAGGGTGATATGTTCACTCCAAAGAAAGTGTTCGCCTACGGTGAGTCCGAGATACTTTATCTTTTTGACAATTTTGATTGACTTGTTGTTGTTTGACAATAGACACTGGTCGTTTCGTTAATATATATTAAATATATCTACTCGCTTAAATGGGTGGCGTATATGCATCACTTTTGTTTTGGTAGCATTGATAATTAGTCTATGATAATGACACCACTTAGATAGATCATGAAATTGCTTTTGAAGTATGTTTATTGCTGAGTTTGTGTTTTACTATGATGGCAATATCGTCTGCATATGGGCAAGGTGTTATGAATTTTGTTACCAAAGTCACTTACTTTTCCCGGTTAAATAAAATACAATTCTTTCCGAAATTCAATTTAATACAATTTGACTATTTGTTCAAGTAAAAAAATAGATTAGGCAAGTTCAAAAGCAAAATTAAGACTCAACTAACTAGACAGAAAGATAGGCTGGCTAAGCCAATTAATTTATAAGAGAGAATTGTTAGAAAGAGATAGCAACTCTGTCCATAAAGCTTAATTTTCAACATCCTCCGGCCCACAATCGTTTATACGATCAGTTATTTCCAGAGGATAAAGCAGTTGAATAGGTCTTCGATATTTTTTTCCATTAGAAACTCGCACCTCACATGCACGAACTCTCCCATTACGATGGGGAAAATATTAACAATAATGCCCAAATTAATTGTTAATTAAAAGGCTGTACCTTTCACAAATATCAAGCTGTAATGATAAAATCTGGCAGGATTGTCTAAAATCTCAACGAAATCAAATCGTCCTAACGAAAGCAGCGTACACAGTACGCAAATGGACCCAACGAAGTGAGTATAAATTCTGTACCGCTAGAAGGAAACTTTTCGTCAGCAAAGCAGTACAAAGTACTCAAAAAATGGTTATCGCGAAAGATTTTTACCACCAACAGGACAACGATCCCAAGCATGTCGCACAAATGGTTAAGATGTAGTCGATACATAAAGTTATTCACTTGCTAGTAACACCCCCACAAGGCCCTGATCTTAACTAAACTTCTTTGGAATCATTACATCAAAGCCGCAATTAAAAGCCTTACTTTTACCGAAATGGAAAGAAATAACAACACTTTTTTATTTATATATGGTACATATATTGTTTTTTTTTTTGTGAACGAAATATTATTTTTTAGTTTTTGCCTCTAAGAAAGTATGAAACAAATAAATATTTATTACTTGCAGAGAAACAGATCTGTTGTAAACAATTATAAACATTATTCCCTTCGACAAGACCAAATTAAGTTTGAATATCAAAAACTGTGCTGTACATTGTACTATACATATTTATATTGGTTATTAGTTATTTTTGGTTCTTTTTAAACACACAAACATTAAAAATACCACTCCTATTATTCTTTATAATGCGTGAAAAAAAAATACTCGAAATATTTTGAAAAACCTTTCTAAAAGACTAAAAAATATAAAAAATTTATATTTAATTAATTTATTTACTTAGCACATGTCAAAGAACAACAAGGAAATTAATTTTAAAAGATGCCACTAATTACCAATCATAATTAACAATTCATTCACAGTTAACAATGATGTCCAGAGTCAAGAGTTTGTGCCATGCAAAATACTTATACAGTTGACTTACAAGAGCGTAAGCCTTCTGATAAGCTAATTTCACAATTGCAATAGTTGCAAATCATTTACATCTTCAAATGAAATGTTTAAAATATGTTTATTAGGTCCTTCTTTAATTATATTCTAAAACCACCCTTTTTGCGCTTAAAACAAAAGAGGTTCTCTTCATATATTCTACTGTCTTCGCGTTTTGCGCTTAAAACAAAAGAGGTTCTTTTCATATATTCTACTGTCTTCGCGTTTTCAAAACGTTAAAATAAATATTCACCAGCGTAAAACATTTTTTCTTTTTTTTTTACATACCTAGTGAACTTTACGTGAAATTTCCCAGTCTAACTATTCTGATTGGACGAAAGCCCGCAAATTGGCTGCAAAACTAGGAGACATTACGTGAGGTCCTGGACTTGATTTCTAGGCAAAATTTCAGCATAGATAAACTACCACAGATGACAAACTTTTCAGTTATTAAAAATCCAAAACCCACTTTCCGATGATCCCCTTTTTCAATATGACTCTGCTTGTGAATACATGTGAATTGTCTTCAATACAATTTCCCTCCTATTTTGCACAAAACGCAACCATTTTACTCAAGAAAAATCATCCACATCATACATTCATACATAGTGAACTTTACGTGCAAGTCGCTCTCATTCTGGCAAATTCCAACAGGTTAATGGATGATCAATGCGTTGGTAATTCACTTACAGTGGGTCTGTGCAAGGGTTAAGGGTTTGCGAAAGTTTAGTAGAGTTTGTTGTATATGGCGATTCCTCGTGTAGTTTGAGTTTCAGACTGCTTTGTCATTTTTGTTCAGTATCGTTTGGTAAGTCATTATGGAAATACTCACACCACAACAGCGTCTCTAAATTGATCAGCTGTATTACGAAAATCAGCGTTCTGTAAGAAATCTTTTTCGTACGATTCGAGGAACTTTCGGTGAGCATAATCGACCTACTGAAACCACTATTGCCAAAACCATTCGCAAATTTCAGTCCCAGTTTACATTAGTGGATGATACTCGACCGGTTAGAGCACATCCAGCACGTAGTAAAGAGACTTTAGCAGCTGTAGCTGAGAGTGTATGTGAAGACCGTGACGAATTGATTCGTCGTCGTATGACGTATTTTACGTGAAGATCTCGGCCTAAAAGCGTACAAAATTCAACTTGTGCAAGAATTGAAGCCAGGTGACTTGAATTTGCGTCATATTTTCAGTGAATAGGCTTTGGAAAAACTCAATGAAAGTCCAGTGTTCTATAGTGAATTTTTTTCAGTGATGAATTTTTAGCTTAATAATAAGAGTACCAAGAGCTACCATAACATCCATTAAAAACAACGGTATGGTGTGGTTTATGGGCTTTTGGAATCATTAGTCCATATTTCTTCAAAAATGGGGCAAATCAGAATGTTACCGTCAATGGTAACCCCTATCGCACCATGTTAACGGACTTTGTGCTTCCTGAAATTCAAGCACATGGTCTCGGTGAGCTCTGATTTCAACAAGAAGGCGCTACGAACCATACAGCGCGTGAAACAAAGGACTTGTTGAGAAATCATTTTGGTGAGCATTTAATTTTACGTTTTGCTACGGTAAATGGGCCGCCTAGATCGGGCCACCTTTGGACTATTTTCTCTGGGGATATGTAAAGTCTCAGGTCTTCAGGAATAAGCCAGCTACGATTGACGCTTTGAAAGCCAACATTACTCGTGGTATCCGCGAGACATTAGTCGTTATGCTCTAACGAGTCGCCCAAAATTGGACCTTCCGAATGGATCACCTCAGACGTAGTCTGGCTTACATTTACATAACATCATTTTCAAAAAATAAATGCTTTCTTTTAACTGGTGATACAAATTTTAAGTTCACTTTCAAAATTATGAGTTTTATTTTACATTATAAATGAAACCTTACTATGAATCACCCAATATAAGTTAGTTAATCTATAAATTTCAGACAATTCAATTCAATTTATTCAGTTAAGGATGTACAAATAAGACTCAGTCTTTTATAATACGAGTACTTATATTTTATATTTTTATTTATTTATTTATTTATTTTATTTATTATATTACTTTAATTATGGATAATATACAAGATTAGTTCAATATTTATATTTAACAATAAGAGAAACAGAATCAGGGATACAAAAGGAGGGATTGCGTGGAGGAGGGGAATAGTAAAGAACAAGAAATCTGCTATTGCATTTTTATAGAATATGCTCCAATATAACATTTTTAAATTGTATGGCTTAAATTATTTGTATTGCTTTTGTTGGCAGAGAATTCCATAGGCTGGTGTCAATGACGGAGAATAGGCGCGAGGAGTTCAAATAGTTCGAGGTAGGAGTTATAAGGCTGTATGTTCCAGGCGAACGAGCGAATTGAAGTCTTTCAAAAAGGTATGGTGGCGACTTGTGCTGATTAACTTGTGCGTACAACCAAGGATATTTGTATGAGAATTGGATATGTTTTCACGTCGATGAAGCGCACACTCATACCTTACCATATCATTGAATGCAACAGTAAGTTTATGCTGAAATGGAGAGTTGAGGTTGTAGTACATTGCTGATGAGTAATCAATATACGAACCAACTAAGGTTTTAACAAGTCTGAGCCTCGTATTAACTGGAGTAAGACTAGATAGCACCCAGACCTCCGTAAATTCATCCCGCAGTATAATTGATGTGGTTTACACAGTTTACATGGAGCGGTATATCTTAAAACCCAGGTTAGATACAGTCCTCACGAACTACAATTGCGTGTCGTTAAGGTAAATGAGAGGCGGTAGTTCAGTATGGTGCAGTTTTTTAGGTATTAAAATCAGCTAAGACTTTGTTGTGTTGAGGTCAAAGAATTACGTAGCCACCATTGGTAGATTGCGGAAAAATCCTCATCCAATCTGCAAACAAGATCCTCAATTAGACCAACAGGTCTAGATAAGTACATTTGCGCATCATAGACATAGAAGTGAAGACTAGCGTTTGAATAAACTTTGGGGAGGTCATTAATAAAAATGCAAAACAATATTGGACCCAGTATTGACCTCTGTGGTACTCCTGCTTGTATATTTCTAATACGAGGGGATTTGTCACCAGCCACAACCCTTTGACAGCGATTACTTAAGTAATTAGCTATAAAACGCTCTGAACTTTCACTAAAACCAAAATACCTTCTAAGTTTCTCAGAAAGGATTGAGTGGTTGGCTGTGTCAAAAGCTTTTGAAAAGGAGGCTAGGTATGGTGAGGAAGTCTGAGTCATAGCTGATCCTTATGTCATCGAGAATTTTAACTATAGCTGTAGAACAAATACGGTTGGCTTGAAAACCAGACTGGACCGAAGCAAGTAGGTTATGATAATCTAGATGACTTGAGATTTGCTTGGCAAGGACTTTTTTCAAAACTTTTCAAAGGTTGAAAGTCTGAAGCCAAAGACGGTTTAGGTGTTTTCGAAACAAGAATTACTTTAGCCAGCTTCCAACCAGACGGAAATGATGATGACGTAATGCAAAAATTAATTACATGAGTAATTACACGAAGAATGTGGGTAAGTAACATTTTGACGAACCTTAAGACGATCATTAAAATCATCAAGATCAGGTAAGAAGTCTACAACATGGTTTTTACATACACCAAGGCGTAAGTTCCTCCAGAGCTTTTTGGGATTTTGTCTGTTCCCAGCCTAGATAAAAAATATCTGAGAAATTACATGCGCGAGAACAGTTCGTAAACCATTTGCGATTTGCAATAGGTAAACTTTATTACAGATATCTGAAACAAAACAACAATTATGCCAAGGAATTAAACTCGCCTTCACTTGCAGTGCGTAGTTATCTACTGAAACGAAATCTCTGAATTGGAAAGTTGATTGTATTGAGGTACGAGATAAGTCAGTATTATATGTGCAGAAAATTAGATCGTGGTCAGTGGCACCTTCCAATGACAACTGGTCCTGCAGTAACACATTTCACCGATCAGATACCAACAAAAGGTCGAGAAGACTTGGAGAGCAGTGAGATGCGAAGCGGGTAGCATATGCGTTAACAACAGCTAACGCGGAACTTGCAGCTAAATCTAAGCGTTGGTGAGGTCTACTGTCATATTTGAAAAGTTCAGCGTTAAAATCACCGTATATAATTATGTGTTCATAATATGAGGAGAATTCTTGGAGTGCGGAAAACATAGGTTCAGGAGAACATCTAAGGTTGGGACTATAAACAACGCCTATAATGCACTTGATATTTCCATCAGTAACTTTTGCAAGAAGATACTCAGTAGCACTGGCCTCGAATTTCACAATTACACGGCAATTCAAGGAAACATTTCAATAAAAAGCTAGTTCTATCGTACCGAACTATTGTGTACCCCGGAGTATGGTACAGGAGATCTTTCAAATCAGACCTGTCTGTTTCTCTTAAATCAGGCCTTAGCCATGTTTGACCAAAAAAAAAATAAATAAATTCCCGGAATTTATTCAGAAAATTAAAAATACAGGTTTATTCATCTAAATCTATATTGCCCCCTTCAAAGTAAACCCAATCGACTGCAATATACTTATGGCAGCGCTTAATTTAATCCTCGTAATATTTTTTATATTCGGTTTTCGGTATGCCCATCAGTGCTTCCTGTGATTTGTCTATTACTTCCTCTCGGCTTCTGAAACCCGTTCCCCGCAGTGGTTTTTAGGTCAATTGTACAGAAAGAAGTCACAGGGAGCCAAATTAGGTGAATTCGGTGGCTGTTAAATGGTATTTGCTCCATTTTTAGTTAAAAAATTACGAATAATGATGGCACTGTGCGTTATCATGGTGCAAAATCCTTGCTTCACACAGACGTCTCATAACGCCCAAATAATACTCTTTGTTTACTGTCTGGCTTTCTGGCAAAAATTCGTGATGCACTATACCGTTGTAATCCGTAAAAACCGTGAGGTTTGTCTTTTTTTGACTGAAAACGACGTTTTTTTTTTTTTTTGGTCTCGGCTCGTTTGGTGAACGCCATTCACTTGCCTGATGTCTGGATTGCGCGTCGTACTCATAAACCCACGCCTCGTCTCCAGTAATGATCCTTTTGATGAATGTGGGATCGGATTCAGCCTTCACGGTCTCTTTTTTGCATAAAATTGAGGACTTTTGGTACCAACTTTGCTGATACACGACGGAAACCCAAATCATTAACCAAAATGTCTTGGACGGATCCATAAGCATTGTTCAAGTCCTCCGCTATATTTCTGATGGTTAATTTGCGGTTATTGAACAATATTTCAATATGGTCTGTCACTGCGTTCGTCATCTTTGATTGACTCACGACTACTTTTGAACCACCCGTGCCACTGGTAAACGACCGTTTTCTTTAGAGAATCGTTGCCGAAATACTTTTCCAACATTTCCAACGTTCGCGCACAATTAGGTGGTAGTCTGCTTTAGAGATATGTAAACTATGTGCGTTGATATAACTTATTTTGAACACCTCACGCCCATTTGTTATGAGCCATCATTCAAAAACAAATAAAAGTAGCACAATATTGTTAATAAATCTACATTTAAAAACGGAACAAGAAGACGAAGACAGAAAAATATAATATGTATATAAATTAAATAGGAAAAATGGAGAAAAGGAAAAGGCCGTAATAAAAGTGTATATAAGATAACTTATTTATAAACATTTTTAGATTTAAAATAATTTGAATAAGAAACAAATTTACAACTTTTTGTTATGAAGCATACGTTTTTAAAGTTCGCTTTAGATGACTGGAGTGTTGAAGATTCGGATAAAGAACATTTTTCAAGTCAATGTCGATGTTGATGAGATTTTTATTTCGTTATCATATGAAATCTCTTTTACATAAACGAAACAATTACCTATTTGCGCAAACGATGAGCATGTTTTAATAGAGAGCTATTCACTGGTGTTAGACTTTCGTTCATGTATACGGTGTTTTTTAACTTGAGACATCCAAATTACTCGAAATTGACTCAAGGTCAAACGAAGGTCACTTTTGATTTTTTAATGGGAACCCCTATTTTTTTGGACAGATTCATAATCTGCGTGAAAAATTACAATTCTTCTACATGAAATACTTTTTTCAAAAATGCGTTCTTTTCCCATAAAACTTAAGACATCAAAATTACTCGAAAAGGGGACAGGTCAAACGAAGGTCACTTTTGATTTTTCAAATGATAATTCCTGATTTTCATTGCTCAGTCGTATTGCTCATAGGCTTGTTATTTGTTTTTACATACTGCGTTAAGCATAACCCAGAACGACGTGGACGTAGCAGTGTTTTGTTTCCTTCGGGGTGATTAATTAGAGTGGGTCTCTTGCCTCCCACTATTGAATCATTGAATTCTTCCCATTTCGACGTTTATTTCACGACACTATTTCAACAAATGCTCGAAAATGTGACGATCCGTGTCTATCCGCGCTCTAAATGAACCAACAAAACTGAGAAGTATTTCTGGCGTAATCTTCCGGCAAGCTTCAGTTATTCGTCTTTTCATGTCCTCACGTGTTGTTGGATTTTTTCTGTAAACCCCACAAGAAGAAAGCAAGTGACGTAAGATCAGGTGATCTAGCAGGCCATTGCCTCGGACCCCCTCGTCCGATCCATCGTTGATGGTAAACATTGTTTAATACGCCCCGGGCTACTTGGGAATAATGGGCTGGATAACCATTATGTTGAAACCACATTGTTTGTCGCAACTCCAATGGCAGTTCTTCTAGCAATACTGGGAGATGGTCCTGCAAGAAGTTTGCATACTTTTCGCCATTCAAGTTGTCTTCAATAAAATATGGACCTACTAATTTATCCCCAATAATTCCCGCCCAAACATTAACATTCCAAGGGTGCTGGCGTTCAACTTGTCGCAACCGAAAAGGGTTTTCGGTAGCCCAGTAATGCATATTATGTCGATTGACCGTACCGTAATTGATGAAAGTCGACTGATCAGAGAATAACACCTTGGAAAAGAAAAGGGGGTCTCGTTCAATTTGCTGAAGTTCCCATTGGCAAAAGGAAACCCGGTTGGGAAAATCCTCACTAGAAAGTTCTTGATGCATTGAAACGTGCTAAGGATGGTATTTATGCCGATGTAATATCTTACAGACAGTAGTTTGAGAAATTGCTGATTCTCGACTTATTTGGCGAGTGGTAATATAAGGATCGTGTGCAACGGTAGCTAACACTGCTATTTCATTGTCCTCAACAGCCACCCTATCTGACCGATTCCTTTTCTTTGGTTGCGCGCGATCGTATCTGGTCTAGGAAATGTTGGGCGTCAAGAGCAACAGCACCATTGATGTTCCTTCCACTTTCTCCATAAATCAATATCATTTCAATTTTGTCTTGAATTGAAATAGCCTGCATTATTAATCTGGAAAACGTAACTAATAATAATAAGTTCCTCAAAACAAATATCGAACTTCTAAATGAAGTACAGTTCCGTTCAAGTAGAAAAAAAGGGCAGAGTGCACATCATACACTCTCAGATAAGTTTAGGACAATTTGTCTCTATCTGAAATTTCTTTGAGTTTTAACTTCACTCGAGGCAATAATGACTTCCTCAAAACAAATATCGACCTTCTAACACCATAACAATGTTGGAAACCGATTAATGATTTAGGCGTGCCAGTGCAGTGGTATCTAGCACTGAATGAATAAGACCTTTGAGACAAGGTCGTGTGCCCCATTGAGGAATATGATGCTCAGTCGAAAATCAGAAAATCAGGAATTATCATTTGAAAAATCAAAAATGATCTTCGTTTCACCTTGAAAACGGGTCTCAAGGTCAAACTCGTTGTCACCATCTTATGTCCCCTTCAGAGCCTTCTGACTTTTGTCTAAAACATTTTTCGCGATATTTCGAACTTTTCGAGTAATTTTGATGTCTTTAGTTTTATTGCGCTCTCTGACGGGAAAAGAACGCATTTTTGAAAAAAGTGTTTCGTGTAAAAGAATTGTAGTTTTACACGTAGATTACGAATCTGTCAAAAAAATAGGGGTTCCCATTAAAAAATCAAAAGTGAAAATGGGGCTCAAAGTCAAACTCGTGGTCACCATCTTATGTCTCCTTCAGAACCTTGTGACTTTTGTTTGAAACATTTTTCGCGATATCGCGTATTTTTCGAGTAGTTTGGATGTCTCAAGGTAAAAAACTTACCCGGTATACATGACGTGTTGGTGTTAGAATTCTTCTTTGTGAAACTGGAATTACTGCAGTTGGTGTTGTCAATCTCCTTCTCCAGTTGCGAGAGTGCCAGGCTTTTGTTGGTGCGGAAAACAGTAATGCTCTTTGTTCAGCGTGGGATGAAAGCCGATCAACATCATTTGTTTTTTTTTTTGTTGTTGTTTGTGGAATGCCATGTACAATTACATCGCATATACGTGTTTTACGTTGTATGGCAGCTAACTCCTCTCTTACTTTTCTGTTTTCTTCCTGGAGTACTGCAATAACACTCTTGCATCTATTATTAAGAGCAGATATAACTTTACCTTTGTATCTTGTTGTTAATTTCAGTTTTTGTTTCGAAAAGCGATGCATCATCATGCCCAGATAGAGATGTTTTTTTTTAGCTTTTTTTCAGATGGGGGAAGTAGATTTGTTTGACTTTTGACGGCGGGTGAATTAGATGGGGATACACATTACTCTTAAAGGGCTGATTGGCGAGTAGTTACCATGACAAATTTTTTTTTGGTTTTTTTTTTGCTTTACTGATTGGAAAAGGAAATAAATGACTTAAAAATTTAAGGATAAATTAAATATTTTTGGTTGAATAACCGGTTAAGAACGATTTGAAGAGCAAGAGCAAATAATAAGCACGTCTATACAGTTGATATCTCTTACTGGTACCCCATGAAGATGAAGAAAAAGCAGGTGATTTTCCGGCTTTTATTTAATGGCGTTATCGATTGGGCAGTAAGAAGGCTTTTGATTCCAAAGTAAAACTAAAACTTTTTCGGAATTCGCTGTTGATGACGTGGTGACGGCGATGGGGAAAATAAAATATTTATTAATTGTGCTTACATATTCTTTTATTTTCCAAATATATTTGCTTGCAGATCAATTTGAATGAATTTAAACACTTAAGAATAGTAAATTGCCCAAAAACACAGCCGATTGCACAAAAACAGAAATCTAGTTTGATACTGTCTGAAAAAATTAGGAGAAGTTTCTGATAAAGAGCACGAAAAATGCCCAATCGAAAAGGCCAAAAGTGAAAGTTATAAATAGATAAATACTTTGATGCGACATCCCGGTGTGGGCCAAGGCCTAGCTTTCGCACTCATTTGAGTTTCTCACTTTGCGAATTTTTACACTCCTGTTTATTACCGGTTCCGCACGGCTCTTTTAAAGTTTTTCATAAGCAGAATTTGACTTTCGGAGGTTTGCTATTGCACGCCGAAGGGGTGTAAAGTTTAATTAATTATAAAATATAATTAAATAAAAACATAGAATATTGTACACTTAAATATGTAAATAAACGCACTTATGATAATCTCTCATGGGAAAAAAATTGCATTGTCAAACATAATAAGAAAAAAAAAAAAAAAAAACAACAACTAATAACCAGCGCCGATTAGCCCATTTTGTAACGCTTAGAATAATAGTTGTTTTATTTAACATTTTATTACGAGTTACAGCTATCCAACACAACAACCAACATTTTGGTCCTCCCAGCCCGATATACAATTCAATTATTAAATATCAATCAAATATATGTTTGTAAATTTCATAAAAATCTCGACAGTATCAGATCCGCAGCAGAATTATCTGCATCAACAACACCAGCTTTATCAGCAGGAACACCAGCGGGGTAACCAACATTAGTTGTATCACCAGCAACAGTAAGCGGTATCAGCAGGAACACCAGCGGTTTAACCAACATTAGTTGTATCACCAGCAACAGCAAGTGGTATCAAAAACAACAACACCAGCAGTACAGCAAGCAGCTTGACTTTCAACAAAACTCTAAAAGGAAGAACAAAGTGAGTACCAACAAATTTATATTGTACATTATTAATTGAAATGTCAGAGACCTTGCTAATTTTATGAAGACTGGTGAATCCCGTCATTCTAAGAATTATGTCTCAACCAGACTTTTGTTGTTGGAAGAGAGTCTAGCAGCAGCATAACGGCATTACGAAGCAGATTGAAGTCTTGAAAAGCTAGACGAAAAGAAAAAATTAGATTAAATTTCAACTATTGTTATTACCTTGAGTACAGGTGTGAATTGCTTAATGAACTAGACAGGTATTCTAGTACACAAGGTTCTCTTTCAGACACAACGTTGGCTACAAGTATTCCTTAAAACAAAGATATCCGTCTTTCAAAAATCAACATTCCAGAGTTCTCAGGCTTCTACACGAAATGGCACTCGTTCCACTACATTTTTTATCGCTTTTTCATAGCAACACGTCTCTTGGAGGCATCAAGAAGCTCCACTACCTAAAGTCAAGTCTCTCAGGAGAAGCGGCGAGACTTCTGCAACATTTGGCACTAGACGCAGGGAATTATGAGAAGGCATGGGAACTTATGAAAGCAAGGTACGACCACAAACGTGTTCTAGTGAGCTCACAGCTGCAACTCTTTTTCAATCAAGCGACACAAACAAAGGAAACAGCGGAATGCCTTAAATCCCTCATGGACACTTCTTTGGATAGCATCTACGTACTCAAAAATCTTGATATACCAGTGGATTCGTAGGATGTAATCATTATTTATGTAATTATACAAACGCTGCCAGCCTCAACGCAACAATTATGGGAGAAAAAACTGGGCACAAGCAAAGATCTTCCCACGTTGAAGGACTGCACTGATATTTTAGAAATCAGACACTAGAAGCTTTAGCATAAAAGGGGACATCTGGGCCTATCGCCAAGCCATGTCCAAAATCTCAACCAGCAGCCAAGGCATACCACGCTGTAACAAATTTTAGTCCATTCCAGTACAAGGTGTGTAAAAACGGGCAACACTCATTACGAAAATGTAAGCGATTTCTGGGCATGGACGTGACGAGGAGGCAAAAGACTGTTCAGTAAACAAAATTCTGCGACATCTGCCTGGCTAACAGCCATACTATTCGAAATTGTCCAAGTAATAAAAATTTTTACTTCTGTCATCAACGGCACCAATTTTTACTACACATCAATTTTTCAAACAACACAGAAACAATGCCACAGTTTCAACAATATAACATAAATAAACAACACAAAGAAACTCAAATGAACCCAAATGCAAACTCTTTTAATCCCACGCAAGAAGACCATCCCTCCACACTTCACACACATACCAATACGATTCAAAGGTTTTGTTGGCAACTGCGGTCGTGCAGGTATTATCAGCCAGTGGTAGGTACCTTAAACTTCGCACAGTAATCGATCCAGGCTACATTTATTTCAGAGTCTGCTACTCAAATGCTTAAGCTGCCAAAGCAAAACACATTCGTACAGATATCAGGGTTAAGAAAGGTCAGCAGCGGCACTACCAACAAATACGTGGATCTTAAATTCGCATCTTGACATTTGATGTTTGAAGGTTTCACCAGGGCCTTTGTCTTCAAGTCGTTGACTGGCCTTCTTCCCGCCCACAAAACAACAATGTACGAATACAGGCACTTAAGAAATCTAGAATTAGCAGATCCCTTGTTCCATACTCCAGCACCCATCATGCCGGACATCGTTCGGAGTAGTGAACCCGGTATGCCAAAAGCTCAAAGGACCCAATAAGATTGGGTAATTTTGGAAAAAGTCTCGGAGACACCTTGAAAACTCCGGACCTGCACTCAAAATGTGAGTCTCGACAGAGACTTTAAAAGGGTTTTGAGAAATTGAGGAGCTACCGTTTCCTGCTCAAGCCACAAAGGAAGACATCCAGTTTGAAAGGCGTTTTTAAGCAAATACCACCAGTGGCTTTACCCCTTAAGCAAGGGACACATCCAGCTTTGAGGTCGAGTAAAGAAGGAGCCCTGAGACGATTCTTTCACCTTTGAAGACGATTCCAGAGAGACCCAGTGTTTAAAGAAGGCTACATGGCGTATATTATGGAGTATTTAATACTCAATCACATTAATGAGGTGAATACTGAAAATGAGCTTACGTTCACAACACCACGACACTATTTTTTTGCCCCATCATGTTTTTAAAGCAGCCAGCACTACAACCAAATTCCGAGTGGTAGTCGACGCGGCGTGGACTTCTATCCATCGGAAGATCGCAGAAACAGGAGTTGAAGTAGTTATAGCTGTAGGTAACCAAGATGAAAATGGAATTAACTAATAACTAATACCCCAATTAATATTATACTATTATCATTTTTTATAAATTCATAATAATAAATATAATTTCATCTACCATAATTTAATATTCGAGCAATAGCTAATTAAATTAGGTATTAAACACATTTTTAATTAATAATTAAAAACATTTAGGCTGAAAACAGTTACCTTTGGCACAGCAAGCGCACCATATTTAGTCATACGGGTCCTGCAAAAGGCAGCAAAAGACGAAGTGGCCAATTATCCAATCGGAACACAAACAGTTCTACACGAAATGTATGTCGACGACTTAACCAGTGGAGAGGACACCATTAAGGGCGCTCGAACTAAATGAGAAGAAGTTCGTAAGCTTCTTGCTTCTGCTGGATTCAAATTGAAGAAGTGGACAAGCAGCACAAGGGCCTTACTTGAAGACATCCCAACACAAGACCGCGAAATAGATTACGAACTTCCATTGTCATCATCATAGCACATACCATGGGTATAAAATGGTTTCCAGCTAAAGATTGTTTCTTATTTCAGATAACACAGTCAAAAAAAGACGAGATGACCAAAAGAATTATTCTTTCAGCAATAGCCAAATTGTTTGATCCTCTTGGTTGGATTTCGCCATGCGTGATCAAGGCCAAGTTAATCATGCAACAACTGTGGGGAAGAGGAACCGAATGGGACCAACCAGTGCCATTGGACGATGCCAATGGAAGATTCTACGCAACGACCTCTAAGTACTGGAGCAATTAGAGATCCCTAGGTGGATCCACAATCACAGAAGCCGCAAAATCATGGAGCTGCACGAATTCAGTGACGCATCAATCAACAAAACATACACATATGCATCTTCTGATGTCAAAGACGAAGGTAACTCCACTCAAAACGGTAAGTCTTCCTCGTCTCGAACTCTGTGGAGCAGTTCTGCTAGCGACATTGATGGATCACACAGCAAAGGTCTTCAATATACCACGGCGGCATTGGTATACGTGGTCAGATTCCACAATAACCCTTTGCATGGATTCGAGTTCCATCATCCAGTTGGACTACGTTCGTCAGCAACAGAGTTTCCAAAATACAACGACTAACCGATTCGCAGATGTGGAGACACATACCAACAAAGCTCAACCTAGTTGATCTGGGTGGGCTTCTGCCATCGGAGTTAAGGGGCAGTGTTTATAGTGGAGTGACCCATCGTTTATGAAAGACCAATGGCACTTCAAAATACCAGAGCAACCGACAAATATTAACACTGAGGAGGAAAAACGAACAATAAAAACGCATGTCGCCACAACACAAACACAGACACAACAAAGCATAGTAGGACAAATAATCGCAAAAATCTCCAACTGCAGATCAGGATGCAAAAAATCTGGCCATTTGCAACCAGAAGAGTTAAACACCGCATCCAAAACGGCAATAAGATCAGTGCAAGGGGACATGTTTCCTGAGGACTTTACAAAATCGCACGGAAGTCCAAAGGCACCATCCGCACTTAAATATTTTGAATGCCTTTATATATGCAAATGGAAAATTTCGGGTGGTGGAAGGCTTTAAAACTCAAATTTGACATATGACCAGAAACATCCAATTATCCTAAAATCGAACCACCATTTCACTAAAACGCTATCGAAAGACGCACACAAAAAACACAACACGGTGGTATCCAACAAATGACAGCACATACTCGGACAAGGTATTGGATCATCCGAATAAAGCACTGTGTAAAGTACACCATTCACCAATGCGTCAAGTGCTTCAAACACAAAACCAAAGCAATGACGCAGATTATGGCAAGTTTACCAGCAGCACGGTCTCGGATATCAAGACCATTTATCAACACAGGGTTTGACTTTGCCGACTTCGACATAAAAACGTGGAAGAGAAAATGTGCAAAAACAATAAAAGGCTACTTTGCCATTTTTATATGCTTCGCAACAAAGGCAAATCATTTGGAGGCACGAAACAAGCGGCTTTAGCAGCCTTTAAACGTTTCACGACACGAACTTGTAGTCAAATATTTAGCGACTGTGTTACAAATTCCATTTGGCTAATACGGAGCTGAGGAAGTGGATGAAAGATGCGAAAGCAGACACCTTTAGCACACCCTTAGTACACCATTCACCAATGCGTCAAGTGCTTCAAACACAAAACCAAAACAATGACGCAGATTATGGCAAGTTTACCAGCAGCACGGTCTCAGATATCAAGACCATTTATCAACACAGGGTTTGACTTTGCCGACTTCGACATAAAAACGTGGAAGAGAAAATGTGCAAAAACAATAAAAGGCTACTTTGCCATTTTTATATGCTTCGCAACAAAGGCAAATCATTTGGAGGCACGAAACAAGCGGCTTTAGCAGCCTTTAAACGAACTTGTAGTCAAATATTTAGCGACTGTGTTACAAATTTCGTGGGGCTAATACGGAGCTGAGGAAGTGGATGAAAGATGCGAAAGCAGACACCCTTAGCAACCAAGGTACGAAGTGGAACTTCATTCCCCCAGCTTCTCCACACTTCGGTGGACTATGGGAAGCAGGGGTGAAATCTGTTAAACACCACTTAAGAAGCATTGGAGAAGATTGGAGAAGATTGGAAATAAACATTCGAAAAATTCACCACGCTTCTCACGCGTGTCTGAATTCAAGGCCTCTGTGTCCTCTCTCCGACGACCCAAAAGACATAGAGGTGATAACTCCCGCAAACTTTTTAATTAGGGAAACACTCAACACGATACCGAGTGAAGACACATCGACAAACAACATCAACACAATTGATAGATGGAAAAGAATTCAGGTTTTAACAGACAACTTCTGGAGGAAATGGAGCACGGAGTACTTAGTGCGTCTACAATAACAGCCGAAATGGATAAAACTTGAAGAAGAACCCAAGGTAGTGGATCTGGTTCTACTTAAGAACGAACGGTTGCCAGCGACACAGTGGATGCTCGCGCGAATTATTCAATTGCATCCAGGAAACGATGGACACGTTCGAGTCGTCACACTAAAAACGAAAACATCCACATTAAAATGGCCAATCACAAAACTATGCTATCTACCAACGAATAAACCACACAAGAACAGCAACTTATTTAAACATTTATAACTAAAGTATATTCAAATTCAAGATAAACACAAAACACTCAAAAGGTAAACAAAAAAAAATCTCATACAACAACACATAAATAATATGTCATGTCATCACACTCATCAAGTCAAAACATAAACAATAGCTTCAACATATCCACATCATCACACCGATTCTTCTTACTCATCTTCAAATATTCACCAATAACACTTAAAGAAAATAAACCACACACAGACATTTAACCATTAACATATAACAGACCATTAATCATTCAATATCCTAGCTCAAAACTTGCAACAATTTAACAAAATAAATCAGTTTTTAAAATTCATAAAATCAAAAAATATATCACATAGCTCTTCTCGCATCAACACATTCACATATAAACATGTATTATCCGCCATAATTATTTTCGCACCAGAAAATAGCCATAAATACACACACACACACACCACATAGCAATCAACCAAAACCCAATTCCCAAAAGAATATAATTATAGTAATAATAAATATTATAATTGAAAATACAGATAATATGTATGTTTATATATACATATCACCAACCAAACCAAACATTAAAATTTCTACACAATCAAATAAAATAATAATGAAATAAATCCATAATCAAGGAAAACAAACAAAAAAAAAAATAAATAAAATAAAAAAAAAACAATTGGCACCGGTAAAATGCGTACGAATCGCGATCCGGTATGCACAACACATCACACATAATCAATATAATTTGTAATAAAGAAAGAAGGATTTTATATTTAATAAACACTCACCCGAAACTTGCATGAACAGCCATCACATTTCAATAGCGCACTCTTCTTCACCACGCAATTATTCGAAGTAGTGCAAACACACTATACTATTGAAACTAGTAGCAAAGCATCCGCATACACATGCAGCTATTAAAGTGTAGGGGTGCTCTTTCCACCTTTGTGTCCCTAATTGTATTGTGCTGTCTGTCCTTTCTGTAAATTTAATAATGTGAATTTCTTTTCATATGAGCTTCACTGAAATTGTAGTAGATGATCGAGCAAAATGCTGTTCCAGTACAAAGGGAAAATTATTGCGAACAATGTTCACGGCGGGAAGAATGTTGCTGATAAAAATTGTAAAGTTAAAATTTTTCAATAAAATGTAAATAAACAAAAACATATTGGGTATATATTTTTTTTTTCCAAAATTTGAACGTTTATTTAAGAAAAACATGTACAATAGTATTACTCAAAGTATTGCCCATCTGAAGCTATGATTTTTCCCATCTTTCTGGCAATTTGTGGATCCCATCCCGAAAGAACTGCGCCGGCCTGGCAGCCAATAATGAATCAAGCCAATTTTTGATATTTGATTTTTTTTTCAAAATTTGAACGTTTATTTAAGAAAAACATGTACAATAGTATTATTCAAAGTATTGCCCATCTGAAGCTATGATTTTTCCCATCTTTCTGGCAATTTGTGGTTCCCATCCCAAAAGAACTGCGCCGGCCTGGCAGCCAATAATGAATCAAGCCAATTTTTGGTATTCTGCTTTGATTTGAACCGTATTTCAGTGAGGGCGTTCTGCATCGACCGGAACAAATGGTAGTCAGAAAGGGGCAAGGTCAGGGCTATAAGGCGGGTGGGGTAAGACTTCCCATCCACTGTTTTCCAAATAGTTCTTAACCGGAATAGCAATGTGGGGCCGAGCGTTATCATGATGGAAAATTATTGCCTCGTGTCTGGTCGCATATTCCGGGCGTTTTTCGGCTACTGCTCCCTTCAAACGGATTAATTGTGTTCGGTAGCGTTGTCCATTGATAGTTTCACCTGGTTTTAGCAGCTCATAGTAGAGCACACCCATCTGATCCCACCAAATACAGAGCATTATCTTCGCGCCATGGATATTTGGCTTTGCAGTTGATTTGGCTGGTTGGCCGGGTTTCACATATGATTTTTTGCGCTTGGGGTTGTCGTAATGGATCCATTTTTTATCACCAGTAACAATTCGGTGCAAAAATGAATTTCTTTTGTGGCGTTCCAGCAGCATTTCGGACATGCAAAACCGCCTTTCGACGTCTTTTGGCTTGAGTTCATGTGGAACCCAATTTCCTTGCTTTTGAATATATCCAGCTGCTTTTAAATGTTTTGAAATGGCTGCTTGAATGGCACCCAAAGATTTTGCGAGCTCTTCTTGTGCTTGGCAACAATCTTCATAGAGTAATGCTTCCAGTTCTTTATCTTCAAAATTTTTTGGTTGCCCAGGACGTTCATCGTCTTCTAAGCCAAAATCACCACTTTTAAATCGTGCAAACCACTTTTGGCGATTCCACCAAAATACGATGACTTTTGGCAACAGTTTTCTTCATATTAAAGTACTGAAGAAGAACTCACCGCAAAAACACTTTTTCAGGCACAAAGTTCGACATATTTGAGTGAAAAAAAATTATTTTTGTTAACGCTTCAAATGACAGTAGCTTTAAAACGCATGTTCCAATGGAATAATACAAGTTACGCCATCTCTTAGCAAAACGCTAAGACCCAATAGAATATTGTACACTTAAATATGTAAACAAACACAATTATGATAATCTCTCAGGAGTCAAAATATGCATTGCAAACATATTAACGAAAAAAAAGAAAGTCCATTTTGTAACGTTAAGAATAATACTTGTTTTATTTAACATTTTATTACGAGTTACAGCAATTAAACACACCTGGGAGTCGATACCAGGTAGGTTGCCGTGACAGAAAGTTGTGCTTCATTACTTATATCTTTAATAGATTGTTTGCTTTGATTTAAATAAAAATGTTGTTTAACGTAAATTTTGAGAGAGCGAATTATGAATTGAATGAAACGGAGGAAATCGTGAAACGAATGTTTCTGTTTATTTATTTATTTTTATTTTCTTAAAAAAATTAATAAATATATAATAAAATACCTGTCGTAAAATAAATTAAAGACGAATGTAACATTGGAGTAACTCATTGCAAATGACTTGGCGATAAACACACCCGATTTTGACATTCGAGATTATCAGCGCGCGAAATCACATCGCATTTTCCGGTTTTTTTCTAATCTGTCTTCACATTCGTCAGCCGCCAGGTCATCTTTCAGTATACACCAATAAGTAAGTAAAATTGAATTGTAAGATATTCCTAATTTTGTATTTTTTATTGAAGAGAATAACAGCTCAACAGTAGCGACATAAATGCTTTATTTTGATTGGTGCGGCGGTACCGGCGACATCTTTATTCTTTATTGCTTTGCAAACTTTATTCTTTTTTGTATTGCAATAGTTTGCCCAAAGTTCAGTGGAAGAATTTGTAAAATTAATTGACCAATCCAATCCGCAGCCAGCGGACTAATCTAGCCTGCTCATCCCGCAATCAGCGGAAGTATTTATCGCCAGCCCATAGCAAATAGTAGTCAAATCGTTTCCATTAGATTGCCAACCAACTGAGTCTTTCATTGTCCAAGTCGACAGTGCGTGAATTCAGACTACTACATTGCCAGCGAACATTGCTGTCGATCTTTATAGCCAATACCCTTCGAAAAGCGGAAGACGAGGCAATCTTAAAAACTTAGCCAAGAGTCTGATGATCCTACAGATACGTCCGACGATAACAGCCCATTAGAGGAAGAAAATCGAACGATACAGAAGTCAACATGCCAATGATGGAAGATCAATTGCTGCAGCTTCGTGAAAAACTTGAAGCCGCTGTAGTGGCTGTAAACGAGGAGAAACAAGAACTCCAACGCCTTGAACAACTGTTATCTGAGCAGCAAGCGAGATCGGAAGAGCCTATCGATAGTGCGTCTGCATTCAACAGTCCGACTATGCCTGCTGCCCCCGTAAATTTCACGTCAGTCCCATCTCCTAACTCCACCTGCAGTTCCCACAGTCACGTTTGTTACTCCGACCGCCGCCACTACAGTTCCACACTCTCTTGGCAACTCTAAATTCAGGAATCAAAATACATCGCTAGAAACCAGTGTGAATTTGCAGATGCCGTTCACACCACATGAAGTGTATTCTTGGCTACCAGTGCTTTCATCTTCAACGAATTTTTCTCAAACGCTTCCCACTATTTCAGTTCGCCTTACACCCAGTAGTATAGCAGCCACGACGTGATTCCTACCTTCCTGCCACCGCTCAATGCTCTCCAGACTCTCGAACATCAGCGCTACGTTCCTGTGCCCGATCCTCTTTATCCCCAAGTTCCTCAAAAGCCATCTACATCGTCGGCCGTGAATGGATATTACCGTAAGCTACATGATTTGCAAGAGTATCATGGAAGGTCCGAGGAATGGCCTATGTTCTGAACGGCCTTCACAGAATCTCCGAACATGTTCGGATATATAAATGTTGAGAACATGTTCTGCCTGCAGAAAATTGTTAGGGAAGAAGCGGGGGACATGGTCGAGTCTTTGCTCATCCACCCTAATAATGTACAACAAGTGATGGCTAATCTGTAGTTCCGTTTTGGACGTCTGGAATGTCCCATTCAAAGCCAACTGAGGAAGATAAGGGCGATTCCACCGATTCCAGAGAATAAATTGGAACGGATAGTGCCATTCGCCACAAAGGTACAAAATTTGTCTCTGTTTCTGGAAGCGAGTGGATTGCACCAGCATATTGCTAATCCTACTTTATTAGATGAGCTAGTCGGAAAGTTGCCGATGAATAAAAGAGTGGGCAAAATACAGCGTTTGTCTTCAACCATACCCGACAATCAAGCATTTTAATGATTGGTTGGGTCGATTAGCCAAATTAATCTGTATAATAACGCCGACACCAATGCCTTCATAGAATCGAAGCGACTCGCCCACAAGACCAAGAAGGGAAAACGTGCTACATACTACCCGGACGACAACGAAATGCAGCAATTTCACCAAATAACAGACGTCTGCTAAATGGGACTAATGGTACTGAAGAAAAACCACCTTTGTTTTAGATTTTTGAAGTACAAACACAGTATTAATACATGTAGTACTAAAAGGTCATGCGGTATTGCCAACTGCCAAAAGATGCATCATCAGTCTCTTCACGACACGCAACCTATGAAGTCATCGCCTTAAGTCGTGGGAAATGAAGCGTCGCAATCTGAAAGAATCGTGCTGAATTGTAATGGAGTTCGAAACTTTAGAATCCTCTTCAAAGTTTTGCCCGTCAGGATCTACAATGATAATACGATCATACGAACGTTCGCTCTGTTGGATGAAGGCTCATCCGTCACAAATATGTGCTCAGACCTAGCTAAACTATTGAGTCTGAACGGAAAACCCAGGGACCTAGACTTGCGATGGATCGGAACAGAAACAAACCAGAAGAAGTCCTTCGTCGTAGACTTGAAGAAAAGGGCAGACCAGGAAGAAGCTGACAGATTTGAGTTACATGGAGTTCAAACAGTTGAAGATCTTTGCCTGCCAACCCAGACTTTCTCTGCCTCGGAGTCGAATATGCGAAACCGACCTGAAATCTACCTGCCCGATTATAACAAAGCCAAACCAGAGATACTTATCGGGTTGGACAATAGCCACCTCGGAGCGCCAATGGACATTATCGATTGCCTGGAGGAGGGGCCTATCATTGCGCGAACGAAGCTTGGATGGGTCGCATATGGTAGAATGCCTTCAGCTGAAGAAGGTAATATGAAAGGAAGTATCGTGCTCTGCAGCAGCCAGTCTTTGGAAGGGGATCTACGACTGAATCAGCTTGTCGAAAATTATTTCTGCATCAAAAGCTTTGGAGTTACAAGGCCAGCAGAGAAGTTGGTATCTGAAAAAGACAGAAGAGCATCACAATTTCCACTGGCCTGCTGTGGAAAGAAGATGGACTACATTTGCCCAACAGCTACGATCTGGCTAAAAAGAGCCTTCTAAGTCTAAAAACGAAAATGCGGAGGGACTCTGACTTTGCTGCCGCGTATAAGAATGAAGCAGATGTATGTCCTCCGAAGACCTGGAATCTCCCTCATTTCGAAGTTAAGAACCCCAACAAGCCGGGGAAGATTCGGTTGGTGTTCGGAGGTTGCTGGTGTGTCTTTAAACTCGTTCTTGTTGAAGGGCCCGGACGACTACATGCCACTGGTGAAAGTTTTATACAGTTTCCGGATACCACCCGTCGGAGTTACAGGTGATATAAAGGAAATGTTTCACCAGGTGCTGATACGGCTAGAAGATCAGCACTCGCAGCGCTTTCTTTGGCGAGAGGACGAAGGGAAGCGGATCGATGCGTACAAGATGAAAACAATGACTTTCGCGGCTGCCTGCTATCCCTGCTGGGCCAATTACGTCAAGAACCTTAACGCTTTAAGGTTACTAAAGGAATATCCAAGAGCAGTCGAAGCCACTATCAACCACCACTACGTGGAAGACTACGTCGACAGCTTTCCGAGTGCGTCAGAAGCCGTTGCTGTTACCAAGGCAGTTATTGGAATTTATGAGTTGCCGGATTTGAGTTACGCAGCTTCACATCGAATTCGAGGAAAGTACTGCTAAGTATATCGCATACCAAGGTACCGGTGACTCCAAATGAAATTGTGGATATGAACATGGATTTTGTCACGACAAGCGAGAAGGTTCGGCGTCTCTGTTGGCATAGTGACGCAGATGTGTTCGTGTTCCGTCTTAACTTCCCTCATGTAAGTCAAGATATCATAATGGAAGATAGATGCCCTACTAAGAGGGAGTTCCTGAGCATAACTATGTCCATTTTCGATTCTATGGGAATGATAGCTAATTACACCCTTCCTCTAAAGCATATCTTAAAATCGGTCTGGCGTCATGGCCGTCGAATCCTTTATACGATTCAGAGAATGGCAGTTGCTACTGCCGTACTTAGCACAGTTGAAGATCCCTAGATGCCACAACTGTCATTTATTACAAAACAGCCGCGTGGATCTACACCCATTTGTCGACGCCAGCGAAGAAGCCTTTAGCGCCGTCTCGTACCTTCGCATCAAATATAATGACAAGGTCTTTGTATCATTTCTCTGCGGTAAAACTAGTGGAAGTCCGAAGAAACTTTTATCAATACCCCGTCTGGAGCTCGTCGGACCCTCGTCGCCATAAAGAATTCGTAGCCTTTCGTATAGAGGAAATCCTGCAGAGTAGCCGAGTCAGTCAGTGGCGCTGGGTGCCGTCCAAGATGAATCTGGCAGATGATGCCACTCGTGCCAATTACGTAAAATTCCGAAATGACAACAAATGAATAAAGGGACCCGCACTGTTAAGGTTGCCGGAGTCGGGGTGGCCTCAACCGCCTAATGATATTGCTGACCATGAACGTAAAGAGGAGATGCGTTCTAAGTATTTGCTAACTGTTACTCCGCCTAGCGAACCGCTCGACCCGATTTATTAACGCCTGTCAGCGTAAGCCGATTGAACGAGGGGAACTAGCAGCAGGTGAACTTAAGAACGCCGAAAGGTTGGTATACCGTCAGACACAGAGGGATGTCTACATAAAGGATATAAAAGTTCTATGTCGAAACTTGCCAGAGTTGATGACCATCAAAGCGAAACTCTCCTCGATTGGGATCGAGTGGATGTTTAACTGTAAGCCCACAAGCCGGCGGATGCTGGAAGCGGCTAGTTCAATCTATCAAACGGGCTTTGTCACACGCGCTTCATTTTTGACGATGCCCAAAATCGAGACTCTTCAAAGCGCCTTAATAGAAGCAGAGAATATAATCAATAGCCGACCATTGACTCACCCGCCGGTCTCAGTAGAGGAAGAGGAGCCTCTCACACCTAACCACTTCATCCTGGGAGTTCCAAATTCTACTCAAACTCCTGGGCCGGTTGAACAACGTGCGCTATGCCTTCGGAAACAATGAAAAGTTAGCCAGCAGCTGAAGAATCGTTTCTGGAAACGACGGATTCACGAGTATCTCCCCGTACTCACCAGAAGATGCAAATGGTTTGAGATGGTGCCGCCACTGGAAGTTGGAAGCCTGGTCTTGGTGTGCGACGTTGATGCGCCCAGAAGCCAGTGGATCCGAGGAAGGATACAAAGGAATTCCCAGGACCGGATGGACAGGTACGCTCAGCTGAAGTATTGACGGTAACGGGAATTCTAAGAAGGCCCGCCGTGAGACTTGCCTTGTTAGATGTGAGTAAGGCCCGGTCGCCTCACGGGGGTGGGGTGTCGTAAAATAAATTAAAAACGAATATAACATTAGAGTAACTCCTGGCAAATGTCTTGGCGATGAACACACCCGATTTTGACATTTGAAATTTGACATTGTCAGTTTGACAGCGCGCGAAACCACATCGAATTTCCAGGTTTTTTTTCTAATCTGTCTTCACAGACATTGTAATTGTAAGATTTTCCTAATTTTGTATTTTTTATTGAAGAGAATAGACAGCATAAGTAACAGCTCAACAGTAGCGACAAAAATGCTCGTTTTATTTTGACTGGTGTCAAAGTACCTATAAAGAATATTTGTTCTCCAAAAATATAAAATTTCAATTTTTCTTGAGTAAACTTTTCAGTGTTTTCGTCTCCAAATATGTATGTTATGTTAATGTGGTTGTATACTGCTACGCAATCACTACAATTTTGTGGACTATATTAGTGTTGAGTGCGTCGACATATTTAAGGAGTACGAAACTATCTTTCACAACAAGGTTGAAGAATCATTTCAACTATCATAGTTTAACTTTTGTAACACGAGTATTCGCATAAGAAATTACACGACTACTTGTGTTACGTAAATAAAACTTCACACTATATTTCATCTTTTACATCAACAAATTTAAAATTCCGTTTTTTTTAGCTTTTTAATACTATGAATTAGTTATCTTTATTAAAGCTATTCATTAAGGCTTAGTTAATAATTGAAAGTAAATATCCTCAAGTGGTAGTAGACTGGCTTCCAAATCGAAAGATCCGGTATTTGAATGCCATTTGCGTCCGAAAGACATTCATTTGTTCAATTAACGAATATTAATTAAGATGAGAAGTTTACTAGAAAACCAGCCAACTTCCACTAAAAACTTAATCCCCCCATTAAATGTTGGATGCCACCCATATAGCGAACCACTGAGCCCAAAGAAATTTCTTTCTCTCTCTATCCCATTTTTCAAAAGACAACGCATGTTGTTAAGTTCTTTAATGAGTTAGGCCACTCTACAGGCCACAAAAATAGGCTTTTTTGTATTTTTAGTATATAAATAATATATATAAAATAAAACGAGTTTACAAAGGTAGAGGTTTATCGTACATATGATTGATTGTAAAACATAATTTTTATAGAGTAGTTAATATTAAAATGGCTCTTTTTTGGAAGAGTCTACGGCCGTACCAACGGCTCCTGTAAATTTTGTGAGTCACTCAATTTTTTTATTGTTTATGAAACAAAATCCATAATAATTGCATCCTCTTCCAATAGAAGAAATTCGTTTGGTGGTGATACAAGCAAATGAATCTCTCTTAAAAGTTTACCTTTAAAGTGTATAAATCACAAAATAAAAACATAACAATGAAGTGCAGTGTGTGTAAATCTAAAGTAGATATGCACGACGCTAAAATCCAATGCGTTAAGTGTGACCAATATTTTCGGGAAAATGTGTAAAATTACAGAAAAGTGACATTGAATTTTTTTTTAAAGAGTGATCAAAGTTACATTTTGACAATTGTGTTTCTCTAGAAATTCCATATTGGCTGATAATATTCCAGTCGCAGCAGCCTGTTCTCTTTAGCAACAAATAACACTCGAAACTCTCTTCAATGAAAAAATAAAACTCCAACGACTAATGACGAATTGTGTACTAAAAATTACTACATTGGAAGAGAGCAACGCTGTGCTTACGAAGAAAGTCAATCTATTAGAGCTGAAGCTAAACTCGGTTGAGCAAAGAGACAAGCAACGTGCAGTGGACATAGTTGGGATACCAGCTCTAAATAACGAACATTCAAAAGAGAAAGTGATTAAGTTTCTTGCGGATTAAATGGGAATGGAAACTGGTCATGATGACATCGAAAGCTGCTTCATTAAGGGAATTAAAGGTAAAAAGGATAATATAGAGATACCAGCTGTAAATAACGAACATTCAAAAGAGAAAGTGATTAAGTTCCTTGCGGATGGAATGGGAATGGAAACTGGTCATGATGACATCGAAAGCTGCTTCATTAAGGGAATTAAAGGTAAAAAGGATAATATAGAGAAAACAAACATTGGGTGTGTACGTTTTTCGTCTCTAAAAAAAAAAGAGCTAATCATGACACGGGTGGGAGAATTTTCATAAATGATTCACTCACTAGCTATACAAGATCTTTGGTAGTAAAGGCCAATCAGCTGAAAAACAGTAATAAATGCAAGTGTGTCTGGATTAGGATTCATCGGTACTTATAAGAAAAGAGAAGGCGACAGGGTGATTAAAATTTCTTGTTTTGAAGATTTTTCCAAACTTGGTTAACTTTTAGTTACAGTGTTTTCTTAATTTCTTCTATTACGTTTTCGCTTTCATTTAAATTGATATGAATTGTTTTCGTATAAATCAATCAGATATTTTGTCTTGCTCTGGTTTTTTTTCGAACCTTGCTGCTTTAGATCATTTACCAAATCTAATAGTTTTATCTAAAATATGGATATACGAGATTGAAAAAACGAAGTATATGCATCAGATACCAAGTTATTTGTTTGAGGCTACGTGCAATGATTCGTATTCAGCTGGCGGTGTTCCGGATTTTTACAAAAGTGAACTAGACTGTGATATTATTAAAGCTCGTCTTAGTAGTGCTGACTTGATTTCTGTTAACTGCAATATTGCTGGTGTTCGTTATAGTTTTGTGTGTGTATATCGTTTACACTGTTGCTCAGTCAAAGTCTTTGTAGATGAATTTTCTGAATTTCTCCAAAACATTTCTTGTAAAAATATAGTCCTTTTGGGTGATTTTAATTAGATTAGATAACATTAGATTTTTCAAATGATGTTGATTCTTTTTTGTCGGTGTTATCATCTTTTGGCTTTGAGTCCTTATTGTTACAACCTACGTGAATTGCTGTGAATTCTAGCTCATGTTTGGACCATTTGTTTACAAGGTTGCACAGAAACAACTCAATAAATTTCAAAACTGATGTTTATGATCTACAGGTGACTGATCATTGTTTAACTACAATTGAGTTTAATTGTTCGATACGCAGACCTAAACCACTACAATCGAAAAAGTTTAAAAAAGTCGACTTTTCAGTCTTGCAAAGAGATTTGTCTTTTCAGTTCTAGAACGATGTATATAACGCTCATAATCCATCAATTGCTTTTGATATATTTATTAAAAAATCGAAATTTCATATTTCTAGTTGCAGGCAAAATCAAAGCGTAAACACAAATAAATCTAAGTGCATCGCACCATGGATGACGTTTTATTTGTTGAAGAAAATAAGAAAAAAAAAAAAAAAAAAAATGAACTTAGAATTCGGGTTCGCAAACATCCTAGGAGTACTAGGCTTAAAAGTTTTTATGTTAAAATCTGTCGTGAGCTAGAAATAACTAATAACTTTGTAGAGATAATTATTTCAGAAGAAAACTGGTTGCAAATACTGGGAATTCTAAGAAAGTGTTAATGAAATTTTGAATAGAGAAAAGCCGATTGCCGAAGTTGTTTTAAATATGGATAGTATTGTTGATATAACTGAGCCATGTGAGGTGGGTAATGTTTTTTACGACTACTTTTCAAAAATACTCAATGATTTCCGCGGTCTCCTGGGACAAAATAATTTTTCGTGTTACTGTGATAAAATAATAAGGCAGGAGCAACACCAGTATGCTTGTTTTTACTTTGAAAATTTCACACCACTGGAAATACATAAAATTATACAATCGCTAAAAGAACTCACACTCTTCTTCACATGACAATATTTCAAGTCACGATTTTAAAATTATTTCTCTTTTTATCTGTGATGTTTTATGTCACATATACAATTTCAGCTTTCAATACGGCGTCTTTCCCGAATCTCTTAAAACCGCTGTAGTTATTCCCCTCCATAAAAAAGGTGATACTAAGTCTTTGAATAACTACCGTCCTATTTCACTTTTGTACACTTCTCCAAGGTATTTGAAAAAGGTATGAAAGCTAGAATACTGTCTTTTTTAGATAAAATTAGATTCTTCAGTGAACATCAATTCGGCTTCAGCGGAAGATCAACTGAAGATGCCTTATTAAAACTTTGCAGAGAAATTTATAACAACGTAAATGATTCTAAAATTGCTGCTACGTTATTTATAGATATCTCAAAGGCTTTTGAAATGGTGGACCATTCGCTTCTACTCAGTAAATTGTTCAGGGTTTTCTAATAACGACTTGATAATTTTTTTTTAAATAAAAGGCAAACCATTTGAGATATTTCAAAAACTTTATTATTGGCTTGAAGTACAATCAAAACAAACGCGGGCACGTTTGCAGTGGTCGATTCGTTGGACCCAATTTTCAACGACTCAGCTACACATTTCGGCCGAGACGGCCGCTATTTCGCGTTCAATGTTGACTCTGAGCTCTTCCAACGTCGTCGGCGTGTTGGCGTAAACCAATGACTTAACGGTGCCCTGCAGAAAATCGTCAAGCGGCGTTAAATTGCACGAACGAGGCGGCCAATCGACTGGCCCATGTCTTGATAAAACGCTCACCATACTTACTCTTCAATAAATCGATTGTAGCGTATGCTGTGTGGCTTGTGGCACCATCCTGTTGAGACCACATGTCGTCCAAGTCCATATCTTCCAATTCGGGCAAAAAATAATCGGTGATCATGGCGCGATAACGCTGACCATCCACAGTAACGTGACGATCTTTATCGTCGACAAAAAAATATGACCCAATAGCGCCGCCGGCATGCAAACCGCACCAAACAGTTATTTTTTGTGGATGAAGTGGTGTTTCATGGAGCACATGTGGGTTTTCACCCGACCAATAACGCATATTTTGCTTATTGACGAACCCATTGAGCCAAAAATGAGCTTCGTCACTGAAGATGATTTTGCGATGAAATTCATCATCTTGGCGCATTTTCTCCAGAACCCAATCGGAGAACATACGTCGCTTCAAATGGTCCATCGGCTTCAGTTCTTGAATCAGCTTGATCTTGTATGGGTGGAAACTAAGATCCTAACTCAAAATACGCCATAATGTGGTCTGAGCGATGCCCGATTCTTGAGAACGCAGTGGAATTGACTGATTTGGATAGTTTGCTACGGACAACTGAACGGCAGCGATATTTTCGACATTTCGACCAACCCGTTGTCTCACTGACACGGCAACATCACACAACGAGCATGTGGACTCAAATTTTTGCACTAAACTTGTTATTGCGTGTCTAATAGGGCGAGAATTACGACCGAAAATTGGAGGTAACGCTCTTAAAGTTGCGGTCACCTACTCCGAATATCTGTAGAAAATTTTTATAATTTGCAGACATTGCTCATTAGTGTACTTTACCATGATGAAAATGTTGAGTTTACTGAATAAACTGACAGTGACAGTTTGATGATTAGTGAAAGAGTGCGTTCACAAATTAAGTTCAAAATTGTCAAGTCCCTATTGGAAAACCCTATACAAACAGCTAGAAATGTACGTTGGATTTTTTGATATATTGATATATATATGTATATATTGATACATATTGGACGAATGGCGCACTTCCAAAATCAAACTTGAAAAATTCGAAGAAAAATGGTCAGATAATTATTAGTAACAAATAAACTACATATGTATGCCATATAAACAAAAAAATTCTATATACTTATTTAAACAATATACTCTTAAGATTATTCAAGTACTTCGAGATATTTCCCCGCCAAAAAAAATCTATTTTATGGAAAACCTATAGTGGCCTAATCCCTTAAAAAAAATTATATATATGTACATATTGAAATGTCAATTGCATTTGCAGGCAATTTTCCCTTTCAGGACGTTAAGGTTGACTGAAATTTACTCCAATTATTTCTGAACGCGGTGATCGGTGCACCAGATAAATGATTATACGTTTTGGGGCACACAATAGAAAGTCGTTTTTGGAAAGGCCGAAATCTGGAATGTTTTTTATCTATGATCGAAATTGTGTTGTGGAAGAGTGTGTCATTTAGTTTAGTTTAATGTCTAGTACATTTCTGATTTAAGTTTGCCGTGCGTGGCAATGTCTGTTTTGATAAGTTGTTTACGTAATTTGCGTCGTCTAGTGTGTTATTATTTACGATTCGTTTGGTTAACAGGGATACCGATATATATAAGACAGATTTTCTTAGCTGCAAAAATGCAGAGGATGTGTCTCACTGTTTCGCGCTCGCAAAAAAAAAGTTTAAAAAAACATGAGGACATTCCGATGTCAAAAGGTTGGCCGCTAATAGGCACAATATTTGATTTTATCGCAGCAGGCTCTGCTCCGAAGTAAGTAGTGTGTTTGAGAAAGTTATTTATAAAGAAAGTTAATAAAAAAATTAGTTTTGTTCAAATTGTATTTATATTGCCAAGTTTTATAAAGCCGTTTTGCGAGAGATCATTTTAAGCTCAAAGCCTGGTAGCGACGTTCGTACCAATCTATTATGATTCAATTATCCCTTTAATGCATGATTTTTTTATTTTTAATAAATTAAATACATATATGTTATTAAAAAAAATTTAAACTCGAAAAAATATATATAAAAATAATCTACCCATTAGTTTTTCCGGAAAATGGGATTTTCACTATGATGCAGATATGCAACGCGGTATAGGTATTATATAAAGTTTGAATTTATTTAAATGAAAACTAAATTATTTTTTAACGATATAAAACGTTTTTTATCATTTTTTTTGGACAAATTCATTTATGCAATAAAAAACAATTCGGAGAAGTGGATTAAAGTAAGAAAAAAACCTGTATGCATACATATATTATGTATGCGCTAATTTAAGTTTGTGCTGATTTAAACTTAAAATAAAGAAGTAGTAAGCAGAGAACAAGTTGGAAATCAAATTAACCGGTGATGGGCCAAACAAATTTCACTCATTTAGCCAAATAGGGAAAGCTTCATAGCTCTTTTTAAAATAAATACCTACGTTGATCCACCTGGAATTGAATTTGGCCAAGAACCGAGATAGTTTCCAGAAGATATGCATATATAATTTTTTTTATTTTTTTATTTTTTTTTATTTATTTATTTTTTTTTTTTATAAATCATTTTTAGAGGTGGACCCATTTAAAAATGAATTTTGCAAAAAGGAAATTATGTCATATCAGAGTATAATAACAACAACCACCTCCAACGAAGCGTAGAATAGTCAGTTTGGTAAGAAAGCAGACCCATGACCAGGAATACTACATGTGTAGTACTGTAGGAGTTTTTAATTTAAAAAAAAAAAGAAAACTAAAACTAAAAGTGTATTAAGACGAAGTTAAGTGTGCGTTGGCCACGTTACACTATTAAATTTAAATTAAAGCTACAAATTTTGGAGTTGCAGAAAGAGCAACTAAATTATGATGATAAATAAGAAGCTTTTTGATCAATAATTAATGAATTAATTTTAGCTATTTATTATTATTATTTGAATAATTATGTTTATGTTTTATTTGGTTTGTGTTATGTTTACATAGTTTGAAAGACTTTTATTGGTGTAAGAAACCTTTTGTTTTTTTATTAAATAGTAACTATATGGATAAAAGAATATAGTTTCCGATTTGCATTGCTTCATTTCTTTCAGAAATCTCATCCTCTATATTATCGACACTGTATTGTGCTCCACTCTCTTCATCAAGTTGCGCTTCTTCGACTATGCGGATCTAATATTTTACACAAATATTGTAACATTTGTAATCTACCTAGTTTTTCTGGAACTGTAGTGCGTTTCCATCCCTCTTAATAGGCACCTTAACCTATTTTTAAACACATCGATTGTCCGCTCAACAATGTTCCTTGCCTTTGGGTGTTTCTAGTTGAATACGCCTCCAAGCGATGTTTCTTCCGGATCTCTAAATGTTGTTATTAGATACGGTTTCAGAGCATATACAGAATCTCCTGCAGTCAAGAGAAATTAGTTATCAGGAATAAAAAAAGAGAAATTTCGTGTTACCTAATAGCCAAGTACAATATCTTTCGCTAGTATGGTACCTTTCTCCCAAATTTTTTTTAACGTTGACATTAAAAGCACGAGAGTGTGCCGGTCCAGGGTATCTCGCATTTGTGCAACGGATTATCATATTATAACAAACCTGAAATCGAAATGAATTAGGAAGGAAATAAATTTGTTTATTTACCGACTATTATAGCATTAATGCTATAAAAACCTTTCCTATTATAATAAATATGTTGCACTTCTTTTTTAGGAGACGCGATTTTAATATGGGTTCCATCAATGCAACCTGGTATTCCGCTTTTTTCGAAGAAATATACCTTAGCCCTTCGCTCTTCACTGTCCGAACAATGAAACCTAATCCATTTTGGACATATGTACATTTCAAAAACTTGGAAAACACTTTGAAGAGGAAAAAAAACAGTGGACTGCGCCAACCCGACACAGTTTTCATTGCCCACACTTGTTTGGTAGGAACCATGGGCACAGAATTGTAAGACGGCAGCAAGCTTTACATCAGGAATAGAAGTATTCCTCATTCTCGCCTTAAACTTAGGTTGTATTTCTGTCTTTATATCTTTAAATGCATTTTTAGATAAACAGAAGTATTTAAAAAAATTGTAAAGTCAAGTTGAAAGAATATAAGCATAAGCAAGTTTTTTGTAAGCAATACTTGCATTTTTTCTTCCATTTCCAAAAGATAGAAGTATAGGGTGATTCATTATGAGGTTTGATTTATCATATAAAATAAAACACTTAAATTTCAAATTTTTATTATCCGTTAAAAGAACAACTCATGTCATTTACTTTTTGAAAATGATATCATGTAAATATTGGCCACGACTACGTCTTAGTTGGTCCATTAAGAAGGTGCAATTTTTGGCGACTCGTTCGAGCATAGCGACTAATGTCTCGGGGATAACACGAGTTATGTTGGCTTCTAAAGCGTCAATTGTAGTTGGCTTATTCCTGAAGACCTGAGACTTTACATATCCCCAGAGAAAATATTCCAAAGGTGGCACGATCTAGGCGGCCCATTTACCGAAGAAAAACGTAAAATTAAGTGCTCACCAAAATGATATTTCAACAAGTCCCTTGTTTCACACGACGTATGGCTCGTAGTGCCGTCTTTTGAAACCAGAGCTCACCAAGACCATGTGCTTGAATTTCAGCCAAGCTGCTGAGAACAACGACGAATCGATTCTTCATGGTCTTCGCGTACGCTGCCATAGTCTCTTTACTACGTGCTGGATGTGGTCTAATCGGTCAAATATTAACCACTAATGTAAACTGGGACTCAAGTTTGCGAATGGTATTGGCAATAGTGGTTTCAGTAGGTCGATTATGCGCACCGTAAGTTCCTCGCATCGCACGAGAAATGACGAAGTAGTTTGATAGGAGTCACGCGTGATCTGTCAAAAAAGCCTATTCAAAATCAAACCTTACGATGAATCACCCTGTCTCTGATAATTCTTCTTTTTCTGGCCCACTCTGAGACTTGATTATGATTGGTTTCAGAATCAGATTCACTAAACGACCACTTCGTTGATGTCATTCAAAAAGTTTAACCGACAGATAACCAAATAAACACAAATTCACAAATAAATTCGTAAACAAATAAAATAATATGTCAAAGGCAAATCAAAATAACGTCAATTCACAATAATTGATTTTTTTGTCAATTGAGGTACAACAATACCAAATACGAAATCAATCGACGCAATCGACAATTGTCGATTCGTACGACAAACGACACCCGCGATAAGGTCCTAACTTAGTGTTTAGGTGAGTCCTTGTTTTAAGCGGTCATGGCCATAGATGAAGTAACATATAACAGAACCAGTAACCACGTCTGTGAAAACGTGCAAATTGTCATCAATGGCAATTTTCCTCCTATTTTACAAAAAACTCGCCCTTTTACTCAAAAAAAGGCCATCCACATTATACACACGCATGCAAATCGTTTTCATTCTAGCAACTTTACTTGTAAATTACCTACTCATTCTAGCAAATTCTGATAGGTTATAGAAATGTACAAAGTGGTGGTAATTTACTTACAGTGTGGCTGTGCAAAAGTTAGGGATTCGCAAAAGTAATATTAGAGTTTGATATGCCATGTTTTATATTACACCGTAGTGCTCACTCCTGCACTATTTTGAAAAAATTTAAGTGTAGATAAGTGAATTGGAACATTTCTGTATCGGATACCGCATCTCATCCAAATATTCATTATTGCCCGCAAAGTTCACTACTCACTCACTACTCTCAATTTTATCCCAGTACGCAATGCATGCATAATGCACTACATTGGAAGAAACGACTAACAAAATGGATCGAATTTGACAGGTGTGAAAAGGGACTATGCGTCTATATCAGTCAGTAATGTGTTTCTAATGTACAGTTATGATTTGCCGGACTCCGGAGCGATAAAATGACGTAATAATATACTGTCACTTTTTCAGAATCAAAATTGTGCTTCCGGTTTCCATTTCCGAACCAAAATTTTTCTTCTGGATTCTAGGTTAAAGAGTATATATATAAGGTCCGTTCGCGTACTTTTTGGACAAAATATGTAAAAACTTTCGAGAGAATAAAATTCTCTTTCTGAAGGAAAAGTTGTTAAAAAGTACGCGAACGGATTTGAAATTGTTTTGTAATGGCGTCAGTTATTTTGATTTCAAAAAAAATAATAATTATTCAAATGAAACAAGTTTTAATGAATTTAGCAGTTTTTTTTATTCAAAATCTTGAATTGATTGATTTTATATTTGAGCCTAGACTAGAAACTTTCATTACTAACTAATCGTCTATGTAAATCTCATTTATTTTTGCATAACAAAAAAAAATATATTCCATTTCAAAATAAAAACAAAATCAATGACAGTTCCAAATAAAAAAAGCAGTTCGACAGTTTTTACAAATTTGCACAAACAAATTTCTTGGACTAAAATAGACAAAATAGGAGAAATGAATTGCTCTTATAGTATGCGAATCGAATTAATCTTCGATTAAGATAATAAAATAATTATTAATTATGCTTCCATCTTTTTATTTTTCAAATATTTTTGCTTGTCAATCAGTTTGAACACTTAAGGATAATATATTGTCCAAAAACACAGCCCATTGCACGAAAACAGAAATCTAGTTTGATATACAATACTATTTGACGTTTATACATTTTGGCATAAAATCCAGGGGAGAAATTTTGATTCTCAAATGAAAGCGAGAAACAAAATTTTGTTTCTGAAAACCGCTTCAGGAATCTTCGAGTAGCTATTTCACTTGATTCTTCGAGGTTGGATGGACTATTTTTAAAACGCAGCGTTACGATATAACGACCTAATCGCTTGTTTTTATAGATGCAGTAAAGGTCTCCTCGCATTGTCTTTTATCCTTAGTCAATTCTCTCTTGTTGAATCGTTTAAAAAGATTGTCCAGACTGGAGGTGTCAAATATTTGCTTGGTGATTTGTATTGGGGTGTTTCCCATTCCAGAAACTTGAAATGATTCATTTTTTAAAGTTAGTTGCAGCTAATTTGCTAACTTCTCTGTGATAAAACTCATTTGAAATCCAGAATCTAACAAAGCCTTTGCTTTGCTGGAGTTGTTTTTATAGATGCAGTAAAGGTCTCCTCGCTTTGTCTTTTATCCTTAGTCAATTCTCTCTTGTTGAATCGTTTAAAAAGATTGTCCAGACTGGAGGTGTCAAATATTTGCTTGGTGATTTGTATTGGGGTGTTTCCCATTCCAGAAACTTGAAATGATTCATTTTTTAAAGTTAGTTGCAGCTAATTTGCTAACTTCTCTGTGATAAAACTCATTTGAAATCCAGAATCTAACAAAGCCTTTGCTTTGCTGGAGTTGTTATTTCGGTTAACAATTGAACAAAAAACGTATTTTGATGCGATTCAGTAGTCTCTGAATTAGGTTTGATTGTCAATCATTAGCAGCAGTTAGAGGTTGAATAGTATAGGGTGATTCATTGTAAAGTTTGGTTTTTAATAGGCTTTTTTGACAGATCACGCGTGACTTCTATCAAACTGTTTTTCATTTTTGTTCAGTATCGTTCGGCAAGACATCATGAAAAAAGTCACACCACAACAGCGTCTCCAAATTGTTCAGCTGTATTACGAAAATCAGCGTTCTGTGAGAAATATTTTTCGTGCGATTTGAGAAACTTACGGCATAATCGACCTACTGAAACCACTATTGTCAATACCATTCGCAAGTTTGAGTCCCAGTTTACATAAGTGGATGATACTCGACCGGTTAGATAACATCCAGCTCGTTGTAAAGAGTCTATGGCAGATGTAGCTGAGAGTGTACGCAAAGACCGTAAAGAATCGATTTGTCGTCGTTCTCAGCAGCTTGGCTTGGCGTATTCGACAACTTGGCGTATTTTACGTGAGGATCTCGGCCTAAAAGCGTACAAAATTCAATTTGTGCAAGAATTGGAGCCAGGCGACTTGAATTTGCGTCATATTTTCAGTGAATGGGATCTGGAAAAACTCAATAAAAATCCGGTGTTTTATCATGAAATTTTTTTAAGTGATGAAGCTTATTTCTGGCTCAATGGATACATTAATAAACAAAATTGCCGTATTTGGGCTGCCATTACATCCCAAATGGTTTGGTTTACGGGCTGGTGGAATCATTGGTCCATATTACTTCGAAAATGAGGCAAATCAGAATGTTTCCGTCAATGGTAATCGTTATCGCGCCATGTTAACGGACTATGTGTTTCCTGAAATTCAAGCACATGGTCTTGGTGAGCTCTGGTTTCAACAAGACGGCGCTCCGGGCCATACAGCGCGTGAAACAATGGACTCGTTGAGAAATCATTTTGATGAGCACTTAATTTCACGTTTTGCTACGGTAAATTGGCCGCCTCAGGTCTTCAGGAATAAGCCAGCTACGATTGACGCCTTGGAAGCCAACATTACTCGTGTTATCCGCGAGACACAAGTCGCTAACTCGCCCGAAATTGGACCTTCCGAATGGACCACCTCAGACGTAGTCGTGGCCAAAATTTACATAATACCATTTTCAAAAAGTACGAGTAAATGCCATAACTGATATTAAAAATTGTAAGTTCACTTTCAATTTTATGTGTTTTATTTAATATTATAAATCAAACCTCACGATGAATCACCCTTTATTCCGAAGTAAAGTTTGAGGTCTGATGACCCAATCGTAAACAATTAATGCATTTTCTGAGAACCTTTATTTGTTTAAATCTTTCCTTTGGGGAAAGTTGGAGAAAATTTGTGTGTTTGGAGATGGGATGACTTTGTTGATCACAACTGGTACATCTATTGTGCTTTAATACAGCTGCAAGTAATACTCGATTTGATTGTTTTGTATCATTTGTATCCAATGATTGGAATCTTGTCTCCAAAAATGAAAAGAAATCAGGTAAGCTGGTTAATGCTTTCGGTTGCTGGAGGGATTGTTCCTAAAAAGTTTGTGTGCCTTTATCTAATTTAAATATTTATTTTAAGGTGCTTCAAGTTTCCATTGAAACTTCTTTGATATTTGTAAAGAAACGTTGTAATGCTTCTGCGATTGAATTTTGTCGTCGAAATATTTTTACAATTTCTGTTTTTTTTTTCCTAAAGATTGGGTAGATCGAGTGGATGGTACTGGCTTAAAATCAGACTGGGCTTCTGATTCAGATGGACCAGCCAATTGATGTTTGTCACCAGCCATGTCGGTAGCTGCGTCGTCCGGAATTGATATGAGATGCAATTTTATCCTCGTAGATCTGTTGTTCAACCTTCACGAAAGTGTTTTCTTGAACGTATGGTGTATCCTTTTTCACGACGTCTTTGATACGTTTGTGTATATTAGTGAAATCCAACCAAAGGCTTTCGATTATATGGAACCTCTTTTCTCGGTAAGTGGCAGATTTCCTGGCAGGATCGTTTTCTCCAATGTTGATTTGGAGTTTTTGTAGCTCCTCTGCTACGAATGTTTTCCTGGCTGTGATACAAATTATGATGAATGCTTCAGATACTCGTATTTTGGAAACCGCTGATGCGATAGTTTCGATTCCGGTGACTGCTTTCTGGCGGTACCAGAGTTTGACGCCCTGGTAACACGTGTGCTTGCTTTTATCTTAAAAGCATATGATTTGCCGCTTACCGCTGATGGGGAGAAGCAATGCCAAGTCGTCTTTTGGTACTAGTGTTTGGTACCTTGGTAACGCGTGTCAATTGTAGCTTTACAGCAAGTGATTTGATCCTCACCGCTAGTGGGAGGAAGCAATATCACGTTGTCTGTTGATACCGTGTTTGACGCCCTCTTAACGCGCGTGTCAATTGTAGCTTTACAGAAAGTGATTTGCCCCTTATCGCTAGAGGGGGGAAGCAATATCACATATCTCTTCTAATCTGATTGAAATACTTCGCTTAATTTGTGACATGTGATTTTATATTAAAAAATGCATCAGCTTAAATACTATTTTACAATAAAATAAATAAAATATAGTAAATCATGGGAATGCATGAAATATCGTAAAAAGGGCATGCTCGCAGAAAGACGAAAGCGATGCTACATCTGGATTTCAGCAGGTGTTAGGTGTAGTCAGTGCACTTCTAGAAGACGAATTTTGGATATTTGAGTGGATATATTTGGCGGTAAGTAGGGTGGGAAAACTGTCTGTAGAAATAGTGGGGAAATTAATGTTTGAACAAATGGGTTAGAAATCACCTTTTGGAACATTCAATTCAAGTTGTCTTAGATGTTTTCAAGTTTGATAGTCAGAAAATAAATGTGTCCCCGACAATTTTTTTTAATTTTCATTAATGATGTCTGCTTGTCTGCTACTTCTAACCAATATACGAGTATGACTCCTTGTTTTCAATATGTAGATGAAATTTGTTGCACTATGTTGTTTGATTTAGATATTTTTTCTTTTGTTCTTGCTTGTGTAGTTATTTGATTTATTTAATTTATTAGCAATGAATTAATATTGTATTTTATCATTTTCAACTTCAAACGCTAACTGTTCACCCGACAATGTAATTAATTGAATTGAATGTAGCATTATCTCTATTTTATACTAAATAAAAATGCCAATAAATATTCTTCTGACTATTCTATTAATTCTTTTCTGCTGATGACAGTACTCTCATTTTTGTTCTCGGACTCACGTACCTGCTTTTCGGCTGTAGAACGAGAACGGCAGCTTATGTTAATTTCATTAAATTCCGATATTTCATTGGGGAATTATCAACAGAGTGCAATTTAATGCTTCCAAAACAAAATGCTGTATGCTGTCATTTAAGCGAAATTTAAATACCCAGTCATCCACGAATGGCGCTTATATAGTCGAAACCGAAAAACTTTCCATTCTCGGTATGTGACATTCTTAGTGACAGCTTACGTTGGAATGACCACATATTAGATGTCGTCAAAAATGCTGCCAAATGTTTCCTCAAGCGATGTAAGAAATATTTTACTACCTCTAATCCGGCCTTAATATATAAGGTATTAATCCACCTAAAATTAGAGTACGATGCCCATATCTGATGAGGTGGAATAAAAGTCAGAGGTGAAACTAATATCAGTCAGGCAATTGACACCTATAAACACCGACGTAATGTCTCCTGTCTCGTAATGTCTCGCTATTTCCACCACCAGTGCTCCATTGAAATTGCCAATAGCATTCCGCCCCTTCAAAACTTTAACAATAACACCTATCTCGCTATGAATGCTCATCATCTATATTCTAAAATATCGTGATTCGTTCCTAAGCCGTACAACTCGCTTATGGAATGCTCTACCAAGTTCTCTATTTCCTGGTCGTTATAACTTGCAAACATTTAAAAACAATGTACATCGGTATCTATATTTTCTTCCTCTCTATTCACCCGCACTGTGTATAAATATTTTAAGGGTACAAAAAACCCTTGAGCGCGTGTTTCTTGAAAAAAAAAAAAAAAAAAAAACACCGGTCGCAACAAAATTCTCAGCCTCTGTAATCTGAATCAAGACCAGCGAATCTTGGCAGAAAAACTAATCGGTGAGCTTCTGGCTATATTTCTGACTATAAAGCATTTCCATAAGTTCCTCTATGGACAAAAGTTCATTTTTCGGACAGACCACGCAGCTCTGAAATGGCTAGAACAATTCAAGAACTCTGAAGACCAATTTGCGAGATGGATCAAGCAGTTACAGGGCTACAACTTTAAAGTGCAACACCGCAAGAGAAAACTGTTCACACAAGCACATGATGCCATCGAACGAATATTGGTTTGAAGGGACCCCAGGAAAGACCAAGCTGACGACAGTTATCAGATCGGAGCCAAACTCTGAAGGCATATTGGACAGGGTGGTACTCGCTTTGTGTGCAAGACGGTTTGCTGAAAGGAAAATGGGAAAGTGCAGATGGAACAAATCTCGTTTGCAGCTAATTGTGTCTTGGTCCAGAACCAGTCAAGTTCTTCATGAAATATATGACAGAATCTCTGGAGGCCGTTTGGGAATAAACAAGACGGTGGAGAAGGTAAAGGAAACGTTATTGGCTAAGCGCAAAACAAGATATGTATTGAGAATTTGTGCAAAAAGTGCGTAACATGCGCGACTACGAAGGGCGCCAGAGTAAAGCTATATTGACGTATGCAACAACACAATTTCGGAGCACCATTCAAATGAGTAGTCGTCGATATCGCTGGCCTGTTTCCCGAAACAAACAACAAACCAATACATCATCTTGGTCATGGATTACTTCAGTAAGTAATCAGGATTGTTTTCAATCCCAAATCGAGAAGCTAAGATCGTAGCAGAAGAGATAGTCAATAACTGGGTGAGTAGATTTGAGGTTCCAATGGAGCTACACTCTGATCAAGGGCGAAACTTTGAAGTGTGCCAATATCCGAGAATAAGGAAGACAAGGGCAACGCGACTACACCCTCAATCTGGTGGAATAGTCGAGTGATTCAATAGGACTTTTTGACAATCTAATATTTTTTAGATTGCTTAAAATAAAATATAAAATAAGTCACAAAAATATCGTTTTTCAACAAAGTTCGCTTTATTATAAATATAAATATAATAATAAGATCCACGACCGATCACCACCGTTAGCAAAAGACAACAGAACAGCTGATGAAACAGTTTGTGCACAGAAATTGTGCTTACATCAATGTAAGAATAGCAGAAAATGGTGCAAGCTATCGAAAAGAGATCTATCGCATGATAATGAGGAGTAAACTAACTTATGTAAATGAATGATTACAGTAGTGATCAAATGTAACAATTCAGTAAATATAAACGTTTTAAGTAAGATGGAATGAGATTGAAATTGAATTCATATATAGTATAATATTAAACATGTTCCCCACGTTGGAAGCTGATGCTTTCAAAAAAAAAAAAAGATAAAAAATATTTATATATACTTAATATATTTGATGTCTTCTTCAGTGTTTTTATTTGAAAGAATACATATTTTTGAAACTGCCATCTTCACCAGTCCATCTTGGGTTTTAAGATTCACAACTCGAACACGTCCATCAGGACCCGTAAATGTTTCTACAACTCGGGCCAATGGCCATTTCATCGATGGCAGATTGTCGTGTTTGATTATAATCAAAACTCATGTCACAGTTAATAATAGTCTCTATTTGACATATAAGAGTATGAAAATCATCGAAACTTAAAATTGTGTAGCCAACGACTCGACGCAAATGATGTTTAGCTATTTTTACCAAAGCTTCCACAAACCTCCGAAGTGGGGAGATCGACAGTGTATAAGTTTCCAGCCGATACCTTCATTAGAGCACTTTTTATGTATGAGCTCAAAGTTACTTTGTTCCTTGTCAAATATCTGTTTTAATTCCTGAAGTTGAGAACGCTCCTTAAAAATTAGTGGCGTTATCTGAGAAGATCGTACGTGGTTTATCGCGCTTTAATGTGAATCTTCCTAAATGTTGATGAAAATGCTGCAATAGAGAGGTCATTAGCCAGTTCAAGGTGGACAGCCTTGATAACCGTACAGATAAATACGCAAACATACCATATGTCTTTGTGCTTTATATAGAAAAGCCACAATATTCGATGATGTAGCGTTGAAAAAACTTATGCATTTCTTAAAAACCTTTCGAATAATGTGCCTACCTTCTAAAGGCCAAAAACGTTGTCTTAAGAATTGAGTACGGGCTTGACAACCCGCATGTAGTCAAATCATGAGTTTTTCAGCCCTCATCTAATACGTATGAGTTCAAAGTAATCTCAAAATAATTGCAACGTGTTTAGGCAGTTATTTGTTCTAATCTCCATGGCACCTCGAAGCCGCTTGTACTCATCAGAAAATGATGTCCTTTGTATCGATCTGATTAATAATTCTAGTTGAGAATCTAAATCAAATGCTGACAATGGCGTATATATTTGATCTTTATAGGGAAAGATGTATTTTTGATTTTTGAAGTATTCGGATAAAATCGTTTATAAATTTGCAATGTCTGGTATTTTTGAAGCTATCAAACGTATCTTTAATGTACATTTTTCGGGAATATCGTCATAATACAAAGAAAGATTTTTTGAAAAATATGAATTTTTGTTGTGTTAGTTTTAACATAAGATCGATAACCAAAACATGGGATAATTTCATAGCAGAAATTAATAATGTCTTATGTTATATCGATATCATAGTACTAAACGAAATAAACATATCAAGCAGAAAAATGGAATATATCACATTGATGGATTTGAACCTGAATTCATAAATCGAAATGAAAGAAAAGGCGGAGGTGTTGCAATATTTATTGAAAAGAATGTAAAATACGATATTACACCAGTAAACACAATAAATTATGAAGGCATACACATCGAAATAAACCATAATAGTAAAAAAACATACATACACGCAATTTACAGGCCACCAAAACTAAGTATTACGAAATTCATTGACGAATTAAATGAAAATATCAAAGAAGACAAAGAAAACATTGTATTAGGTTTCTTTCAATATAAATATACAAGATGAAAATAACTCACTAGTTTTGAAATACATAGAGATGATGGCCTCGAAAGGACTTACAAATGTAATCAAACAACCTTCGCGCGTAGATTTGAAAAGGAGCACCTCAACACTCATTGATCACATATATGTTACCATCACAAAACTAGATATATTCTCAGCAATCATTAAAACGGACCTTTCCGATCAATACATAACTCTGTATTCAACAAAAAGTGTAAGCCCAAACCAAACGAATGATCAAACTGACATTAAACATATTAGCCAACAAAAAGTTAATAAGCTAATAGAGCAAACGAACTGGCAAAATATACTAGAAGAGAGGGATGTTGAAAAACTAATAACTTCGTAAAAGTAATGAATAATATATACACGTAGCAAGTAGAACAAAAACAAACAAATGCCATCGAAAGCAAAAACAATGGATTAGGAAAGAAATAATTTCAATGTGCAAAAAGAGAGATGAACTCTATAGAAGATGAAAAAACCGCCCAAGAAGTCAAAGCTATGAAATCCAGTACAAGAACTTCCGAAATATTGTTAATAAAAACATATAAAATATAAAAGCTACTTTTTATAAGCAACAATTCGTAAACGCTAAAAAAGACCTAAGAAAAACATGGAATATCGTTAATGAACTTTTACTAAGTAAAAAATGTTCTATAGATGATACTATTACAAACAATTTCACGGGTAAAGACGAAGACTTGAATGAAACGGCCAAGAAATTTGCGGAGCAATTCCCAAACCAGGCTACAAAGAGTATGCATGTGTATAATGTAAGAACATCAAACCATGAAAACTGGGAACTACAGCAAAGTATTTGCTGTAGAAGAAGCAACCGAAGCGGAAATTTATAAAATGATGTATCAATTGAACTACAATAAATGTCCTGAAGCCGATAACATTAGACCAATTGATTTAAAAATAAATGCAATGTATCTAATATAGCTCCTGTTATAAAGACAATCGTTAACCAAAGTATAAATCAATGCATTGTTCCAAGGCTGATGAAAACATCGATTATTCGAACAATATACCAGGGAGGAACCAAAATAACACTGAAAACTATAGGCCAATCGCAATTTTGTCAGTTATTAAAAAGTGTATGGAGGAGGTAGTTGTTAATCGACTTAACAGTTTTATAACCAAGCACCAAATACTGCATCCAAACCAATACGGTTTTCAGAAAAATAAAAGTACTGGAATGTTACTGAACAGAAGTCACCATGTTCTCGTGCTATTTATCGATTTCAGTAAAGCGTGCATGAAAAGCTAATCGGAAGCCTCAGTAAAATAGGTTTGAGAGGAATAATAGCAAACTGGCTTAAGAGCTATTTGAAAGATAGAACCATAAAAGTTAAGGTCTCAGACAAAATGAGCGAGGAAAAACCAGTGAATACGGCGTACCACAAGGCTCCAAACTGGGCCCGTTGTTATTTATCCTCAATACAAACAAACTCTTGCGCTTATTCAAAAAAAGTACTGCCCATGCCTACGTTGATGACATAGCAATTGTGATAAAACACAAATGTTTAAACTCTGCGGTGGAAATATTGCAAGAAGAATTTAACACCGTCTCTAAATGGTGTCATAAATGCGACCAAGACAAAAGAAGTGCACATACGCACCCCCTCTAAGCGAGAAGATATTGTTCAAATATGTCACCGAAGCGAACACTGCCAACAATAAAGAAATTGAAGTAGTTAAAAGCATGAAATATCTCGGGATAATTATAGATGAACACCTATTATAGCGAGAGCATATAAATACCCTACGTCTTCAACTTAAGAGCGCGCTCTTTGCGATGGTATACCTTAAAAGATATTCCTATTTTGAAGTGCAGAAACAAGTGTAGTACTCGGTAGCAGAATCAAGAATCAGATATGGGGTTCTGGCTTGGGGAAACGCGGCGAAAACGTATATTGATAGGATATTGAATCTTCAACGTATGTAATAAATAAAAAAAAAAATAATAAAAAATAAAATTAAGCGCATTTCTGAACTCGGCCAAGAAGCAGAGTCACAGAAAACTGGGTCTATTTATCCATAAATTCCAATTGCATGCTGGGGACGAGATCCATGCTAGTTCGATGGTGGAGTTGGACGAACAAATAAAGTTTTTAAAGCTGAGTGGGATTGGTTTCAAAACAAAAAAGATCAATAAGTTCGGTCAATAAAAGAAGCCAACTCCAGTCTAGGGAATTGTCTTCATTATCTTGATTGGGGCTACTCTCGATTCCGAGTATAAAAGACAGACTTAAACTTGCTTGTTGTGTTCAATTATTCTTGTGTAAATACAAGCACCAAATGCATGCATACTAGCATCAGTAAAAACGTGGGATTGAAGAGTGAAGTTCGGTGATAATGCATAACGCGGTAATTTAATTGAATCTATCGGTGAAAGCTCATTGCAAAATTATATCCACTATGTGTGTAGGTGAATAGGAAGTTTTTCATCCCAATTTAATTTTTGCTTACAAAGGATTTGAATAAATATTTTTGCTTGTAAGACGATTGCTCCTATAAATCCCATAGGATCGTATAATCGAGCTATTTCTGACAACACAGTGCGTTTAGTGATTTTTCCTGTTGGATATGAATGGCGATGTGAGAACCAAAACTTATCAGACTAAGGATCCCAAAAAAGACCAAGTGTTTTTGTAACCTTTCGATTATTAATCTGAAGAAACTTTTCTTTCTCTCTTCAATTGGGATATCGATTAATAGATCTGAATTGGAACACCATTTCCGCAAGTTAAAACCGCCCTTACGAAGCAGTGAAAATATTTGGTTTTTGATTTCGACTAAATCTTGGATTGTGTCAGCACCGGTTTGTAAATCATCGACGTACAAATCCGATCTAGCCACCTTTGAGCCAATTGGAAAATTTTGCTTTTCGTCTAGTGCAAGCTGATGCAGACTGCGTATGTTAAGAAAAGAGGCAGGTGCAGTGCTGTAAGTTACAGGATATAAATATCTTTATAGCTTTCGAAACATTCTCGCGCCATAAAATACAATGCAAATTATCATCTGGAAGCTGTGTCTATACGCAACGATACAATTTCGCAATGCCTGCAGTCAGAGCTAATCGATGAATACGAAATTTTAACAGAATACTAAATAAATCAGTTTGAATTGTCAGCCCTACCATCAGTATGTCATTCAATGATAGACCATTTGATGTGTAAGCAGATCCATCAAAAAACAACTCGAAGCTTAGAAGTGCTTCAGCCTTTAAAACAGAGTGGTGAGGTAGAAAAAATGGGTTTCCTGAATTAAATTAGAAGGTGCTAAGCTCATGTGGTTGATCTGTTTATATTCTGATATGAAATCAATACTAAGTGGGGTGAAAAGTAACCTCCTTGGGAATGAAAAAAAATCGTTTTTGTCCATACTCAACATGATGCCAAACACGTCAACAACAATCAGCTGTCAAAACAAAACTAAAGACAGTATCGCACTGAAATTTAGCATGTCTGCCTAAATATGAACGGACTTCAAGGCACCATAACCTTTTTTGCAGTAGCAGCGCATTCTGGCGGTCAAGGAGGTTACTTTTCACTCCACCTAGTATATTGTTGCTTAATCTGCGAATTCCGATTAAGCTTGGATTCTAGATCAAGAAATCTCCTTTTGGCAGATACATAAAACGATCCAAATTTTGTGGACAATATTTTAAATTGTAGTTTGACTGCGTATTGTCCGGAGGGCAAACGTATATGGTATGTGTTCGTACGAAGCTATTTTCACAGTCGAGTTCTTCTGAAGATTTCGGTTTATTAGGTGGTTCACAAGATTCCATTTCCTAAAAACATTTTAACATTGATTTAGAGAAACGCTGCCATCTATATTATCACTGTTGGTATTCGTGGTAATATTTAGGAATGTGCTAGGAGAATTGCTGTCTTCATAATTTACGGAGACAATCCAACTAAATCGGGTTTTCTTCAAAGTAGGCATGTTGTCGCCCAGACGAATTTGCCCAATGGAGAGCAGCTCGTAGAACAACGAGGCCCCAATTAACATCTCTACTTGTTTTGCTTCGTAGAAAGATGGATCAGCTAACTCTATATTTTTGGGGATGCAAAACCGAATTGCAATCAAAGGTGCTGGTGTTTGTAATCATTTACACGGGACTGCAACGGAATATTAATTTTTTGTCTAACAGAAGCGATAGTGGAATTACTTCCACCAATTGTCATGTTTGTTGCAACTCGCTTGATTGTTAGAAGTTGGGCAAAACGAGAAGTTACGAAGTGTAGTTCTGAAGTTCTAGTAAAGCTCTCCCTGGGATTAGTTTACCGTATTTATCCCATACTAGAACAATTGCAGTTGCGAGAAATACGAACCGATTTGAATTAGTTTTAATTTTGTTTGAGGTTGACGTTGAAGTGTTACTTAAAGTAGAAGTCAAAACTGCATTGTTAGGATCTGGTTGGTGGTGAGTATGTGGATTTGTTAGTCGGATTATCGGCTATACGTCCTAAATGCAGTAATAAATGATGACGGCCTTTTTGTATTGTTTACAACCTTTAGATGTACAGAACCTAGTAGAGTGTCCACTTTTGAGACAATTTAAACAGACGCATTCCTTTTGCTTTAGATATACGGCTATGTATGGAAAGCCGCATGAAAAATGGACAGGTGTATATATTGTGGAAGCTAGAGTTACAAAATAAACAGGAATTGCTGAAATTTGTTATAATTGATGTAATGAGTACAATGAGTGTAATGAGTTTTTTATTGAAAGTTGTTGCTGTTTCCTATTTTGTTACTATTGTGCTATAGGATGCCTTCAATGTTCTTCAGCTTTTGGCATCGCTTACCCAAGAACAGAGACATTTCGTCCCACGATGGAATTAGGTTGAGTGGAGATTCTACTTCCCATCTACTTTTGATTTGGGCATCCAGCTTGTTACTAATCAGGAGTATGGAAAACCATCCGCAATTTGTTCCTTGTTACCCAGATATTGAAGGGCACGGAATGCGGATTGACCAAATCAATTTGTTTCCTCAGACTATACGCAGTTGCGGATGCTACAACGCGAAGATTGAATACTTTTCTAATGTGTGCCTGAAATATTAATCTATTATTATCGAATCTAGTCTTTAATAATTTTATAGCATTGATGTACCTTTCAGAGGATATCTCCATCGATTCAATGGTTCGCAACGCAGAATTCGTTAAACATAATCAATTAATGTCATGAACATATACTGAAAATTAGGCCACTCTATGTATTGGCCAGAGAATTTTGTTAGTTGGGTCTTGGATAAATGTGCGTTTTTGGTTCAAAAAACGGGGGTAGCTAATGACTCATCGTGAACCTGAGGTAATGCACGCGGAATTTTCTCACCGAATAATTTCAGAATTTTCGTTTTTATTTCACCATAATTTTTATCAAAATCAGTCCGCTTATCGCCATCAATTTCCTTTTAAACTTCTTAAACTTCTCAGCCAATAACTCATGGGCAGCTAAAAATAATGTTTTCAATTTAGTTAATTTAGAGGCGCGCGCGGTTTCCAAAATTGCAATTTCTTTTTCACTTGACACAAAATTAAATACGAGTATAAACAAAAAGAAAAGTTTTATGTGTACGCGAATGTGTATTATAATTGTAATTGTCCTGTCACGGTCGCCAGTGTTTGACAATCTAATATTTTTTTAGATAACTTAAATTAAAATATAAAATGATGACACAAAAATATTGCTTTGTAACAAAGTTCGATTTATTATAATTTATAAGATGCACGACCGATCACCACCGTAAGCAGATGACAACAGAATAGCTGATGAAACAGATTGCGCTTAGAAATTGTGCCTACAACTATGTAAGAATCGGCGAAAAGGGTAAGAAAACAGTGCAAGTTATTGAAAACAGATCTATCGCATGATAATGAGAAAGTTAACTTATATAAATAGATTGCAGTGGTGATCAAATGTAACAATTCAGTTAATATAATAATTCTAAAAAGGATGGAGTAAGATTGAAATTTAATTCATATATACAGGGTGACTGACTCGAACTGCAACTTTTTTTGATAAATTTTATTGTGCCAAAGCAAAAAATGATAATAAATTTTCAAATTGTATCAGTAGTTTTCAATATGTCCACCTTTGGCGCGAATAATGGCCTTGAGACGGCCGATGAAAGCATCGCACGCTGCACGCAAGTGGTATTTTGGCCCATTCCCGGGGAAGTGCTTGTTTGAGGTGGTCCAAACTTTGGTATATTTTAGTGCCAACCTTCGCCTTCAAAATACCCCAGACAGAGAGATCCAACGGATTTGCATCCGGAGAATTTGCAATCCATTGTTTCGAGGAAATGAAGTGTGGAACATTGTTTTTTAACCAATCATGTTTGACACGGTGCCGAGTCTTGTTGAAATGTCCACGGTCTCCGACCGAAATGATTGTTTGCCTAAGGCTTCAATACTGTCTCTGAGACAGTTTCACGGTATACGATTGCATTAATTTTTACGTCACGGTCCAAAAATACGAGCGGTGAGCAACCATCGGCGGTCATGGCGGCCCAAACCATCACCGTCGGTGCTGCCTGCTTTCTGGTGGCCGTCCGAAGGTGTAAATTTTCGAAGAACCTCTCTGGCAAGTAAACTCGGTTATTTTGTTTGTTGACATATTGCTCGATAACAAATGGCGACTCATCGGAAAAAACCAAATTCGGCAACTCACCACACTCGTGCAAGAGTAGCACCTCCTTCGCTCTTTCGACTCTAAATTTTTTCTGTTGCGGTGTTGTCTGATCGTGTGTTTTTTGGAACTCCAATGGCTTGAGCCCAAGCTCATTTTTCAGTATGTGTTGCATCCGTTCCAACGATATGCCATTTTACTTCCACTTCGACCCGGAATTCGCTCAATTCGAGCATTCCTACCGATGCTGCTGTTTTTTTATGACCACCTCTATGGCGTTTTGCAACGCTGCCAGTATCACGGTAACGAGCTATGGTTCGAGACACAAATGATTTATTCACGTGGTGGTGCTGGAGGGCTCTAACAATAGCTACTTGTGGTTTTCCAGCCAAATATAAAGCAATCACACTATCACCTTTGAATTCCATCGCGGATAAAAAATTTTCAACACAACTGAGACGCAAATCGTTAAAAAGGCTTGTAAATAATAAAATTTGAGCTCACAGGAATGAACGGTTTGGAAATTATAGCAGTCTGAAGTTGATTGCAGTTCGAGTCAGTCAGGGTGTAGTATTATATCAAACAAGGACCTTAAATTAGCATCTGTCTAAGGTCGTCAGCAACTACTAGCAGGACTGGGATCGACACATGCCTCTCTTCTTAATGGCCTAACGAAATATGATCCATAGTTCAACAGAACACACACCATCCGAGATCGTATTTGACCAAACAGTTCGGTTTTGAAGTAAAACAAAATTCGGATTCAAATATACGGAGCTTAAGGAGGTGAACGACTACGTGGATAACTTGCGTAGCAGGATTCGTGAATTACAGGAAAACACTCGAGAAAATATAAAGATAGCAAGAAACCGCATGAAGACTATAATGACATCAAAGCGATATCTTCCGGCTTCAATGAAAGAGATTAGATGTGGCTGTATAATTCTCTGCGTAAGAAAGACAAATCATCAAAATTGCAACAGGTTTGATAAGGTCCATACAGGGTGATAACTCGGATTAATGACATTGTCTATCGAATCCAGAGTGGAAATCGAGGAAAATTGAAGGTGGTGGGTGTATTTGGATAGAATGTGTCATTTTGACGAAATTATTAATGACGAAGTTGTTCTGGACGAACAACTTTAATGAAGGAGAAGTATGATATCCGTTTGAATGTTAGCAGCGTCATCTATATTTAAAATGCAGAAGATTTTCATACTTCAATATCATATTTCCATATTGAAATATGTAAAAGTAAAAGATAAAAAAAGTAAAATTGATTGAGGTAAGTGATTAAATTGTGAATTGCAACTGTATTGAATAAAGTGTGTGTACCCACACAAAAGTTTAACAATATAAGGAATTTAGCGTGGGCAAATGAATTATTTCTCCACTGTGTAGGCGTTTTCTGGAGAATAGTTGCGGTCGCAGCCGAGTTTTGCGAGATCGATAGCTCCATTTGTTCCCATTTGCTTTATTGCAAGATAGTAAGCTACTGTAACTTTCTTGATTTTTTCGTAAATGTTAGGTTTCGAATTTAGTTTCATGCCAAAGATGAGACCCAGATATTTAGCTGTATCGGAAAAGACTTAACTGGTGCCGTTTATTAAGGGAGGGTCTATGATTGGAATTTTATATTTCCTGGAAAAGAGGACAGTTGGGGTTTTACCCTCAATCCATAGCGGTCCTTTTAACAGGTTAATCTGTTAAGATTTAGCTGAAGGAGTTCTTAAATGGTATTAAGATACTTACCTGAGGCGACTATAGCAACGTCATCCGCATGTTGCTACCACCCTCTTCTAGGTATATCAGCAGTTAATAAACCATTAAGTTCCAGAGAAGCGGTGAAAGGACTCTGCCTTGCGCCTTGAGGCGGCTCCCCAAGTGTTCACCTGTTCCTTGGTGAAACTTAGCACAATTTTAAAAAGCAACCCAGTCAGGAAAACCTTACTGTCTACCGTGAACCCTATGCGCAGTTTTCCAAGTCACCAAAACTTGTTAAAAACGCTTGCTCTAAAATCCCACTACGAATATATATGAATGTTAATAAACTACGAGTATCCTTCCCTCTCGATATTGTCTAACATTTTGTCAAAACCTCGTCTAACCAGCCTAATATTTAAATTTGTTTACCTGTCTTCCTAAGCAAAATGTTCTTCAATTAACAATAATTCACATCACCTTAACCACCTACACTTAGATACTCTGATCGAACTTCCTATCACACTTATGGAGTTGGAAATTTCATAAACTTATGGAGATACAAATCTGTTTACCAACGGCTAAAAGAAAAACTGCGGCTTCGACAGTATTTCGTATCATTTTGCTACCCGTCAAAAAATGCATAGTATGACTCTACAACCAGATCCTCGTCAAACGAATTATTCTTCAAGTATAGAGAACGGCGCTTGTGTTGTCCCAATTCAAAATAAAAATTAAATAAATAAAAATAATAAAACAGCCACAGCTTTAAAAGTTTATTTTGGTTTCTTGAAAACAAAAACCAACCTTATAAACACTAGCCAAATCGCTTTCTGGTACAGTCGGGGGACCACAAATTCTTTTTTTCAAATTGACTAGTTTGTTTCATCAAATAAACTACGAGTATGATAGTAGAATCCTGGCAAATGATTTCGAAAAAGCCTTTGACAGAATTGGTACACACAATTTTAAACAATATTGCCCAATGAAAATCGACGATTTTCAGATATTATATATCCAGTCATTCCCAAGTAAAAGACAGTTCCGAATAAAACTAAAAAACGTGCTTAAAAGATATCAACAATTATTTTTATAATCGCGTTTAATAATTTAAGCGACGTAATACAAAGATATAACACATTTCGGCACTGTCTGTACGCTGATGCCTTAATCATAATTTCTTAATAGATATTCACCAGTGATGTTACCTCTTGGGGTCAAATGTCTCCATTGGCAAAACTAAAACATAACATAACTGTAAAAAAAAATAGCTAATCAAAACATCTTACATTTAATTTTAAAAACAAGACTCTGTAGTCTTTCATTAGATGCGCTTCAATTTGTTTCTTAAATAAAAACATATGAATATAAGGTATCAATGAAATTTTTATTTTGAATCGAAATAAAGGGTGATTAATCGTGAAGTTTGATTTATAATGTAAAATAGAGCACATAAATTTGAAAGTGAACTTAAAATTTTTATTATTGGTTAAAAGAACAATTCATGGCACTAGCTTATTGAAAATGATATCATGTAAAACTCGGAATGTAATGTTGGCTTCCAAAGCGTCAATCGTAGGGGGCTCATTCCTGAAGACCTGAGACTTTACATTTCCCCAGAGAAAATAGTCCAAAGGTGTGATATCGCACGACCTAGATGGCCAATTTACCGTAGCAAAACGTGATATGAAGTGCTCACCAAAATGATTTCTTAACAAGTCCATTGCTTCACGCGCTGTATGGCTCGTAGCGCCGTCTTGTTGAAACCAGATCTCACCGAGACCATTTGCTTGAATTTCAGGAAGCATATAATCTGTTATTATGGCGCGATAATGGTCACCATTGAGGGTAACATTCTGATTTGACTTATTTTTGAAAAAATATGGACCAATGATTCCACCAGCCCATAAACCATACCATACCGCTGTTTTTAATGGATGTAATGGTAGCTTTTGGTACTCTTCGGGTTGATCATCCGCCCAAATACGGCAATTGAACAAAATTTCACAATAAAACACCGGATTTTCATTGAGTTTTTCCAGAGTCCACCCACTGAAAATATGACGCAAATTCAAGTCGCCTGGCTTCAATTCTTGCACAAGTTGAATTTGGTACGCTTTTAGGCCGAGATTCTCACGTAAAATACGCCAAGTTGTCGAATACGTCAAGCCAAGCTGCTGAGAACGACGACGAATCGATTCGTCACGGTATCATCCACTAATGTAAAGTGAGGCTCAATTTTGCGAATGGTATTGTGTGGTTTCAATAGGTCGATTATGCGCACCGTAAGTTCCTCGAATCGCATGAAAAACATTTCTCACAGAACGCTGATTTTCGTAATACAGCTGAACAATGTGGAGACGCTGTTGTGGTGTGAGTCTTTTCATGATGACGCGCCAAACGATACTGAAGAAAAATGACGAAGCAGTTTAATAGGAATCACCCCTTATAATTGATAACATGACACCATATGTCCGCCGCTTGTAAAAGTGTTTTAGCGGAAGCTAATTTTTCATGACTTTTTCTATTATTTGGCTAAGTCTCCAAGTCTGCAAAGAACAGAGCCCTAATGTAGCTCCAAAGAATGTAGCTCTAAATGAATGAAATCTCACGAACGAGGCGTCTAACGGATAGGACCTTATCCGACGTTAAGACGACCAACGAACCTTGTATTTAATAAGTTTGATGCCAACGTCCTGTTGAAACCATATTTTCTACAATACATGTTTTCCAGTTCCAATTTACTTAAAAAGAAATAGTTTAACGTGGAACAATAGCAGTCTCTATTGACTGTAACTGATTGGTCGTCATTATCTCGAAAGATGTACGACATGGCATGTAAACCAGAAAACCAGATCAACCAGTTAATTTGTTCGTATGTTAAGTATGTGCGCAATGTCTGTTGTTGAAAAACTTATGGCCGTTCGCTTGAAAAAATGTGTCAGTTCTGTTCATTAACAAAAGGAACAAAAATAGTTAAGCTCGACATTTTTATTTAGCTCAATATGGTCTTATACGGACGTACGAGGTGTGTTCAAAAATTAATGTGACTTTATTTTTTTATAAAAAATTATTTATTCATCAATATTAATGTTGTCCCCTTTAACGTAACCCCCCTCAGATATAATACACCTGCGCGTCGGCACAATGTTAATGTTAAGCTTTCACATCAATTTAGTATAATTAGGGTTTTCAAAACCTTATATCAAAGATACTTCAATATATTTTTATTGTTTTTAGTTGTAAAAATAAATTACTTTGTTTGCAATGAAAATACGTATTTTATTCTTATTACAGTTTGCACAAGTATATCGACAAACGGCATCAACAATTCGGTCATATATTCCGGGAACGTATAGCAAAACAGGAGGCAGTATTTGTATCATCAGCAAATCTTATGAGATCGGTTTTCATGTACGAGGGACAATACCCCATACACCCTTTTCCAGAATCTTGGGTATTGTATAATAAACTTCATAGTTGCAGGCGTGGTTTGTTTTTTATGCACGTTCAGAATTTTAAATATTTTCTTCGGCAATAACTTGGTTCTTTTAAAGGGACGGCACGGAATGGCACACAAATAGAAAAATAATGAACCGAATATTGTTAAATGGTAATTTAGATTGGATGAATACTCACATTAACTTCTGCACAGATAAACTCATTGAACATTGGAAAACAGAAGAGGAAAAAGTGGACAACTATTTAAAGATAGATAATTTAGAAGGCCAACTTTATAGGTGGTCTATAGAAGGTTAGCGAAACAAATTTGATTATGTTATTATTTTTATTATTAATTAAATTAATATAATAACATTAAATTAATCGCCCAGCATATGCATATATAGAGTATTGAACAAAACTAAAGCACGGAATGTTGCGAATAGACATTTTGTTTAATAACTTACTTTGTACTGCAAGTGTTTCAATTCTTTTTGTTTTATTCAAACAGAAATAGTTACACTAATTTACAGACAAAAACATAATTCTACTAGATTTTTACAAACAAACACATTAAAACAGGGGTGAAAATTCATTAAAAATTACCGCGAAAAAACTTAAGCACATAAGAAGAACTAAAAATTTAATAAATAGTTTGTTAAGATTTTGTCGAATTTCCATTGTTTTTAATAACAGCTGCACGTCTTCGAGGTGTAGAATCAATTAAATTGGTTACAATATCCTTAAGAGTGCTTTTTAATCCCAAATAAGTTTGGACGAAATTGAGCTATCGCGCTCAATTCTCCGATCTAAAATTTCTCATAGAGTATGGGATTATGATAAGAGATTGAGGAGGCCAACTCAAGACCTCAACTTTATTAAGTGATATCCTCTCTTTTACAGCCTTGGACGTGTGCTTCGGATCGTTGTCATGTTAAAAGATCCATTTTAATGGCATTTTTTCTTCTGCATGGGGCATCATCACGCTTTGGAATATATCTTTGTACACAAAACGAACCATTTTTCAGTACATTTTGTGAAGTGGGCTAATCACATGGGCAGAAAAATAACATCACACCGTCACACTTCCTCTTTCGTGCTTTACTGTCGCTTTGGTATACTTCATCTCACCATTTGGCCCTCATACACATCTTAAGCCGTCTGAGCCTATACAACAGTATAGAAACAGTCCAGCCGATAAAAAAACTCGCAAATTCTAACCTAACTTTTCGCCTCTTTTCTGAAATAAGTGCGTTTTTTTCGCACTGATAAATGAAGAAAATCCACATTCAATTACTTGTCTTTCGATTGAGCTGTTTTATATCCCAGAGAGAGGGATATCCACTGTTTCATCTTTGTTAAAATCCATTGTTATTTGCATTTTAAGAACTCTTGATTATTTATTTCGGGCCATTTTTAAACACTGTCAATGTTGTTATTGAGGTGACGAACCGATATATTGCGCATTGTTTTCAAAAGTAAAATGACAAACTATTGTATGAGAGGAAAATCAACGGATCAGAATTACGGTAATTTTTGTGTTTAAAGCATGGTTTTGTCGTGGAAAATTTTTAATGAATTTTTACTACTGTTTTAATATTTTTACTTGTAAAAATCTAGTAGAAATCAGTTTTTGTCTATAAATTAGTATAATCGGTGATTTGTTTAAGCGTTTAATTTTTAATTGTCAAAACAATATGCAAAAGTGTATAATTTTTTTTTTTTGATTTGATAAATCAATGCTTACTATTTACTTACATTTACTTAAGGGTTATTTTATGTATATATTAACCACGACTACATTTTAAGTGATCCACACGGAGAGTTCAATTTTGAATCACTTTTTCGAGTTTCATTCTTTTTGGGGTCAACCGAATAGAATATTATACGTATTGCCTTATTTTGTGAATGCGAAAAATCGTACACATTGATATCACATGTGATATATATAATATTGAAGAACAGTATTCAAAGTGCGATTTAATCATGGTATTATATATACGCTTTGCATTCATTACCGAAGAATTACTTTTAATTCTTTCAAAGAATCCTACTTTGTTTGATATTTATAATGATATTCGCCATGTAAACTTAAAGATAACTTATAGCCAATTACCACTCCTAGATACTTAATTTGTTCGACTTGCGCAATCAATTCATTTTTTATAGTAAGCTTAATGTTATCTTTACGTTTAAGAACGTTTTTTGATTTACAATATTAATATTTAATTTCAAATTATAAACTCTTTGTTATGTATGTATTTAACCCAAGTAACTTGTAACTTGCGCTCACAATTATCCGTCTGATGTCCGATTTCAGTAACCTTACATGAACAAATAAATTATTCTAAAGGCATTGTGTATGCACCTCTCCTTCTTAACCTATCTGAAAAAGAAGTAGTTGAAAATTTACGTTTCCAAGAAGTCACAAACGTGTACAAATTCCAAAAACCTGAAACAACTAATCGAAACTGCCAGTTATTTGGTCAGACTGCCCATAGATATCGAGGGACTCCTTCAAACAATAGTAAATAGTAACATGTAACCTTGTTATTCATGGACCTAACAAGTGCACACGGGTTTTCTATGTTAACTGCAGTGAAGCAATTTCGGCTTCCTACCGGCAAAAGAAACACTGAAAATAAAAACCATTCATAGGTATAGTACGGCAAAAGCGAAAAAAAAAATTATCAGAGTCTTGCTTTCCTACCAACTCGTTGTATGCCTCTTGCGAAAAACTCAACAAGCACTAAAAAAATCTTAATCTATGATGATATAATACCCCAACAGCTACCCAATAATATTACTAGTCAATTTCATAATTGATAAATAGGTTTATCTATAATAAATAATCGTATCAATACCGGTTTTAAATCTACTAATAATCCCTCGTTGCTTGATCTGTTTTTAACTAACTGTGTCTCTAATGTATTGTGTTTTGATTAAGTAAGACCTACAAGTGAATTCATTCATGATATAATTTTCTGTTCTTTTAGATTTAGTGTAGATAGATCCATATCTATAATAAACTATAGATCTTATAAAGACATTAACCTAGTTGAACTAATAAAGGTACTTTATGGTTTAAACTGGTATGATATTTACCTAACACCAAATGTAAACGAAAAGATTGAAATCTTTAATAATCGAGTTTGATAATTTGTTTGATAATTTTGTCCCTGCTATCACTAAACGTATTAAGTCTTTCCCTTGTCCGTGGTATAACTATGAAATTTAATGTAAAATTATTGAGAGAGAAAGGTATTTCAAAAAATTTAAACGTACACTGAATAACAGACTATTCAAGACATTGTATTTCTCATAATGAAGCACCCTCATTCGGAATTCCAAAAGAGCTTTAGGAGTAACAACAGATAAAAAAGCATCTAAATGTTCGATATCTCCAAATAATATGAGGTCACTTTTGACATTGATTTCAGATACATCCTCAGATATATTTAGTCAGCATCAAAATGTTTTTGAATCGTCGCAGTCAGGTTTTTTTTCCAGTGTATCGACGAGTTTGATTGCAATTCAGTCAGTGAGGTTTAATGCCATTGGACCGGATGGTATTTCACCATGATTCCTCAAACTTATTTTTCATCACATTATACCTAACATACATCACATATTCAATCATTGTATTTACAGTTCTCAATTTCCTGATAAATGGAAGGTAGCTAACATTACATCTATACCCGAAAAGTCAAATCCTAGTCGAGCAGCCGATTTCAGACCAATCAGTATTTTGTGTTGTCTTTCAAAAGCATTTGAAAAAATATTTTCTAATCAAATGCACCAGTACTTATGTGTCAATAATAAAATGTCGAAATGGCAGTTCGGTTTTCGCATTAAACACGGTTGTGAATCTGCTGTTTTAAATGGGGCAAGTGACAGTAGCGTAGCAGTTTTGATAGACTTTTCCAAATCATTTGACTGTATTGGTCACTCTATTACTTACAAAAATAAAAGATCATTTTAATTTTTCATTTTATTCCATAAAATTCTTATTCCACTACCTACGTAAAAGAGTACAAATGATAGTAACAGAAATTGGTCGCTCTGACCCTAAAACTATAAGTGCAGGTGTTCCACAAGGTTCAGTTTAAGGTCCACTATTATTTTCTCTTTTTAAAAATGACATCCCACGCATCGTTAAAAATTGTAAAATTCACATGTATGCTGATGATGTGATAATTTACTTCACGCGTCCTATTGGTCTTATAGATGATTGCATTGCAAAAGTAAAATGAACACCTTAAAAATATATTAAATTGGTCATTTGTTAACAAATTGAAGCTTAACCCTGAGAAGACGGTGTGCATTATTTTTTCAAATAATAAAGTTTGCCGAACTGATTTCTCACCCACTGTCCTCAACGGCAACCCAGTTTATATTGTGGATGTTGCTAAATATTTAGGCTTCTATGTTAATTCTAATCTCACCTGCTGTGACGCAACAAAAGAAACAATAAAGAAAATTTATTGTGGACAACGTAGATTAAGATACTCAGCGTCTTTTTTACATCATTCGATGAAAAAGAGGTTAATTGTAACGCTTATAATGTCACTGATTTTATTTAACTGTGCCGTGTTTCCCTGTTTACATAGTATCTGAAGACGTAGAATTAATTTTGCATTTAATGATATTAATAATATCGCCAGGTACTGTAGTGGTTCTAGTTTGACGTCCTCTGTACTTAGTTTAAATTTAAATTTGTATATTAAGTCTCGCAATATTCTGAAACTATTTAAAATCATACAAACCATGTCTCTCATTTACCTTTATGAAATGATTTATTTTTCAAAAAATTAATGATTCCTTCGTTCACGCGTTGCATTTCGTCTCTGGAATCATCTTCCACATGAATTGTAGGTAATTAATTCGTTTACCGTCTTTAAAAAGAAGCTTTTTGATTTTCTTCTTTCGGATAACAGCATCACTTTTTGAATTTATTTTTAATTATTATTTCTTGGCTTTTTCGTTCTTTAGTAGGTATTTTACATTATGTTCTTTTCCTTCCTTTCTTAGTTTCGTGTAAATACTTCGCTTTTAATGTCTCTTAACTGTACTTTTAAAAGATAATCTATCTTGTAGTATCAATGTTAAGCCATTTATTATATACAAATACAAATGCCTCTGCTACTTCTTTTATTCATACCCAATCAACTGATTAGAACACAACATACCAAAAGAGCATAAATCTCCAAGTTTGAAATGATTTTATCAGTAAAAAAAACAAAATTTTACACCCTCACTACCATCTCAAAACAGCATACCAAAACATCTTGAGTCACCCAATTCGCGAGGACAGATTCGTAACATGAGACAAATTAATTTCAAACCAATGTTTCAGTACAGCATACAATAAACCCCTTGAAAAAACCTACTCGCATATAATTCGCAACATCTTTTTCGGAACGGTAGTACTCAGACACAAAACTGAAGATATAATCGCTGAAACTGAGGCTTATTTTGAGGCTAAAGAGAAATCGTACTATAAAAATGGTATCGAAAAATAACATGACCGCTATAATCGTTGTATGGCCCTCGAAGGCAATTATGTTTAATAATAAAAAATATGTTTTATTTATGTTAGCCTACGAACTTTTAGCTGAGCTGTTATTTTGTGTTAAAATTTTTTTTGTTTAATAACTTAAAAAGTCATTGGTGGATTTTGGTCAAGATTTAATGGCCGCGATTCCACATGAACACACATCATTAAACAAAAATGTAAATCGATAAAGAACTTCGCTATAAATGAATTTATTGCTGAGAAGATTGATTTAGCCAACTACCATTTCCAATCTTATCCCATCAGCCGCTCAGCCAAGTTTCAACGCGATTGAACTCATAACCTGCCTTAAATACCGCGAAAGGCAAAACACCCGGTTTCGATTGTATATCATTCTGAATGTTAAACAACGGACCAAAATCATTAAAAAAAACGTATTACGTCTCCTTATAATCAAATTCTTGGCAGCAGAAGCTTCACTTAACAAAGAAACAACCATAGTCTTTGGATATCGCTCGAAATCGCTTTTATCATGACATGGGTAAAACGCTTGAAAAGACCAAGGGTGCAATCTTATATGTACATCGATGATTTTATTTTCATTATTGCCTTCAACGAGATCAGCTCTTTAATAGATACGTATAGTGGTATCAGCCACATTTTGTATGTAGACGATCTGATGTCTAAAAGTAAAGATTTAGCAACGGTAGAAACTGATCTGGTCAAAATTCTTAAAGATTTGTTCAAATGAGAAAGTCAAGGAAAGGAAGGCAAGGAAATCCAATCAACACTTTCCAACTCTCTTTCATTTACAAAAAACCTAGATGTACCATTACATATAAAGGCTAAGTAGAGTCCACCCTTTCTCCCGCGATGCTTCACAAACGAGAACATAAAAACGTACAAAAAAGCTTCTAACAACTATAATAACTATATACGTCTTTCAAATAGATCAGTTATCTGCTAGTTATATATGCAAATATGTTTTCTTTCCAGTTAAAAGTAACATAGATTATTTAAGATGGTTGGATGGTCTAAACACTGTAATTCTTCATTTGCTTATTTGTTGTTATTTGCACGGTGCCGTGCAAACTGATTTTTTTAATTGTAAATTTGTATACAGTTTTTGAAGTAATACTAATAAATCTATCTATATCTATATCATCAGCTTTTGCCGATGATATGCCTTCCATTTCCTTATTTGACTTGGTAATAGAATTATAGACTGACGTACAGTTGATAAATTAATGAATAACAAACTTATTGAAAGCGCAAAAACTAAGTTTATGATTTTTAACCTTAAAATAGCAAGTCTGGTTTATGGTGTTAATGTTGTGTTTCATTCCGCTGCATATCAAAAACTCTCAATGTGCGCTCATAGCTGTGGTAATATCAGATTTAGTCTCATGTTATAATTGCGTTAATATAAAGTCTGTTGAAAATTGTATGTGCTATTAAATTTGCACGCGCAAACTATATCTGTTACAACCCCTTGTTTTAAAAATATATAGTATAATAATACCATTCAATAAATAGAAATATCCCAAAAGCATATTGTCAGAGTAAATATTTTTAAAGAGTGAATTCTAACAAAGAATTGTGCTTTGTTTCTCAGTCTGCATATCTTGCTCATAAGACATCTGTAAGCTTGCATATCATAGGACTAAAAGTCTTTTTCATGCGAGGCGGACACAATATAGTGCTTTTCTTCGAAATTTTCACATTTACGGTCTGGAGTAAATTCTCAGTAACTAGTAAAGATACCGGTGCAAAATAGAGTTAATTTTAATAATATTTATACTATGTCAGCACCTAGATTATTTAGTCAGTTACCATTTTTGAAAACCATTATATTAATATTATTTGTAGAACAAACAAAACATATGTGTTATTTTATTTTATGTGTTATTAAATTTGCACGCGCAAACTATATCTGTTACAACCCCTTGTTTTAAAATTATATAGTATAATAATACCATTCAATAAATTGAAATATCCCAAAAGCATATTGTCAGAGTAAATATTTTTAAAGAGTGAAGTCTAACAAAGAATTGGCCTTTGTTTCTCAGTCTGCACATCTTGCTCATAAGACATCTGTAAGTTTGAATATCATAGGACTAAAAGTCTTTTTCATGCGAAGCGGACACAATATAGTACTTTTCTTCGAAATTTTAACATTTACGGTCTGGAGTAAATTCTCTGCAACTAGTAAACATACCGGTGCAAAATAGAGTTAATTTTAATAATATTTATACTATGTCAGCACCTAGATTATTTAGTCAGTTACCATTTTTGAAAACCATAATATTAATATTTGTAGAACAAACAAAACATACCATATTATTATACTCTAAATCATAGTCCTCACTCTCACATAATCATTATATAGGGTTTTCTAATAACGACTTGACAACTTTTTTTAAATTAAAGGCAAACCATTTGAGATATTTCAAAAACTTTATTATTGGCTTGAAGTACAATCAAAACATTTATGAATGGAACTCGACTTGGTCGATTCGTTGGACCAAATTTTCAACGACTCGGCCACACATTTCGGCCGAAACAGCCGCTATTTCGCGTTCAATGTTGGCTCTGAGCTCTTCCAACGTCGTCGGCGTGTTGGCATAAACCAATGACTTAACGTAGCCCCACAGAAGATAGTCAAGCGGCGTTAAATCGCACGAACGAGGCGGCCAATCGACTTGTCTTGAGATAACACGCTCACCATACTTACTCTTCAATAAATCGATTGTAGCGTGTGCTACAACCATCAACCATCCTGTTGAAACCACGTGTCGTCCAGGTCCATATCTTCCAATACGGGCCAAAAATAATCGGTGATCATGGCGCGATAACACTGACCATTCACAGTTACGTGACGATCCTTATCGTCGATGAAAAAATATGGCCCAATTACGTCGCCGGCATGCAAACCGCACCAAACAGTTATTTTTTGTGGATGAAGTGGTGATTCATGAAGCACATGTGGGTTTTCACCCGACCAATAATGCATATTTTGCTTATTGACGAACCCATTGAGCCAAAAATGAGCTTCGTCACTGAAGATGATTTTGCGATGAAATTCATCATCTTGGCGCTTCTTCTCCAGAACCTAATCGGAGAACGTTTGCGGACGTTGCTCGTTACCATGATGAAAATGTTGAGTTTTCTGAATAAATTTACAGTGACAGTTTGATGATTAGTAAAAGAGTGTGTTCACAAATTAAATTCAAAGTTGTCAAGTCGATTTTGGAAAACCCTATATATAAAAATCACGTATCACATTGTCCGTTGGGAATGAACTACTTAACCGATCTTAATAATATTTTGCACACTGTATCTAATTGGTCAAACTTACCAGATAGGATAGTTTTTGTCTGTCATGAGCGATGGTTCGGACCTCTCGCTGATACATAACAGTTAAAATGCGTAATAGCTTTAAATCGCCGCATTTTAAGCTTCCCTATTTACGAAAGGGAACCGTCTGTGATTCATCTGATGTTCACCTTAAAGCTGGACAGCGAATATTCACGATTGATGAGAAGATCCGATGCAACCACTTTTGCTTTTTTTTCCAAGTGGAGCTGTTAAAACATTTTTAATATCGTTGATCCATGCAAAAAAAAAGGTCGCAACAAAAAATTGCGTTGTCAGGCATTGCTGCCACTTTGTTAGATGGTGGGCGAACGGCTCATTCAGCATTCAAGCTGTCATTACACATTCATAACATACCAAATGCAATATGTAACAATAAAAAAAAGCGGAATGGCTGCAGTGTTGCAAAGGAATTTCATCATAACCTGGGATGAGTGCACTATGTCTCATAAACATTCACTCGAAGCATTACATAGAACTATGGAAGATTTGAACGGCAACGATAAACTTTTTGGTGGTGCTGTCCTACTACTGTCTGTTGATTTCCGACAGACATTGGTAGTCATTCCTCGCTCTACTTTGCCGATGAGATTAACGCATGCTTAAAACAATCTTTTATATGGCGAAATGTCGAAACACTTCGATTGACCATAAACATGCGAGTACAATTATTACAAAATGATTAATCGGCACAAATATTTTCTGAACAATTACTGGAAACGGTGAAATAGAACTTCATCCAAATACGCAATGCATCAAATTGCCAGACGATTTCTGCACTGTATAGTTCAGACAAAAAATGAACCAATTGAGCGTCTTCCCGGATATATTCAATAATTACTTGCATCATAATTGGCAGCAAAAAATGTCGATGTTGAATAAAATATAAAATTAAAAAAGAAAGAAAAATTTCCTTTGTTTACATCTTCCATCGCTGCCAGGGTGATTATTAGTTTGATTTATATTTTTTGCAGGTACCGAAACAATTAGAATTTGTAATAATATGGTGTCTCCATCGAAATAATATGCCATATCTTTATGCACATAATAGCATATGCGCAGTTAATTAATTTAATTTGTTTTAATGATGCATTCGCTTATAGCTTCGCCTTAAGCATAGTTAATATTTTTTATCAATAATTTACTATATGTATTGAATTGTATGCTACTTTGAGGTGATAAAAATAAAAATAAATAAAATAATACGAAATTAAAGTTCAAAATTAGAAAAAACAAATCTATTTTTATTAAACTTAAAAGATCCAATGGATGTTTTTTGAAGTCAAAAATTTATTTGTGAACACTTTGTTTATAATTTATATATATATACTGAAGTACAAGTATCATTCATGGAAATAAAATAAATGAAAAAAAGGGATAATTCGCGTACACGACTCAGCTACAGCTGCTATAGTCTCTTCACTACGTGCTGGATGTGGTCTAACCGGTCGAGTATCATCCACTAATGTAAACTGGGACTCAAATTTGCGAATGATATTGGCAATAGTGGTTCCAGTAGGTCGATTATGCGCACCGTAAGTTCCTCGAATCGCACGAAAAACATTTCTCACAGAACGTTGATTTTCGTAATACAGCTGAACGATTTGGAGACGTTGTTGTGGTGTGAGCCTTTCCATGATGACTTGCCAAACGATACTGAACAAAAATGACAAAGCAGTTTGATAGAAGTCACGTGTTGAAAAAACCTATTGAAAATCAAACCTCACTATGAATCACCCCTTACATATGTTGTATATAGATATTTGCTAATAATATAATATGATAAAATATATTGTAATATAATAATATAAAATAATAAATTTGTAACTATAGTATTACTTTAACTATAAAAATCGAATACGAAGATACTTTTATTTTTTAATATTGATTTCAGATATAAGAAAAAAAAGTAACGCTCTGTTAAATGTTTAATAAACCAGAAAACGTAATTCATTAAAAAAAGACATTTTTTTATATAAATAACTAAATATATTATGCTTTATTTTCATTATTATTGTTTTTAATATTTCTTTTTTAGGAACATGCTATAAATATTATTTTTAATCTAAGTTAACACAAAAATTTAAACAAACCCTTTTTTTACAGTTCTGTGCGCAGTGATGTTTGGTTACGATATAGAAAATGGCTCAATAAAAATTGCTTTAGATGAGTTTACAAAAAGTGTACACAAAATTTTTAAGGATAGCGCTCACCTTATGAATTTCTCACCAAAATTAGCACAATTGTTGCGTATGAAGGTTTGGACACAATTTGAAAAAAATGTCACGAATGTTTTGCAAATGGGGAATGACATATTTGAAATGAGTATAAAGCAAAGAGAGGCAGGCAAATCCAACGGATTGTTTTCTAGAATGCAGTTTGCTGGCATGTCAATGGATGTAATCAAACGAATATTTATTGATCTTATTATAGCAGCAGGTGACACGGTAATTCTTTTAAATTTAAATTTGATTAATGTTTCACAAATTGAAAACTGTATGCAGACAGCATTTTCTAGTCAATGGGCTCTTTATCTTTTGTCACAAAACGATGAAATCCAGGAAAAAATTCGTACTGATTATTTAAAAAGCGAAATGAAAGATCAAACAATACGTGGTCTTCTTAAAGAAACATTTAGACTGTTTCCTGTGGCACCATTTATTGGAAGATATCTAGCTTCAGATGCTATAATTGGAGACTATGAAATCAAAAAGAATGTAGGTAAATGTAATAATAATGTACGAAATTTTATTTATTTATTTATTTATCTATTTATTTTTTGTATTAGACACTGGTACTTCTTTCTCTTTACACATCCGGACGTGATCCGAATCATTTTCCTGAACCACTTCGTATGAAGCCAGAGAGATGGATTCGTAATATTTCAACTGGAGAATTAAATGATGTCTTACAAGCTCATGGGTCTCTTCCTTTTGCAATCGGAAATCGTTCTTGTATTGGTAGAAAAATTGCCCTGAGCCAAATGAGCTCTTTATTATTATCGGTAAGATATCACACTGATATATTATAAAATGTTAATCAATAAATATTTCTGATTCTTTAGGTTACTAACAACTTTAAAATCAAATGCTTGAATGATGTACCGGTTGACATTATTCTTCGATTGGTTTCAGTACCCAATCACCCATTACAATTGGGAATAAAATCATTAAGACGGTGAATAACATGTTTATTTTTTCCAGTCTTACTTTGAATTTTTCCCTATTCCTTTTAAATTCTCGTCGAATCATAAAAGCAATGATGACTATCAGAAGTAATGGACTCTATTTTTATGCATGCAAAATAGTTTTATATAATGTTAAGATTAAATATAACAATAACAAACAAAATATACGCATATACTCGTATGTATTCGTTTTTATCTAAAGAAAATGTAGGTTTAGTTCAAAATCTTTTTTTTTTTTTCTTTCAAAACAATATTTTTCTCAGGACATTACATTAACATACTACACTCTACGAAATAATAATAAGGACAGAACAAAGTAGAATTAATTTCAATGTTGTTTTTAGAATTTTACAAAACCTACAGTTTTACAAATTAAATATAAAATTTAATCGAAAATAAATTAATTATAAAAATTAAATCTTGTTTTATATTTTTGATATATTTTTTAAATGTTTTCCAAACAAAATAATAATAAGTCCAATTTTTAATATGTATAGAAATATGTATATATAGTTTATGTAAAATCAAGACCTAATACTTGGTGCTTGATCCTTTGTTGCTGATGACATCTTGAATGCGTCGTAGCTTCGAATTAATCAATCGTATCTATATAATTTCGATTTTGTCCTTAATAGTCCTTTTCAGATATTTATCAAACTGACACCTATTTTTGAAAACATTTTCAATTAGGTTTAAATCAGGGCTGCAGGCGGGCCATTTCAATAAAGGGATGATTCGGGTCTTAAGGAACCTTTTTGTCAACTTAGGTGCGTGGATAGCTGCGTTGTCTTGTTGAAATATGTATTCGCTGCCCAAAAAATCATCTCCAAGATACACTAAAACATCATCTAAGAGCTCGGTATATTTTTGGCTGTTCATTTTGGAAGAAATAAAACGTTCCTCCAAAATTGCGAGCATTCCTATGTTGTTTTTCAGCTTTCTTATCATGTATTTCTGAAATATGAAAATCAACCTGTTCGCTTTGTGATGTGTTGTTAGTGTGAATTTTGGGATGCGTTCAAGGTATTCAATGGTATTATCGAACTTTAAAATTTATTGCACGCAAGACCACCTTCCATTTTTTCCCGAACAATTGCTTCCGACGAAGGTTCTAGAATCTGATATCTGCAGATGATAACTTTTAAGACTGAAGTGTTGGCATTTCCGTGTATCATTGGTATCTCCATAATACACTCGTCGTATATGTCAGCCACCAGAAAAACGTTAGAGAAGACTAGAACTAGTCCGCATAAAAATCCAGATGGCCGGGGATTAATCAGTCTTATTTTGAGATTCGAATGAATAGTAAATTCGTTCAATCGTCTCTATTCCTTCGAATGTTTTTTGCGTATTTTGACATTCAAAAGAATAAGGTTCATTATCAAATGTATCACGAAATGAACTTGAATGAATTTTACTTCCGAATCAGTTGTTGTCTTTCAATTTGAGTAATGTCAAAATCAAAATAAATATCCTGGTAAGAGTTAAGTTTGTTAAAAGTGGTAATAAGTTATAAAAAAGAAAAGAAGAAAGACATGGCAGTTGCTTTATTTTTAGACGGTGAAGAGCGGATTAGTAGGCGCAGTATAATGGTGGATTAAATCGATTAGAGCTTGAAAATTCCAAATATGCATAATCAGTTTGTTTTTTAAAGAATTTCTGCAGGTGTATCAGGTGGTGCAGCAGGTGGCAATGTGCAGACTTCCTCATGGCGTTTATTCGCTGCACCTTTTTCCGGCAAAGATGTTGAGCATTGTATCATTTTTTATATTTGAATTGTAATGACTATGGCGGCAGTGAGCGTCTCATAAAAATGTCAAACAGAACAACGTAAGTAAACTGTCAGATTGAACGAAAATGACACCATATTTATTTATTATTTATAATTTTTCATTCTTTGTCATGAATCCCGCGTGTGAATCCTGAGCCTGCCAAAAATAGTAAGTACCTATGTTTGCATACCACTAGATTTGTGAATTAACATTTATGTTAACCTTGGAGAATAAACGTCACCAAGCAATCGAGCGTGTATAAGCGAATGCTAAACCTCTTTCGGAGTTTCATTGCCGAGGTAATGAAAGCTCTTCGGGGTTACAGACAGTTCAGCCTCTGCAAATAAGTGTATTTATTGTCAATTCAAATCATCTATATACAAGGTGAGTTTTCTAACTTAAGACATCGAAAAATACGCGATATCGCGAGAAATTTTTCAGACAAAAGTCACAAGGTTCTGAAGGGGACATAAGATGGTGACCACGAGTTTGACCTTGAGCCCCATTTTCAAGTTCAACGAAGGTCACTTTTGATTTTTTATTGGGAACCCCTATTTTTTTTTGACAGATTCCTAATCTTCGTGAAAAATTACAATTCTTTTACATGAAACACTTTTTTCAAAAATGCGTTCTTTCCCCGTCAGAGGGCGCCATAAAACTTAAGACATCAAAATTACGCGAAAAATTTTTCAGACAAAAGTCACAAGGTTCTGAAGGGGTAATAAGATGGTGACCACGAGTTTGACCTTGAGATTCATTTTAAAATTCAAACGAAGGTACTTTTGATTTTTCAAATCATAGTTCCTGATTTTCATTGCTCTGTCGTATTGCTCGTAGGCTTGTCATTTGTTTTTGCATACTGCGTTTAGCATAACCCAGAAACAACGATGTGGACATAGCAGCATTTTGTTTCCTTCGGGATTGTTGGATGACCCGATAAAAGGAAGCGCGCGAGCGTATCTGATCTGGGAAACTTTGGACGTAAAGAGCAACAGCACCATCGATGTTCCTTCCACTTTCTCCATAAATCAATATCATTCCAATTTTCTCTTGAATTAAAATAGCCTGCATTATTAATCTGGAAAACGTTACTAATAATAATCAGTTCCTCAAAACAAATATCGAACTTGGTCAACGACTGGTGCCAGACTGGACTAATAGTGAAGCAGGATGAGCTCGAAGTTCCTGAGAGCTACGAGATGGCCAAACTTCGTCTTCATGCTTTAGAAAGGAGATCCTAAAGTGTCCGGAGCTTGTAGCCGCCTATCGAGATGTCATCGTAGATTACGTGAAGAAAGGATATGCCAGAAAGCTATCGAGGGTTGAAGTCGAAGCGGAGAATGATATGACTTGGTGTCTGCCACACTTCGGAGTAAAAAATCCGAACAAGCCCCAAAAAATTCGTTTGGTTTTTCACGCTAAAGTCAACGACGTATCGCTGAATTCGTTCCTGATGAAGGGGCCTAATGATCGCCCGACACTTGTTGCTCTGCTATTTAATTTTCGAGTTCGACCTATAATTGTGTCAGGTGACATAGAAGAGATGTATCACCACGTGTGTGTTCGGCCTGGTGACCAGGATTTATAGCGCTTTCTCTGGTGAGAGACATAAGAAGAACTGATTGAGAAGTACAACATGACATTTGACACTATTTGCTCTCCATGTTCAGCCGAGTTTGTTAAGAACCTGAGCGCTTGGAGTTTTTCAACCAGTCATCCAAGAGCCATCAAATCAATCATTCAATATCACTACGTTGATATCTATGCCGATAGTTTCGACAACGTTGAGGAAGCAATCGAAGTACTAAAGCCGTGATTCTCATCCATGTGGAAAGGTTTCAACCTGAGAGGCTTCAAATTAAATTTGGTAGAGATGTTGCAAGCTGTAGCAGATTCAAACTTAAGTCAATGGAATAAGGTCGTAAACATGGATATCGACACAGCATTGGAGAAAATTTTGGCATGTGCTGGAGCCCAGAAAAAGATTGTTTTATATTCAGGCTGAAACTTCCGAGAGTCGAAAGGCACGTATGAAGAGCGACAGGTGCCCCACCAAGCAAGAACTTTTGTGCGTGGCAATATCCATCTTTGACTCGTTTGGAATGATCGAAAATTTCGCCATTTATGCCAATCTATTGCTTTGATCAGTGTGAAAAGGTGCTGTCGCCTGGGATGAGAATATTCCCGATGAAATTTTCTTCGTTGGCGACATTGGAAGTCGAACTTTTCGGCTTTGCTGCAGTTGTGCATACCCAGATACCACCTTTACTCGTCGTGGCAGACAAAACTTCTCATCTTCGTCGATGCCAGTGAATAGGCCTTCAGCGCGGTTGGGTATTTACGCGTCGAGTCTGTTAATGGGGTGTCCGTGTCTTTCCTGGTGTCCATCCCGCGCCTCGAATTATCAGCGGTAGTCTTGGGTGTCAGGCTTGCCAACTCTATTGTGAAATGGCACCAACTGCAGTTCAACGACCGAGTCTTGAGCGACTCCAAGATGGCTATTAAGTGGATCCGTTCGTTCCGGGTTGCTGAGGTACTCGAGAGCAGCTATGCGAAGCAGTGGGATTGGATGCCATCGAAGCTTAACCCCGCCGATAAGGCTAAACGTGCACGATATTCATCAAAACTCTTTGTTGACAACAAGTGGCTAAGTGGTTCGGCGTTCCTCGTTCTTCCCGAAGAAGAGTGGCCCCCACAGCCAGATGAGATCAGTGGTCACATATGCAAGGAAGAACTGCGCCCAAAGTTCCTTCTACACATCAGCGCAGTAAGTAACCCGAAATTTGACGTATCAAGAATTGCGAACTATTTGAACATGAAAAGAATGGTGACCTGAGTGCTCAGGTTCGTGAAACTCGGTGAAAATCAGGTGAGCAAGGAGAACTTTCAGCTACCGAAGTATATGAAGCTGAACGAGTCTTGTGCCTCCAAGCACAAGCTGAAGTCTTCGTAAAAGAGATTGCCCAACTAACGCAAAATCTAGCAGTGGAAAGGAGTAGTAGCATCTTTAGGCTGACACCATACATAGACGATGATGGCCTGCTTCGCGTGTACGGACGTACAGACGCAGCCACAACTATATCTTTCGACTTAAGACGACCGATCATCATGCTCAAGAACCATCCTATAACGAGAGCGCTGGTGGACTATTACCATATCACGAAAACAATGACATCATCACCAATGAGATAAGACGACGATTCTGGGTGCCACATTTGCGTTACGCTGTCCGAAGAGCTAAGATCTAATGTCCGCCGCTGATGGGACAGCTGCCAAGGGACCGTGTTACGCCATTTGTAAGACCGTTTACCTACCCCGGTCTAGACTATTTCGGCCCAGGAAAAATCTCAAAAGTGTTTCTGGGCAGAGACAATCAGATCCGTTCAGCCGAAGTAAGAACGTCTGCGGGAGTTCTCCGAAGACCAGCTGTCAAACTGGCGGTTTTTGAAAATTATATCATTTTATATTTGACTTGTAACGACCTTGGCGACAGTGTGTGTCTCATAAAAATGTCAAACAGAACAAACCTAAGTAAACTGTCAGATTGAACGAAAGTGAAGCCATTTTTATTTATTATTTCCAATTTTTCATTCTTTGTTCTAAAGACTTCGCACTGCCGCCAGGAGTCTGCCAAAAATAGTAAATACCTCTATTTGAATACCACTAAATTTGTGAATAAACATCTGTGTTAACCTTAGAGAATAAACGTCACCAAGCAATTAGTGTATGCTAAACCTATTATGGAGTTTCATTGCCGAGGTAGCGAGGTACGTTCAACTTAAAGGCTGTTCGGAAACATAGACAGTCCAGCCGGGACAACTTTACGCCGCCTCGCACAGATGTCATGGACACATCTCGGAGGGTGGACGAGGCAAAAGGAAATGGAGCGACTTCAGGTACGGCCGCTGTAGGTGCTTCAGATACGGGCGTCTGAGAAATGCCAAAAACCCTGACAGCCTGTTCATGAGGATAATGAGCTGCGAGGTTATTGTCGTTGTAGCCTGACTGCTTTCTCTTCACTTCGTTTTCCACAAGCTTCTTCTTGATTTTAAATTTATAGTCAGCCCAAACTTAGAATTGCAAAATTATGCAGTTTAAATAAATGAAAGTGTTTAAACGAATGGCAATTTCATACCTTTTCCCATATTGATGCATCTTTAATCGGAGGTCCACGGCTTTTAAGCTTCTCTCAGGCATCCTTCCAAAATCGCTTCGTATCCCTTCTGTTGGACGAAAATCCCTTTGCGACTTTTGGATTTTATTCCATCATCCTGATCATCATATCTTTTTGGTCTTTATTTGTTCAATTCGAAAGGGACCTATATTTAAGTCGGTTAATTGAAATCATACTATTAATTTTTAGCACTAATGTTAACTGAAATTACTGAATGATGTGTGAAATTTCGTTTGATCAGTGGACCTTCTATTCTTTCGAATTGAATACCAATCGGTTAACTTTGCTTCACTTTCGAATGAAAACGAATCTCAAAAAAAGAGTGCGGATTTCATCATATACCTAAGCTGTTTCTCCCATAGCTGTTCTCAAACTGTAACTGCTGATGTTATGCAACAAGGATTTCTGCACCAGATCCCTCGTGATGATTGTTGATTGTTGATGATTGTTGTCTGTTGTTGCCATACATATTTCCTTTTCACTGACTACTTCTACTAGAAGTACTACTTTTATTGCGTCGTTTTGCTAGCGACACTTGGATGATGGCCCTGGAGCCGACTCCTGGTACCAACTTTTGCCTCGCGAAGTTGGTGCTTAAAGATTTCTCGACTGATGGCTTCAGCTTTCTCCTTGTTTCAGCTCTTTTCTCCTTGAACCGCTTAACAAACATTCTCGAAGTTTCTGTTTTCGCATTGTATCGAGCTCTTTTGCTGTAGAATGTTCTTTCTTTCTTCCAGATTTTTCTTTAGGTCGTTTATGTTTTGTTCGAGACTATTCTTTTGTTCGTCGATTTTTTGTTCAATGCTGTTTTTTTTTATTCGCCCAGCTTTTGTTCGACACTGTTCTTTAGTTCGTCTTGATTTCTCTTCTGTTTGACCATTTTTGACAAGAGAAGTTGCATCATCGCAGCCATGTCGTTGGCGGTAATCATTTGTTCTTCCTCGTCAACGTCAACGGAGTTTGCATGTGCATCATTCCATTCGTTGTTCAAAGCGTCCAGAAGTCGGAGCACCAAGTCACTTTTTCCTCCGCTGGCGTTGAGGTTTCTCTTGTTCAGCTCAGATTTGAGTTTAGCACATTATAGTGTTTAGCACATTATAGCTTTTTCAAACAATCACAAAACACACTTATACTTCAATGGCATATTTCGAGAGCAATCTGTACCATCCAGAGTTCCATATAATTTTTCATTTCGCTAGATAATTCGATTCTACTCTCTATTCATAAATGGTTGATGGTTCTGCTATCGAAATATTCTGCTATGGAAACATAGATGACGCTACTCACATCCAAATTGCGACATCACTTAATCTGTGTCATGTTTTTATTTCCCACTAGTCAACAACACCATCACTAAAAGAATTGCAGCTTGATTCTTACGCAGTCAACTTAACGGCACTCTGTTACTACCCATTTTTGTATTCAGTAGTCCTCACTTAATAAAGTATTTAATTAGTTAAAACAACAGTTGTTTCATTGTGGGTCAAAATTAGCAGCCACAAACTGGTGACCCTGACGCAGGAAATCAAAAATTGGATACCCCTTTGTTAGTCAAATGCAAAAAATTCATTTTGACATAAAATCCAAACTGTGCATACAAGTATCAACACGAATGCAGCTGGAGCAGGCAATGACAGAGCTACATGCAAGAGATTTTCAAGCACGTGCGGTAAAATTACCTTCGTTTTGGAAAGAAAATCCATTTCTCTAGTTTGCGCAAGTGGGGACTACATTTGATCTAGCAAGAATTACAGCGGATTAGTATCGATATCTGTCAATACATCTGGATACGACCACGCTTCCGTTCCTCACGAATATTATATCTTCAACCCCAAGTTCAGGTAAATATGATTCGATCAAAATGCGTCTAATCTCACCTTTTTCGGAAACAAACGAGTCAAAACTTCTACGTTTATTGTACGGGCTCGAATTAGCTGATGAAAAACCATCGAATCTGTTTCAACGTATGCGAAATATCGCAGGATATCAATTTCTGTAGAAATTGAGCAATTTCCCGAGCAAGTCCGAGGAATTCTTGCAATAAGTGAAGTCACAAACCTGTCGAAACTAGCAATGCAAACCCACAAAATCCTTGATATACAACATTTTTAACATCATGGCGATACGTAGCACTGAGGGTACATCATCCCATAAAAGCGCTTCAGCATCTGATCTGGAAATACAAGTTCACGCTTTGACATAACAGCTAGAAACACTGCAACTTCACCTCAAGCACGACCGTCCCAGATCAGCCAGTCGTACAAAAAACTCAGCTGCCAACAAAAACACAACTTGCTACTACCACACACGGTTTGGCAATCGTGCTCGGAAGTGTAAGGATCCATGTAGTTTTGTTACCTCGCCTCAGTACTTAAACTGGAAAAGCCGTCGAAGAAACTGGCAAGTATTTTCGACGGCCGTCCCAATGCTCGCCTACAAGAAAAAAACTGGTCTCAGGTTCTTGGTAGACACTGGCGCTGATATTTAAGTGATTCCCAAGCTTAGTATTTTCCATAATATTAAAAAATCAGATGTTGAAACTAATCTTTCTAATGTTTCTGTGGACGTATGGTTAAATGGCAATCACAATCGATATTGGTCTCAAACGTTTATTCTTTTGGAACTGTATTGTTGCTGAGGTAACAAATGCTATACTCGGAGTTGATTTCATTAAACATAACGGACTACACGTCGATCTTCGTCGCAAGAGATTGCTCGATTCTCAGACGAAACTTTATATAGAAGCGTTGTTAGTAAATTCAAAACAACCATCTGTTTCAACAATCAACTCCGATCATCCATATTTTCACCTGTTCAAAAAATTCGAAAAAATTACGAGACCAGTCGGTTGTACATGGTATCACCATCACACGGCGTACAAGAGGCCTTCTGGTAGCAGAAAGAGCTCGGCGTTTGTCAGGTGAAAAGTTACATTCGGCTAAAATCGAATTCCAAAACATGTTGCAGCAGAGCATTTGCGAACCTTCTAAGAGCGAGTAGGCCAGCCCTTTACACCTCATTAAGAAAAACATGTGGTGATTACCGTCGCTTAAACCAAATCATCTATCCAGATCACAACCCAATTCCCTACCTCCGCGATTTCACTTTTCAACTTTACGGATGCAAGGTGTTCCCAACTCTGGATTTGTCTTACGCCTACTATCAAATACCAGTTGCCCTAGAGGACCAACTGAAATACTGTCCAATTATTCCAACGAATAATAGATTCGAACATCTACGGTTAGTTTTCGGCAGGCTTCAGGAACACGGTTTGTCAATAAACCTCAACAAATGAGATGCTTGGAACTTTTATCGCCTAAATATGCCAGAGGCAGCCCAGATTCATGCACCATTAATTAATTTAATTCCTGATGCAACAAAAAACGACAAATGTCTAGTGCTATGGACCAGTGAAGCTGAGAGTGCCTTTGAGAAATACAAAGCAAGTCTCACCGATGCAGTTTAATTTGTATTCCCCTCACCAGAGGCAACTTTAAACCTTAGATGCGACGCATCTAATAAATCAATTGGTGGTACTATTGACCAATTCGTTGAATGAAGAAGACAACCACTAGGATTTTTCACACAAAAGCTAAGTAAAATCGAATCTAATTATAGTGCTTATGATCGTGAATTTCTTGCCATTTAAAAAGGTATCAACTTCTTCACACACCGACTAGAAGGACGAAGTATTACTATTTATCTGATCATCGACCATTGGCATTCGCCTTTTTACAACACTCAGATAAAGCATCTCCGAGGCAGCAACGACAACTTCAGTACATCAGCAAGTTTAGCACATCAAACATGTGTCTAGGAAATCAAATGTTGTTGCAATCGCATTGTCAGGAATTAACGCAATCAGTTTGCCGACATTTATTTCTATCCAAGACATCGCAGACGCACAAGCTAACGACGAAAAGCTTAAACACCTCCTGAAGTCACCACTTCGTTGATCATGCTGGACCATGATCTACATTTTGCACTCTTTTAGACCAAATATTGGACACCATCCACTTCTGACAAACTGTCTTTGAATAGTGCGCCGATTTTCGACCAAAGTTTAACCAGTAGGTGTGCAGCGCAATGTTCTACTGGGTGCTACTCTAGATTTTCCAACTAACAACTTAAGTAAAATGAAAACTGAGTAAGCTCAGTCCGAAGATAGATACAACATCCATACGCATTTATTGATGCGTCACAAAATCCGTGTATCTGAACAATTCTTTTGGAAGGTGCCAACGCAAATTTGGGAATAGATAAATGTAGTATCGAGTACAGGTCGCTCATAAATTGCCTCCACTCTGTATCAATTGATTGTGGGATTGCTGAATGGGATCAACCTTTTCTGTTCATAACTGTTTCAGAATGATTTTGGCTTTGACTATAATGGGACAAAGCAGACCTAAAGGGTCAAAAACTGAAGAAGCGAGCGATAGTATGTTTCGTTTTGTGAAGGAGGTGTATGCCCGCGTTGGTTTATATGAAAAACAGAAACCGTCGTTACGGGAATCCCATTTTATTCCTTGATGAAAATGAAATGTCATTACTATGCCATTTGGATAACTTAAATCCTGCAGATATCAGAATACTTTCAACTTCAAGTTTAATTGGCTTGAGAATCTCCAAATCAACAGCTCCGGTTATCATGTCGTCTACATAAAAATTGGACCGAATTACTTCAGCGCCAAGTTTGTGCTGTGGCTCGAATTTATCTCCTAGATAGAGGAGATAGAACCTCCTAGATGGAGGTTGTACCATACGTTACCTTATTTAGTTCATATGTTTGAATGGGAGTCTTTTAATTTTCTCTCCATAAATTATACTTAATCTACGATGTGCAGGTTGTTCCAAAATTTGCCGATAAATTTTCAATATGTCGGCAGTTATAGCGTATCTATGCATTCTAAAGCGAAGAAGAATAGAAAATAGGTAGTCCTGAATAGTGGGGCCTACCATGAGGATTCTATTCAACGAAATGTTTGAAAAAATGCGACAAGAACCATCAAAGACCATTCTCAATTTATTCGAGGAGCTATTTGGTCGTAACACACACTGGTGCGGAAAGTAGTAGTGCGGCTGGCTTAAATTTGGATTCCTTACCAATGACATATGGCCTAGCTTTTGATACTCTTGAAGAAAATCAACGTAGGAAATTCTAAGGGGTTCTAATGAGAGGACACGACGAAAGGCAACGTTGTAAGTGTCACCAAGAGATAGAGGGTTCTTTTTAAAAGCAGTTTTAACATTATTCTTCCGCTTAGTGCTTCTTCCACAGATCCTACATTTCAATTTTTGACAAGTAACTGTCTCCAACTCCCAGAATCGCTCAACATATTGATGAAGATCCTCATCAGTGTTGCCAATTTAACAGCTCCTATGGTAAGCTTTGGTAAGTGATTTGTGTCTTCCTGATACAATCCATCCCAGGCGAGTATTCTGTAGTGATGGCAGCTCTGGTCCAAGTTTAATTTGCCCCACCCTGAGCAGATCGAAAAAGGCTTCCGCCCCTAGCAACATATCTATAGAGGCGGGTTTATTGAAATACTCATCCGCAAGCTCTATGTTCTCTGGAAGATTCCAATCATGACTGATGAGGGATAAGTCAGGTTGATATCCAGTAATTGAAGGTGAAACTAGAAATTCTAGGAACCGTTCTGACGTCGAGTATCGTGATATAATTGTAGTTTGGGTCAAGAATCTAATCCTTATTTCTGATGATCCGATGCCTATGATGTCTATCTTTTTCTGTCGAGTTCGGAGTTTTAAGTCTCTAGCAAATTTTTTCTTCATTAAATTGACTTGCAATCCCGAATCTAACAGAACCCTGCCCAGCTGACAAGAACGAGAGCTGTGGCTAAAATGACTTGTGAGTTTGAAGGCTTTAATTCCCTTTTTACTGTTGAGTTTGCAACTGCTGATTGTATAGCCGGCCTCAGCAATCTGTGAATTTGTGGTTGTCGGAGTCTGAGTTTGCCGATGTAGCAGATTATGATACGATTGTTTACATATCTTGCATTTGAATGTCGACGAGCATCTTGCAATATTGTGTCTTTTTCGCAAACGGTTGATACACAAACCGAGCTTCTTGGCGTTGGTAAAGCGATTAGATATAGTTAGCTGGGTAAAAGTAGAACAACATGTGAAGTGAAGCGTCTTTACAAAATGAACAAGACTGTTGCGATGAAGAAAGTGAAATTTGTGGGCTGTGATCATAAGATGACTTTCTATATTTATTTACAGGTTTTTTGGTGTTATCTAATCGAGTCGATTTACTCTCACTGGTCTCTAGATACTGGCAGCGTCTACTTAAAACCTCTGTGCATTGCTCCCAAGTTGGTAGAGTTTTGTATTCCAATTGCTCATCCCACTTTGCTTGAGACTCTGAGTCAAACTTCGACATCGCAATATGAATGCTGATTGCGTGGCATATCGCAGAAGTGGAACCTATGGATTGCAGCGAGTTAAAAAGTGGAGAAATGTTGTCGACGAGATTTCTCAACTGCATAACCTTTTAAACCTTTAACAGTTCAAAAACGTTATCGTAGCGTTCCTTTAATCCGGTTAGCGCTTTTGCATAATTCTCTTCGGTAATTTGAAACGTTTTGACTGTACCAAGAGCTTGGTCAGATAAACAGCTAAGTAAATGGTTGAGCTTTTCTAATTTTAAAAGGGTCAAATCGCTATCCACACGCTTCATGAATGTATTTATAAAGTTTTTATCTTCAGATTTCTCTCCGGTAAATCGAGGTAACTTCACACATGGTAAATGGCTTATGACCTGAGGAATTGAAATGGAGGTTTTTAAAGTACTTCCTTGTCTCTCGCTACCAATGACGTATAATATTTTTGATCAAGTGGATACAAATAAATCCTCTAAATAGCTACAACCATTGTCGGATGGAGATAATTCCTCAATTTGTGTTTGAAATGCTAATCCCTGTTTAAAATAGGACTCCACAATTCCTAAGCGGCATTCAAGTTCTGTTACACAAAGGTTTCTTGTGTCAATTAATGATTTAATACGTGTCATGCTACCCTTTGTTGCAGCGCGGGATGTTTTCAAGCTTTCAAGGGTTGGCAGAGAAATCGCAAATAGCGGAGAAACAGCTAGCAGATGTAATTCCGAAATCTTTAAATTCTAACCGACTTTTCTACAAATAGTGTTTCTGCTTATTAAGACAACTTCTAATGTACCGATATTCTGAAACCAGTCTGTGTGAATGTTAATATTAGGTGCAAGAGTAGACGAAAGTTTATAGAGCGAATGTTTGTCCAACGACAACAACGACAACAGCATACATAACCATCGATTAACAATGAACAATGATTCAATGCAATCTAGCCGCAAGCAACAACAAATGTGAATAAAGAAGAGCAGGCAGCAACAAGTGCCCAACTTGAATTAACGGTGTGGCGAAAAGCTCCCCTTGCTATTAGTTAAACATAGTTCAAGAGTTGATATGCATCAAGCCAAGGGAAATATGTATGCGTTTAAGATTAGTACGGCTTACGGTATACATAAATCTAACCGAAATCGAGCGAACGACAAGTGACAAGTGCAGGCTCAATGATTGAATAGAGGATGAATGTGTTGTGTGGGTAAAAAAAGATTACGAAGTAATGTATTCATATCTATGTACAGCGAAATCAAATTCAAAGATTATGTATGTATATATGTATATAATAATTATGTATAGTAGGTATATACATATGTATGTATTTCCTTCCTCGATTTTATACAACTTTATATTTTATAATTTTGATTAACTTGCATGTTGTTTCACAATATTTTCTTTTAACATACCGTAAATATGTTGATGTATAGATATGTATGTATTTAGATCTTATGTCGAAAATGCGTTTGCATAAATTCAAATTGATTGTTGGTATGTACATAAGTTGTATTTATTAATAATTTGGATGATTTTGTATTTTCAACACACGTTCAAATAAGTAAAATCAAGAACTCATACCTGGGTTGAGAGACGTGTATATATATATATACTTATCTCCCCGAATTCCTTTTTCTTTTCGTCGGGATGGAGTTTTCTTCTTCGTTCTGCAGATGAGAAAAATGCTGTTTTCATTCTGCTCGTTTTTCTTGTGTAGCTGGATCTCCTCGTGATTTTTCTTCTCTGCTCTGGATCTTCTGGCTCTGGCACTGCACTCTTGCGAAGCCGTTACAGCAGCACAGGTTTCGAAAATTAAAATGTCATTTAAAGTGGTAGGTATCCGTCGCACACTTTTGTTTGAAAAATTATTTGTCTTTATGTTTCTACTTACAATTTTTTTTCCCCTTTTTGAATTATCAGGAAAAAGTCCTATTACGGTCGCCAATTTTTGTTTTACACTTCATTATATAGTTGGTGGACCTTGACTTGTTAGCGCAAAATTTAAATTTTAAGCAAATAGTATAAATTATTTTAAATGTGGTGAAATCGAGTTTACTAACGTAATAAGATACAAACAACTAAAGTGAGAATACTAATTTTAATGAAGTGTTGATTGATGTGCTTCAACAGTATCATTGTAGAAGAAAGCTCCTAAGTGAAGTTTTCTGGGATGGAGCTGGACATGTACAGAGAAGGTGGAAGGTTGCCTCCTTTTCCTCCTCGTCCATGTAGCGTCTACAATAATCGTTTGTAAAGGCGCCAAACCGTCTTGCATTCTTGCCAATAAGGCAGTGTCCAGTGATGAGACTTGTGATGGTGCTGAAGTATTTCTTTAGAAGAATCAGACTCTTAGAGCCATACAGAATTAGCCAGATCTGTTTAGTTGCTAGACATGGCGCACTCATCTGTTCTTTTATTAGCATCCAGCGTTAATAATTTGCACGCGGTGATTGGTATATATACCTATGTTACCCTTTTCCGGTAGAATAGGTAGAGTGGTTCCAATTTTGGTGAGTTCGTCGGCTCTACAACTCCCTGGAATGTCTCTGTGGTCTGGCACCCAACAAAGATAAAGGCTAAACTGCCCTGCCATCATCGTAAGAGATGATCGGCATTTAAAGGCGGTTTTAGAATTTAATGAGACTGAGTACACGGACTTGATAGTCCCTGCGACTATCCGAAAAGAAGCGGATATCCTTTGCAGATATCACGTTTTTCTTCAGCCAGGACAGAGCTACTTTAATAGCCAAAATTTCCGCCTGGAACACCTTACAGAAGGAGAGGCTTGGATTTAGTTTATCTGAGAAAATACCGCCACCAACCCCGCTATCAGTTTTAGATCCCTCTATGTACAAGTGGATTGGCTTGTTCTCCATGAAAGCATCTTCCTTCCAGAAGGATCTAGAGAGGAAGCTTACATAAAAGTCTTTGTCAAACCGAAGTTTTGGTATGGTGTAATCGATGTTTTTTTTTTTTCGAGGATTCCTAATATATTAAGAATATTAGCGTGGCCAAATAAAAATTTGATGCAGTCGCAGATTGTACTCGAAATATGTCGTTGGAGTATAAATATTAGCATCCCCATAGCTGTTCGTTCGAATGGTGCTCCGACATTGTATAGTTGCATTCGTCTCTTTGGCTCTTTTGGGCCCTTTTTAGCCTCACACCATACGCACTTTTTGTACCAATTCTCGAAATATTGTGTAGCGCTACGCCAATAGAAAGGTTTCCTTACCTATTCCAACGTTGTGTATATTCCCAAAAGGCCTTCTGAGATTCCGCCATGTATTTCATGGTGTACTTGGCTTTCTCTCGACCGTGGCACAATTAACAACATACAAGATGTTCTATCTGCACTTTCCCATTTTCTCATCTTGCACACAAAGCGTGTCCACTGTAACCAGTATGCCTTCAGAGTTTGACCCCGGTTTGACATCTGCTGTCAGCTTGGTGTTTCTTCATTTTCCTTTCTAGCCAATATTGGTTCGATTTCATTATCTGCCTGTTGGGAGGAACGGATGTCATCTGTTCTCCAACCCTCTATTGGCTCGGCCCTGATCATTTGGATGGTGGGCTTTGTTGTGAACAAGATAATCAGCAGTATACACTGTACATCGAAGGTAGTAACAGTAGTAGTAGTAGTAGAAGTAGTAGTAGTAGTAGTAGTAGTAGTATTAGTAGTAGTAGTAGCAGTAGTAGTAGTAGTATTTTAGTAGTAGTAGAAGTATTTATTTTCCTATAGGTTTAGGATACAATCAAATAATTCACTAAATATAAATATAAGAATACAAGTTTTAGATATAAATTAAAAGAAAAATTTGGTGACATTCAATATTTAAATACGGACATAAAATAGTATGGAATGCCACTTTAATTTATTAGAGCAAAACTAAATAAAATTATGGGGAGTATTAAAAAAAAGAAAGAAGAAATTTTAAACTACAACATTATCAAAATCATGAAAGTAAAGTAATTCAGAAAAAAAAAGAAACAATCATAGTTCACCTAGTTGTAGACTTGGATCCGGAGAGCAGAAATCTGGTTGAAGAAGAACATTTTGAATTTATTGCAAGAATATATCAAACATTAGAGGTATTGAGATCATCTTGGTAAAGATCGCATAAGGACGAAAATAAAAAGATATTACCAATTACAAAAGTCCAGTTGCATATTTTCTAAGAGTGATAACAACACCTATTCTTGTAACAAGTTTATGAACTGGACGCCAATAGAAAGATGTGCGCAAATCAAAAATATGAATGAACTGTCTGAGACATGATAATAAAATCACGTGCTCAAGTTTGCTAACATGTTACCAGTGTAATAAAAAGTACCATACACTGTTTCACTGCTTCACCAAGATAATTACGCTGGAAGACGGCAGAACGATTCAATCCATTCTGTCCCAATTCAATCGCAATCACACTTATTACATAGCAGGCTGTCGTTATACATGCCGAAACAGAAGTTCTACGCTAAAATAAATGGGTAAGGAGCAACGGATGCTGGCATAGACCGCAGTAAAATGGAATTTTCAATCGAACAGCGCTTGTGTTACCAAACCTTACCAAAATTACGCAGGATAGAAACAACATAGACAAGATTCCTAATCAACTCAAAAATCTTGAATTAGCCGATCCAACATTTCTCATTCCTGGACCCATTGATATAATATTGGGAGCGGATGTGTATGGGGACATCATTCCTAATGGCGTTAGGAAGGGTTTGAATGGTTCCCCGGAGGCTCAGAAATTGTATTTGGAATGATTCATTATAGGCCGTACATCATTAAAAGGGGAAAATTTTAGAGTCGTAGGGATGATCGCTTAAACAACAATAGAACACCAAGCGAAACTTAAGCGATTCTGGAAACTCGAAAAAATACCTGAAGAAAGCCACCTGACACAACTGGAGTTAGATTGCGAACGTGATTTCCAAAAACCCATAATCGAGAAGTTGACGGTAGATACGCTGAAAGCATTCCCTTCAATCGGGAATTAATGCAAGAATACACTTTGGATGCATCAAGAAATAGAACTGTAGCTAGGTTACTTCAATTAGTTAAAATTGGAATATATAAAATTCATAGACTAATTCGTGGAATTGTGTCATATAGTCGAAATTACTAAAACAAAACCCCAAGACAAACACACATATGCCGCATCATGCAGTTCTACTACTACTACTAAGTTACGTGTAGTGTTTGACGCATCATTTAAATCGTCAACTCCCTCAACCAATTAATGCATGTTAGTCCAAGATTACAAGAAGGCTTAACGACAAAAATAATGCGCTGGCAAAGTTACGCAGTACTTTTTTTTCAAGATCTGGAGAGTTCCTTGGTGTAATACGCAACCACTTTCTATGGACTATCATGAACTTGAAAGATCACAGCTCCGAACCCAACATTGCTAGCGTTTGCGTCCACATTGAATATTTTTCTTGCTGTGGGGTAACCCAAGATAGGGGCACCGAAAGCTGCCGCTTGAATTTTTCAAATGCTTGTTTACACTCTCTAGACCACCTGAACTGTCGGCCTTTTGTCGTAAGTTGGTGCAGGCTCTTTGCAATACCATTGAAATCCCTTATCAACCTTCTGTGAAAAGCCCCAAGAAGATTCTCAGTTGGTGTTTGTGTTATGGCACAGCCCACCTTTTTACCGGTTCGATTTGTTCAGGAACCGTCCTTACTCCTTCCGCTGATATAATGTGACCCAGATATTTTGCTTTCGGTCGGAACAACGCAGACTTTTCTGGGTTCAGACTCTCAAACGCCTCTTTTAGGTTCTCTCGATTCTCATCGAAAGTCTTACCTACGACGATAACGTCTTCCAGATACACTAGGAAGGTTTTCCACGTTAGTCCTTGGTTCTATCGTTCGAAGGTGGCTGGAGCATTACATTATCCAAACGGCATCACTGTAAACTGCCAGAGACCGCTTCCTGTAATGAAAGCAGTTTTCTCACGATCCGTACGATTTAGGTCTACCTGCCAGTAACCGCTCTTCAAGTCAAAAGTTGACATGTCTCCGATGTCAATGTGGTGTAGTAAATTATCAGCGTACTCACCGACTAATTTGTCTGCCAGGATACGTTGTTCTTGATCCAAGTTACAGAGCTGAGAATTTTCTTTTTGATTTTCATACTCTGGACATTTACGACCGATTTTGCATGACATATTGTGTTCAATATAGTCTTAATAGGTACACATTTTCCCACTATATCCATTTCATCAATGGATATTTCTTTGGATTTATAACCTTTACAGGGACCATTTCGTTTTTGCGTTACACTATGGTCTTTCCCACCATGAAGTCTCTCCCATTTTCTGGCTCCATCAAATAGCATCTGTGGGTACCAGGACCACCTTCCACTTCTGCTCAAACAATTGCTTCCAACGAAGGCTCTAGAATGTGATTTCTGCAGATAACGACGTTTAAGACTGAAGTATTGGGGTTTCCGTATATAATTGGTATTTCCATGTTTATAAACTAAAACCGTTTCCAGATAGCATGTGCTTAAACCACATAATCTTTATGCTTTTCGACGTCTATTGCTTGCAAAAATTCTGCTGCAGGATCGGGCAGAGTACTTCTCCCCATTGTCCCATTCGTTCTCACAGACAGCCATTTCAAACTGTTTCTTATAAGTACACCATGCGACCGAACGAGAGAGGCTTCAACATTTTTCAACACTGCTTAAAGAACATTCTCAGAGTTTCTGGTTTTGCACTATGTCGAGCTCTTTTGCCAGTTGCTTAACTTTGTTGTCCATTTGTTCTAATTTTTTATCAACATTCTTCTCTTTTCCTTCAAATTTCTCATCGATTTCGTCGAGTTTTAGCTGTAGAAGGTATATTGTTCTTGCAGTTTTTGTGCTAGACTATTCTTTTGTTCGTTGAATTTCTGTTCAATGCTGTTCTTCTGTTTGTCTAGATTTTATTTTGTTTGTTGAGACTGTTCTTCTGTGTGTCCATTTTTAACAAGGGGAGTTGGATCATTACAACCATGTCATTGCCGGTACTTATCTGTTCTTCCTCGTCAACATCAAATCAGAATGTATGGTATCTGGACTTTTTGCATGCAATAAGTTCTATACCCCTTCCGACACAATATTAAATGATTTTGTAGGTACAAATGATATAACTTATTACTTTCAATAAGTTATTGCAAATCCCGGGGGGAAAAAGATTTAAATTTATCAATAATATCAAATGCCGGGCTGCCGGCAAACAACAGACTTAACAAAGCGAGAAAACAACGAACCACAACCACACAGGTGGTGGTTGATGAGCGAATGGAAAGGACTGCACAAAAACGAATGTGCAGACCAAGAAGGAATCGTAAAAAAAACCGGATTTGCAACGAGCAAAGGGGGGGGGGGGGGGGTCGGGAAGATCACTCAGCGCAAAAGCTGATAACAAACACAACAACAAATAAAATTTCCCTGATGGGGAATTTAGACTGGTATATTTGATTTTGTTGTTTCTTTTGAGGGGAGAATCACAGGGTATGACGAAGTTTTTTTTTTTTTTTTTTAAACAACGTTGTTTAAAATTTTTGATTTAGTTCGGCCAACGGAAGGCCCACAGTTCCGCGTTGTCGAACGTTGTCTAACCGTTTTATGAACGGTTTCAACGTAAAACGAAAAGAAGGCTTACGGACGTGGTTTTATTGCAACGATTGCACAAATATGTTATTCGAAAAGAGAGGGGGTACTTATCTGATATTATGGGTTTTCCTGCCTATACGGGGTCGCTCTCTAGCTGGGTTTCTGCTGGTGGAGGAGGGCAAACCGTCTCCGCCACAATCACCAACTTTGGTCGTTTTGGGGTGCTGCCGTTTCCCTTTTTAGTTTGTCCTTTGGTGTGTTTCTCGTTCTCGGTTTGTTTAAATTTGTTGTTCTTGTCCTTATTCTTGTTATTTTTATTGTTTTCTTCTTCGTTTTTTTTTTGAGGCTCTTGCCAATAAGACGATAAGCTATCGAATGAGCCTACCGCGCTTTTTGACCATTGCCGCCATTCGTCCACACACACACACACACATACATGGGGTTCTGCTAATTCAGCTATTAGAGCAAAGGGAATCACATCCAGAGCTCCAACAACTTCTCACGAATCCCCAGCCCATCAAACACATCGATGTTCTATGTTTGTGGGTCATGTTTGTTCGTTCTATTTGTTTTGTCGTCCACGTGATTGCTTTGGTTCGAAGCCAGCTCTCTGACCCGGAACCGAAGGTTAAGAGCTTCAATTGACACCGTCGGCTAGGGAGGAAAACTTAATTTATTAGGAGTATCATGGGGGTCAGTAAACCTTCTTGCAGACATTGGGGGCAGAAGAACGACCGCGGGGAATTGTGGGCTTTCCTTTACAATATTGTTTTTAACTTTTGTGGGGGTAGGGGATTATACAAATTTATAGCGCTGGGGCAAACAATCTCAGATATGGTGGGCTCGTGGCCATTGTTGATGGTGTTGACATCTCGGGGCATCAAGGAGCGGACCGTCGGTCCGCTAGAGTCTCCAGGCCGTCCGCCTGGCTCTATCAGGGGTACCTATGTGGTCATCTCTGGAGCGGTAGGCTGGGGGAGGGAACTGAATTCAGAGGATCCAGTGAATCCTACCTGTGCCGTGGCATCCAGAGCCTGACGGGAAGAAAGAAAAGAAGGGACAACACAAGAAGGGGCAACACAAGAAGGGGAAGGAGAAGTAAAGAGGTCAGCAGACAACAGATGGAAAAGGGAGTAGAGGATTTTTCGGGCGTGATTTACACGCAACAAACCCCACCCTTACCTCCTGGGAAATGTGCCCTCATATTTCTGCTTACGGGCTTAACTACCAGAATCAACAGTGGCCAAGGCCGATACAAAGATACCGGTGAGAGACAACACGAAAGGAGATTATCATCTAGACTACGGGTAAACATTCATCTTTGCCATCAGCCCTTGTGATGGTTAGGTTACGTCATCGAGCGGATTAACGCTTTGCGTAAACGATGCTTGTTCGTTACGCGACTAAGGTCATCTATGCGGTCTTCGGGGTTGTCGCGGTAGGGCTTTAGATCCTTGGCATGCCATACACCTCTGTCCTTGCCTGTTTCGTCCTGCAGCACGTAAGTCCAGGGGGAAACCCTCTTTTTTATGGAAAAAGGCCCAACGTACTTTGGTGCCAATTTCGCCGCATATTAATTGGCTGCGTCGGAAACTATGAAGTTCCTACTCCATACAACCTCGTTAGGTAGATATTCACATCTCTTCGCCGCAAGTTGTATGACTTAGAAGCCCTCAACGTCGCCGCCGTTAACCTTTTATTAATATCTTCCCTAAGGTGTCTAAACCTATCCTCTAGCTTGAACATTTCCGTTCCCCGTACTATATCTAAGTCCCTAGCTTCTAACCCCAGTTTCCTATCTCCTGCTGTTTCGTTTCTATCTATTTGCCCTAATCCCCTATCGCTTTCCCTATCTTCCCTAGCTTAATTTTCCCTATTTAGCCTAATATTTTCAGAGGTATTCGCGAGGTTATCCGCACCCGAATAAGATCGACCGCTCGCGTGGGTTATCATGTCCCTACCGAAGTTCGCGAAATATGGTGAAACTCCTAGGACGTCGTGTTGAGCTGTCCGCATACAGCATCCAACTTTCGCTAACTGGGTATCCCATGACCGATGATTTTCCGACACGTAAGGCCGAAGGGTGGTTTTGATAATTTGGTTAACTCTTTCTGCAGGATTAGCCTGTAGGTGCTAATGGGCAGTGAATTTAATTTGTGACCCGTACGCTTTCGCAAGCGCCGCCAAATCCTTACTGCGGAACTGGGGACCGTTGTCACAGGCGATCCATCGCGGTACGCCGAACAGAAGGAAGACGTTCTCGTCGAACTCCTTACAAAGAGTCCTAGCAGTCGCCGTCCTAAGGGGAAAAAGCAGAGGGAACTTGGTGAAGTAATCTACGACCGTTAAAATGTAAACAAAACCTCTTTTCGATTTTGGGAGCGGACCAACTAAATCGACACAAATCATTTCCCATGGCACAGAAATTCCTCTTCTTTCGACCATCAAACCAGCTAGTTTATCGTTTACCGGTTTCACACTTTGAAACACTTTGCAATTTCTAACATGCTTGGTTACATCTGACCTCATCTTCGGCAAGTAATACCTCGCTCCTACTCTAGCTAACGTTTTCCTAACCCCCATGTGTCCTGCTACTCGTTGTCATGACATTCCCTTAAAACCCTAGCTCTATATTTTTTTGGCACTATTTCTTTCTATTCTAAGCTATTGTCATGAACAACCACGTGTTTAGCCCTAACAAACTTAAATAATCGTCCATCCTCTACTCTCCAGCATGGATAAGCTAAAGGATCCGACTCGACTTTCGCCATCATCTTGGTGATCCATGGGTCCGTACATTGCTCTGCTAGTTCTGCTACTTGCGCTATATTCCTAGAGAGCATAATCGGAACCACGTGATCTTTCCCTTTACCATGTACGATTTCGAAATCGAATTGCTGTAACCTAACCTCCCACCGAGCTAACCTACTACACGGATCTTTGAGGTTACTCAACCATACCAGGGAATAGTTATCCGTCACGGTTGTAAACCGAACCCCTTCGATATATGGTCGTAACTTCTTTACTGCCCATAGGACCGCCAAGCACTCCTTCTCCGTGGTTGAATAGTTCCTTTCATTCCTATTCAACGACCTACTTAGATAGCAGATTACCTTTTCTTCTTCGTTGAAAGTTTGGGTAAGTACCCCATAGTCCAATGCATCCGTCTGAACTACAAACGGACGCTCAAAATCCGGACAGGTTAGAATCGGGGCGGTTACCAGGCACTCTCTGAAAGCTCCCCTCGCACTCCTCAGACCAGACAAACTTCCTACTTTTCTTCAAAAGGTCTGTCAACGGCTTCACCAGAATTGAAAAATTCGGTATAAATCTCCTATACCAGGATACCGTTCCTACAAAGCTCCTAATTTCCCTAACATTCCTCTGTGCAGGAATCCTAAGCATATTTTCTACTTTTCCCGAGTCTACGTGCAACCCATTCCTACCACTACGTATCCTAAAAATTTCAATGTAGACCTACAGAAGTTACACTTCTTCTTACTGACCTTCAACCCTGCCGTACTCAATCGTTTGAAGACTTCCTCCAGAATTTCCAGGTGTTGTTGGAAATTATTCGTGACGATCATAATGTCGTCGAGGTATACGAACACGTGCGGTTCCAAGTCGGCACCAAGCACTGTGTCAATAAACATGGGACATGTTGCTGGGGCGTTGTGTAGTCCAAAAGGCATCCTCTTGAACTGGAAGAGTCCCCGATTAGACACGGTAAAGGCTGTGTATTGGCGGGACTTTTCCTCGACGGGTATCTGCCAATATGCGGACTTAATATCCAAAGATGACAGATATTTCGCATCCCGGACTTTGTCCAAGGTCGCTGAAATGTAAGGAAGTGGGTAAGCATCACGCTCTGTGACCTTATTCAACTTCCTGTAGTCTACAGAAAACCTAAACGATCAGTCCTTCTTCTTAATCATGACAATAGGTGAGGCCCAAGGACTACTGGACTTCTCAACTATGTCATCCCTAAGCATCTCTTCTAGTTCCCTATCTATGTGGCTCTGGACCGCAGGGGATACCGGGTAGTATCGCTGCTTTATCGGTTCAGTAGCCGACCTATTTTTATGTTCTACCAGATGTGTGCACCCAGTGCCCTTTGGCATACCTTGGAAAACTCTTTCCATCACCTTAGTCAGTTGCTGGCTTTCTCCGCCATCCAACTCGGTTCTCTCCTTATGAGCTGAAATCGAAGCCACCTCCTTTTGGCTCGAAAACCTCCACTCGCCTGATCTCAAATCCGGGACAATGCCCGCGCAGACCCAAAAGTCGGCCCCTAATATCAGGAGGTGTGGAAGCGTTGGAATCACAAGACACTCCAGCACCACTGATCTCTTCTGCACAACAAATGGTAGACTCACGCTCCCTACTACATCTACTCCGGCCCCATCCGCAAATGAAAATCTACTAATCCTAGCTTTTCCTAACTTAAGCCCTAACTCTTTTAAAATTTTCCACCCGTCCCTACCGATGATGGTACGCGAAGCTCCTGAATCTAATAAACCTACTAAACTATTGCCATAAACACTAACACCTAAATAAGGGCGACCATCATCTTCTTGGTCCTCAAATAAACTTCTTCCGTCAATCCTCCCAGCTGGTTGCCAGCAGGCAACCTATCTAAATTCACCGGCGCTCTTTCCCTGCTGTCGCAAGAGTCCGACGACGATTTGGGAACAATCTGCGGCCCTCGGTTCCTCGACTGCCACGTATGCCAAATCGGGTTCCAAGAGGTGACGTGACCGGGTAAGAGGTGGCGCAAATGTCTCCACATTTGCTCGAACCATCTCTAGTTTCCGTCCCAGAGCGACCAAATCTGGGATAGACTTGGGATTTGCCAACCCCAATTGAGTTTGGTAGAAGGGTGCCAAGTTTCTTTGAACTATTTACAGCTTCCGTCGCTCCGTGAGCGGCTCCGTCAACCTACCGAACATGTTTTCCATGATCGCTACATAGACACCAATCGACTCTTCCTTCTTTTGGGTCCTACGACGAATTTCCTCTAATAGTGCGTCGTCATAATTTGGAGGCAGGAACTCCAGTTTCAACTCCCTAACTAAACCCTGCCAAGAAGAAACAGTCCTCCTAACCGCCCTATACCAAAGAAGCGCCTTCCCATCAAAAAGTTCAACAGCTGAGCGAAATAGGTGGTCTTCCGACACATTGCGCGCTTCTCGGAGCTCCCCGATTCGTTATAGGAACGAGTTCACTGATGAACCGCAGCGTTCCCCAGTGAACTTCAAGTCCCACTTGCCGATTCGCTCTGTGCAGCGTTCAACTGTCGGTGGTTCAGGTTTCCCTTTTTAGTTTGTCCTTTGGTGTGTTTCTCGTTCTCGGTTTGTTTAATTTTGTTGTTCTTGTCCTTATTCTTGTTCCCGTTCTTATTCTTGTTATTTTTATTGTTTTCTTCTTCGTTTTTTTTGAGGCTCTTGCCAATAAGACGATAAGCTATCGAATGAGCCTACCGCGCTTTTTTACCATTGCCGCCATTCGTCCACACACACATACATACATGGGGTTCTGCTAATTCAGCCGTTAGAGCAAAGGGAATCAAATCCAGAGCTCCAACAGCTTCTCACGAATCCCCAGCCAATCACACACGTCGATGTTCTATGTTTGTGGGTCATGTTGGTTCGTTCTGTTTGTTTTGTCGTCCACGTGATTGCTTTGGTTCGAAGCCAGCTCTCTGACCCGGAACCGAAGGTTGAGAGCTTCAATTGACACCGTCGGGAGGAAAACTTAATTTATTAGGAGTACCATGGGGGTCAGTAAACCTTCTTGCAGACATTGGGGGCAGAAGAACAACCGCGGGGAATTGTGGGCTTTCCTTTACAATATTGTTTTTAACTTTTGTGGGGGTAGGGGCTTATACAAATTTATAGCGCTGGGGCAAACAATCTCAGATATGGTGGGCTCGTGGCCATTGTTGATGGTGTTGACATCTCGGGGCATCAAGGAGCGGACCGTCCGTCCACTAGAGTCTCCAGGCCGTCCGCCTGGTACCCTTAGGGGTACCTATGTGGTCATCTCTGGAGCGGTAGGCTGGGGGAGGGAACTGAATTCAGAAGATTCAGTGAATCCCACCTGTGCCGTGTCATCCAGAGCCTGACGGGAAGAAAGAAATGAAGGGACAACACAAGAAGGGGAAGGAGAAATCAAGTGGTCAGCAGACAACAGATGGAAAAGGAAGTGGAGGATTTTTGGGGCGTGATTTGCACGCAACAAAGTTATAATTCAATCGCTTATATCAACCGCCTTTACTTTACTTTATCTTTTATTTACACCAATCTCTATTCACAAATCACATTTCAAATTTAGCTGATGAACTGACTTGCATATATTGGAGCTGCTGATATTTATACTCCATCCATACAATTTTCCACTTTGCTAGAAAATTTAATTCCGTTCTCCATTCACCAATGATTTATGGTTCTGCTATGGAAACATAGATGACTCTGCTCACATTTGGATGGATATAACAATATGTAGGTATATGATATATGCACATAATATATATTAAACGTACTCGTATATTTTTTATTTTCATTTCATTTCAAAAAAGTTTTACCGAAATGATTACGATTGATTTGTCCAAGTTAGAAAGTATGTAGCGCTTGTCACTTGATGAATTAGGCAATTTGCAAGTCAGTTCGAGATGAAAACTGCGATCAGAGATCTGAAAGCCAATTGTTTCGGGCAAAATATCTCCAACCTTAAACTGTGCGAATCGATAAACACCCTGCATGGAGATTTTGAGATTCATTTTCAATCCTTGAGCAAAACTGACGATTTATCAATCCATGCTCAACACCACCAGAATGTCCACTAAGATACATATACTTTGACAGAATTTTTGGAAACCGAAATCTACCCGCCACCTTCTCATCCACCAGTTGATTCAACAAACAAAGGCTCCCGCTGCCCTGCTGGTGCTTATTTCAGCATTGAAACGTTGCGTATATTTAAATGGTTCGACAGACATACCAAGAAACAGGATAAAACTAATCTTAGCATTTAATATAATTCTAAGTTACCAAATCCCATTTCCATCTCCCGTCTCGAATCGGGCTCTAATTCTAGAAATAAGATACCGAAACCCGTCCTAAAACGATTCAAACTTGACTCTAATTCTTTAATTAATAAGAGAGAAGTAAGTATCCACAACTCTGTCCTATTCATCAACATTCCGACCCAAACTGGTCATTTAAGACCCAAATCTTTACATGATTTTCCTAACTTCTTCCAACTTTTGCTCCACCTATAAAAATCACCAGAGCCTCGACACCAAATCCTCTCCCAACCACCACCAAACCTAACCTAACCACCTCTTCCTCGTCGCCATCTACCAGTCCCCTTGATCTAACACACCTCACTAGTGAAAATTCTAGATCCAAGGTACTTGACCAACCTGTTCCTTCTATATTCGCTCTTTCTCTTAATTCACCTGCCCCATATTTATATCTATACCCGAAACACCTTGACCGCTGCTACCACCCAATGTCATACTTCTGATATAAATGATGACAGTCGTTATGTAATATCTCGTTTGAGAGACCGCCGCATTTATAAAAATGTTCGGCCAACTCTGTTTACATTGATGACATAACAAAAACCTATATTATGGTTTTGGTTCAACGAGCAGCCAAAGGAATTGATGCAAATTTTCGTTCGCTACCATGAGAGCTTCGACATCTCTTCCAGCGAAGTCCATAATGATCTTTCTACGCTGTCTTCGCATATCAACTCTAAACGTCTTTCCCACTTTCAAAGAGAAGAACTCGTTAAAATTTTAAGAAAACCATAACAAACTAAAATTTGTATCCTCCAGTTCAAAATACCTGTCCGTTTACTTCCAAAATGTAAGAGGCTTGTGCTCTAAAATCTCCGTCGTATATCTCAATTTTCAAAAGCTTGCCTATGACCTAATTGGTCTTACTGAAACAAATCTAATTCCTGACATTAAAAAATATGAACTGTTTCTCCCAAATTTAACATTTTTCGAAAAGATAAATTTGAAAGAGCTGAATCCCTATGGCAGAGGTGTTTTACTAGCAATCCGGAACTGTTTTCTTGCAACTCTTATTGACATTCCTCACACTGACAACTTTGTGTTAATACGTGTCAACATTAAGGTCCCCAAACGCTGCCTCTACGTACTTTGTTGTTACATTCACCCATCTTAACCAATTGAGTCTTTTCGACCTCCAGTTCAGGGAGTGGATAGTTTGATTGATGCTGCACAAGCTAAAGATAGTTTTACTCTAGAAGGTGATTTCAAAGTCCCTCACCTAAAATAGGAGCCTTTCGACAATTCGTCTCATTTGGTCTTTCTTAATTCATCCTCTGAAATAGAAATATTGATGATGGAATGCCTACCCAACTCAAGTTTATATCAGATTAGTGGAATACCTAATACAATGAACCGACAACTCGATCTTGTCTCCGCATCCGATTTGGATAACTGTGTCTTTTATAGAAGTAATCATCTGCTTTCCACCCTAGACCGATTTCATCCCCCCTTGTCAATTATATACTCATATGAAATCGGCAACACATTGTCGATTCGGAAAATTCATTTTCAGTTAACTCCCGAAGAACCGACTTTAACAAACTTAAAAGCCTCATTAGCAACATTAACTTTGACCTTATTGCTGAAACAATTAACATTGATCTTGCGCTATCAACTTTCCATTCATTAGTTTTCTCCTGCTTTGCTCAATCAGTTCCATAAACCTTCCGAAAGGACTGCATGTCAGCTCCTCCCTGGTACAACAAGGAGTTGTTCTCTCTGCGTAATAACAGAAACAAGTTGCAAAAATTCCTAATCTGGTTCCGATTATAGTAATTATCGACTTTACACCATTACAAATTTTTTTTGCCAGTCGTTTCAATAAATCTTTTTATAAGCAAACAGCTGAACAAGATCCTAGTTATTTTAGATATGAGAAACTGTTCTGAGACGTCACCCATCTCGCTAAATATAACCACATCTTTGGTATCTGAAAACGTTACCAAATTTAAAAATGGTTTGTCGTCCTACCCAGAAGGCTTTCCGGCTATTGTAATAAGAGAGTGTGTAACCTCAGTCCTCCTCTAGCTGCCCTATTTTACTTGTCTGTACGTGTACTTGTCAACAGGCACTTTCCTTTTCCTATAAAATGAATCTTATAGTACATCACTCTATTCATAAAAAAAAAGCAAGTAAGGCCGAAGTTGATAGTTATAAGTTCACAGCAAAACTCTCTTGCATGCCTAAACTTTTCAAAAGATAGTCTATCAACAATTGCTTCGGTACTGTGGGCTAACTATCTACACAAATCAGCACGGTTTCATGAAAGGTAAATCAACCACCAATAACTTAACTGAGTTCGTTTCTAGGACACTTTGTCCTTCGACGTTCATAAAGTCGATTCAATTTCCACAGATTTCAGTAAGGCATTCGATAAAATTTCTCACCAACTTATCATTTTTAAACTATATTTGAATACAGAATCATCTTCAAATATGCAATATCCGACCCCATTAAAGCAACATCTGGTGTCCCTTAGGGTAGCCGCCTTGGACCTATCATTTTCTATTTTGACCTTCTGGTCAAAAGAATTTTCCAACCCTTACGTCACAAGGTCCCTGTACATTGCTTTTGTAAGCCATCTTCTTGAATATTGTAGCCAAGTTTGGTCAACCTTTAAACAAATCCACATTCTAAGAATTAAAGCAGTCCAACGCAGGTTTATCCGTTTTGCACTTTGTGATCTACCTTAGGCCAATCCATATGTATTACCACCCTATAAAAATAGGCTAAAACTAAATTAGCTTAACAAAACTGGAGTCGCTAATGTACTTTTTATCCACCAGTTATTGAGTGAACACATCGATTGCCCGAGAATAACGCAAAATATTTCATTAACGTCCAAACCCCGTAATCTAAGATCTGTCCTACTCCTACTGATCCGAACTCACCACACCAATTGCAGTCACTTTGAACTAATATCTAGTATGTTGCGTATAACAAACAACGACGCCGAAGTCTTTGACCTAAATAGCAGCAAATTGGAATTCAAAATAGCACTGCTGACTATGCCACTCCCTTAACATCTTCCGCGACCAGAATTTCTCCTTGCCCCATTAGGTTAAGAATCTCTTTGTTAGTTTTCTAAGCCTAGTTTTAAGTTTTTGCTTGTTAATAAGCTTAATAAAGTTGTCCGGGGTAGATCCGGGCCAATAATAATAATAATAATAAATTTTGTTTAAGAATAAAATTCTTCATCTAGCACAATTATTTTTATTATTGAAATCCTTAATTCTTTTTTATTTTTTTGTAGTAAATCTATATATGGGCTATTGCCTTTTTCACATGAAAAAAAATATTTACCATATTTTGATTTATATTTAGACTATTGTGGGAGGTGATATAATGAATCTCATATCACTGCAGAGATGGGCCTATTTTGAAGGAAGAAGGGCATCCATGATGCCCAAATATGTGAGGAAGGCGGTTAAGTCTTTCGATGAGCTGACAGCTATGTTCGCCGCTTCAAAGTAGAATTTACCTAGGTAACCTTGACGTATTTTGTTTAAAGCATTGCAGTAACATAGTTTGTGCTCTTCTGTTTTCACATCCCGTATTGGCTTGTGTTATGCCCATGGTCATCAGGTGTTTATTAACATAGCAATGCCTTCTGAGAAAACTCGTGATCAGTCGAATTTGACTTCTACTTAGTTTTAGTAATTGTTTTGTTTTTTTGTGGCAACTGCTTGGCATAAAATCTTTGGCTTGTCTGTTTCCTTAGGTTTCTTTCCAGAAATGAAGACTCTTTCCTATGGAAAGGTTTTAATACTTCCTTTTATTGTGCTATTTGATAGCTCACATAATGGTCTTGGCATCATGAATTGAGATGCGGATCCTTTTTTGGCTAGTTCTTCTGCTTATTTATTGCCTTCATATCCGCAATGTCTTGGCGCCCAAATCAGATGGACTTTATTTGTGGTGACCAGTACAGTCCGTCAAAGCACCATGAAATTTCTTGCGTATGTGCCCTCTTTTCCAGTCAATTCCAATAATTCTGGAAGTGATCCATAAATTCGAGCATAACCGTACTGATTATCTGCTTGAATGGCATTGGATAATGTATTGTTGGAAAGATAAGAACCCGGCATTGACACATGCTAGCATCGCCAGCAAGATGGCCCGATTTAACCATTCCGGACTTCTTTCTTTGGGTTTATTTGAAGTCGCGGGCTTATGCCAACAAGTCTCAGACAATTGCAGCCCTTAATGAGAAAACTCGACAGGAATGCGAAAAATGGGCACAAATGTGTATTTACACTGGCGGCAGCCACTTGGCGGATATCATCTCTTCCACGTAACAGAAACTATTTTAAAGGTCCAAATAAAGATTTCTATCACTCAAAATCATTTTTTTTAATAAGTAAAAAAGTAATTTAAAAACAAAATTGGTATTTTGTATATGGTCCTACCTGAAACTCCAACAAATTCAGCTGTTTTCCTTACAGTTACTGTCGTAGGAGCTTCATTTGCATGATTGTTTTCATAATCCAAGTTTTTGAGGTAAATTTTCAGCGTAAGCACTTTTGCTTGGGGTGTTAAAGGCTTTCCTGGCTTAAAGCAGTCCATTATATATAAATCTACTTTGTTCTTAATTCTTCTCCTTGCAAAGGTTTTTTAAAACTATGTTAGATTAAAAATTCTATTCTTTTTCTGGTTTTTCTGCTCTTTAGTCTTTTTTTTCCCTTTTTGCGTCAACTACTTTACATAATAAATAAGTTTCTTTTTTTCTTTTTGATTCCTTTTCTTTACTTCTCGATAACCACCTTGCGTTCTTAATCGGCACACTACTTTTCCCCGCCTTATACAATCACAGAGGAACCCAAGCCACTCAATCGTCAAACCAACGGTATCCTCATCCGATCGTATGTTTTCGAGTACAATGCACATGTACATAACAAAAACAAGCACGAGTCGCTCTCTCTTAACTTCCAAATTTTAGCCTCCTGCCCCTTTCTACTATCAGAAGGTATTTTTTTTTTCCTGCATTAAGACCTATCAAAAAAAAAAAAATTCCCTTCTTATTGCAGTTTGAAGAGCTATGCTTTATTAACGGAAAAAGGTTTAAGCATTTGAGGCGATGTTTGAGTTTTTTCTGTTACATTTACAGGCGGCTGTTACAAATCTTCATACTTTGAGGGAGACATTGTCGAAAGGGATGAAGGCGGAAAGTGATGCAATTTTGTAAGCTGGCACAGTTTGCACAATGGGAAAGATCCCACGAGCTGGTTAAGATTAAGTGTCTCATGCTCTACCGACTGAGTTAGCCGGGCTGATCGCAACATTTAGAGCATCACGTGGAAAAAAACCCACAAGTTCCTTAACAGACGAAAGACGAATACATTTTAACATTTATAAATGATGGGATACCTATTACATATACGCTAGGGCATGGAGTACATATATATACACTAAAACAAACTGAAATAATAAAATAGTTCTGAAAAACAATATAAAAAAAATAAAATCAGAAATAAAATAAATAAAATATCTAAAAAGTTAAAAATAAAAAAATATGGCAATAAATAAATAAAAATAATAAATATGAATCAAAAATTGACTAGATGTGTATAATAAAACTTATTCGAAAAAAATAATAATTTAAAGTTACAAATCATCAAAATAGATTAAAAATAAAATTTTTCTGTCGCTAATATTACAGAAATTAAATAAATATATAACAAAACACACTACGAAGAAAATAATTTAATTAACATAACTGCATGATAATTACAAAACATACATATAGATACTTAGGTGGAGGATTTATTTTTTTTAATTCTTTGAGACGGAAGATTTCTATTTTCTTTCCTTTCTTTTCAAATTATATATACTGATACCAGTTGCCTTTACTACGTGTCATATGATATATTTTGGACAGAGTTTTGATGTAAAATATTTCGACGTGTTACTTAGGACGAAATTCCGTTGAAACACTTCTTGTCCTGCAGGTAAATTGTCTTTCTAGTTTGAATGTTCTACGTCTTCGCACCCCTCTCATTCGCCTTCCGAATGTTCTCATTAATGTTGTCCCTTATGCATTGTAGTCTGTCGCAGAGAGACTTTGGAAGTCCTTTGCCAAGAATTATTTGCCGTTATCAGAATGCAATATTTGCGGCACTCTAAAGGTATTAAATACATCCTCCTGTAGGAATTTGACGACATGTATTGGTTTTTCTTAACGACTTAAGGATAAAAAACTTGGCCAACTGGTCAAAAACAACGAAAACATATGAATTTACAGACCTAGGGTATGGACCTAAAAAGTCAAAGTTTGATTTTAGCAGTCTTGTTTGTCCAGTAAAAATACTGCCGAATACACTGCAAAGTTTTTGATACTCCACGATGAGCTGCCTCATTTGGTAAAGATAGCCGGAATCCATAAAACACAATTGGGCTTAACCATGAAGTGATCTCTTTGTAAGGACAAGGCACGAGTTAAGCTTTTCGAATGTATTGAATAAAAAAATGTAAAACACCGTAAAAGTGCTTCCTTTATTGATAGGAATATAAGATTGACTTACAGTACTATGCTTAGTGCTATTTATACTAATTGCTGTCTGATCGAGTTGTTTGTTTGTTGGCTGATAAGGTTGCTCTTCTCTTCGTCTTCTGGCTGACTATTTTGTTATTCTCTTCTTTCGTTTGTTGGCTGATAAATTTGTTTTTCTTGTCTTTTGTTTGCTGGAAAAATGTTTTAGATAGTTTTGTTTACCAGTTGATAAACATATTTTGCTTACTGTTTGGTGATGTTGTTTTTCTAAATACGTTCCTTAACTCTCAACTTTCTTAAGATGAAATGTCCTCATTTCAAAACATCGGAGCTGGAGTCGGCGAAGTCCAGTTTCGTATATTTGGTTCCCCTTTTTTTTCTTGATGTACTCGATAGCATTTGCATATTTTGACAGCAACATAGATTAAAGTTATTACAGTTAGTATTGAATACAATGTGAATTCCCCTGGGTGTATCTTCTATCATATATCATAACATACATCCCTATACATTTTCTAAATATTTACAAATTTTTAACCCGAGTTAGCAGTTAATATTTTCAGTACATCTAACTGTTCAATTTGATGCGCTTGAATTATATGTTTAATTATCCGATCATGGTTATAAGATATTTTATTATCTAAATTAGAACTATATTAAACTGTATGAGGTGTGGACCGATAACATGTCGTCCATTCCACAAATTTTTTCCATCAATTATTATATTCCCATGATCTAATACAATGAGTGGTACATAATTTTCTTGAATAATATTACATTGTGCCTTTTTGTTTTCAAGCAAAGGAATAGTAGAATTGTCGGGAAAATCTTGTTTAAAAATATTTTATGTTATAAGATTTGATAATTTGATAGTATAAGTTAGTCTTTACATTTGGAAATTTTTATTTCCTTCGCACTTTGCTACTTGTGAGTCTAATTGGACTTTGCCGTACTTACGGGTATATGCTAAAAGTGTTAAGTTGTATAGTTTACAACGTTTATTAGTTATAGGATATTAATAGAAAGTAATAATAACATTTTTGTACATACAAACGTGAATGTCAGAGTATTCTAAGATATTAATTACAGGTATGTTGTAATCTTTTGTGAATGCAATGTCTTAAACATCTTTCAGATTTCAAATACAAGAATAAAAGTTTCCTGCTTTAGAAAAATAAATAGTATTAAAAATTGTTTTTAATTCCTTATGAACTTCTGTAATAATTATTTCTTCAGTAACGGATTCGGTATCTAATGTCTCTAGTATTTTTTCAAACTGTGTTGTTGATTATTAATATATTGTACTTTCTATCAACTGATTGAACCCTGCCTTGACTTATGAAGTCGTCGTGGTCAGAAGGCACAGTGACAAAATTGAGAATAGAACCTAGAAAATTCAGTGAGCATCGAAGTTTATGGTTGGAAGGAATTAACTGTGTCTTAATCGTCTCGATTTTGTTGATTAAAACTGTTTCTCCTTTGTTTTTATCAGTGCTGTATTTAAATTGCATGATATTCTCGTATGGAGCTAGGGTAATTGAAAAGTTTGCTACGTGGTAAGGATACATTATGTAAGCGGTAAACCGGATCAGTCTCTGTTAATACATACTTCTTGATTTTATTATCCGTAGTTAAGGTCTGTAGAAAAGGATGTGGCAAAAAATAAAATATATTAATTAATCCTGCTGTGGATCGCATTGTGTGGCTTGTTTGCTGATATTGTCTTTGTGAATAATTTTCCCTTTCTTTATGTTTGTTATAGCGTTTAGCAATTTTATTTCTGCGATCAGTTTTGGAGTAGATGATATCATCAGGCTTGTATGGGATGGTTTTTCGTCCTTTGTTAATGTATTGGAGTAACTTCTCCTGCTTATACTGAAGAATATTTTTAATCTCAGGATACTTTTCGCGATTAAAAAAAACTTTCTCAGGTTTAACTCCTTTAGACGAGTGGATCGTTTAATTATATGTATTGTCGAATGGCGTTAAAAAGCTCTTCACCAGGAGCTGTATTATTTTCATTAGCTAAACTTGTACTGATTTCTATTAAAGTACTATGCAACCGTTCTACTTGAGTGTTAGTTGTCGAATGGTTTAATGGCGTAGCAGCATGCTGTATTTGTAGTTGAGTAAACATAGCCATTTTTGTTGTCAGTCATTAAATATTTAGGGTTAGGATATACATCCTTGTGTAAGTATGGTGGAGCGAAAAGTAACCTCCTTGACCGCTAGAATGTGATACTACTGCAAAAGTTATGGTGCCTTGAAGACCGTTCATATTTAGGCAGACATGCCAAATTTCAGTGCGATACTGTCTTTAGTTTTGTTTTAACAGCTGATTGTTGGAAACAAGAGAAAAGTTGGATAAATATTATGGGGCTAATATTCCGTCAGATTACATCGTCAAATATTGGTTTCGAGAGTTTCGTGGTGGCCGCAACTCTACTACAGATCAAGTCCGCAGCAGCAGGCCGTCCGATGCGGTTACAGAGGACAATGTCAAAAAAATAGATGAAATGGTGTTGGCTGAACGGAAAGTGAAGGTGGGCGAGCTAGCAGATACCACAAAGATTAGTACTGAGCACACACGCCATATTTTGGGTAATATTCTGCATATGAAAAAGTTATCCTGCCGCTGGGTGCCGCGCATACTCACTCCTGACCAAAAACACGAACGCGAGAGCACTTCGAAAGAGTGGTTGGACTTGCTGATGCGGAATCGGGCGGACTTTTGGCGTCGATTGGTAACTGTTGAACACCAGAGAACAGAATGAGTGCCTGGCAATGGACAGAAGCCGGCATGAATGCTCCGAAGCGGCCGAGGAAGGCTCGATGGATCGGAAAGGTTATGGCGTCGGTTTTCTGGGATTGTGATGGCATACTCTTTGTGGACTACCTCGAAAAAGAAAAAAACCATCAATGCGAGTATAACTGTGCATTATTCGAGCAATTGAAGGCCGAAATCGCTTCAAACGGCCTCACATGAAGCGAAAAAAAATTTTGTTTTTGCAAGACAATGCACCAGCGCACAAGATAATCGCAACCATGGCTAAAATCAATGACTTACGGCTCCATTTGCTGCCGCATCCACTGTATTCGCCCGATTTGGCTTCCTCGGACTATTATCTCTTCCCAAACCTCAAAAGATAGCTCATCAATAAAAAATTCAGTTCACGCGAGGAAATCATCGATGCCTCGGAGGAGTATTTTGCAGACCTTCCGGAAAATTACTTTTCGGACGGGATCAAAAAGTAGGAAAATCGCTAAAAGAGGACTATATTGAATAAAATAAAAAAAACAATTAAAAAATTTTTTTTTTTCATTCCCAAGGAGGTTACTGCTATATATATTTGTGACAGTTTACCTCTGTGTCAATTCTTCGGAGAAAACAGTTCTTCAAATTGTTTGTCTGTAGTGCTATATATTATTCATGTGGAATATGTCCATCTGTATAAAATATTCTTCTAGTTTTGTTGGTATTGGTGTTTTTCCAATGGGTTGTTTATGTGGTTGCCGTTCGTATTTGTTGGTCAAACAAATTTGACAATCTATCGCTTTTTTCTCGCACATCTCTTTAATGTTGACCAAAAAGTGGCTAAGCAATTCTTATGCATTATTTTTATAATTATGATGTGCACGTTTATGGGTTTTTATTACTAATTCTTTTTGTGCGTTTTAGTTGGAGAGGTCAATTAGCAAGTTTTGCGCTACAATAAGGTGCAATTGGGAGAGTGGAAATTAATGTCGTCCTTATAATGGAATAGTACCTCTTCGTCTATTTTTAGTCCCTTTGTCTCTTTGGGGACAGTGCGTTGGCTACTTCATTTTGGTGACCAGGATTGTAGACAAGTTTGGAACTAAATTCTTCAATAAAATGTTTCCATATTTTTAATATATTGTTTTTTGTTTTTTTTTTTTTTCCAAAATAGAATAAATGTGTGACTGGTGGTCAGTATGAATGGTAAAATAGGTGATGACGTATAAAAAATTGCAGAGCTTTTGTAGTGCTCACACAAAGAAGTTTTTTTTCGTTCGTACTATAATTTTTTTCAGTTTCAGTTAACGTGCGAGAAATAAAAGCAATGGGTTGGCGATGTTAAGTAAGAACAGCTATAATTGCCAAGTCACTGGCATCGGTAGTCAGCCCAAACTGTTTGTTTAAGTCAGACTGGTAAAGTTCCACCTGTTTTGCAGAACGTAATAGCTGTAATAGCTGCTTCGTCTAACTTTACTTCTACATGCATAACAAATTTTCTATAATAACTAGCTAATCCTAAAAATGATTTTAGTTCTTTCAAAGTCTTTGGTACTGGATACTCTTTTATAGATTGGATCTTTTTTGAGTCACTTTTTTTTTGTTTAATTATGTGGCCGAGATACATTATGGAAAAAAAGCGACTTTTCACCTGAAATTGATAAAGTGCGTTAAATATAATTTGAATATGCTTCGTTAGGCATCGTAAAAAGATTGAGGGAGTGTTCTTCAATCCAAATGGCATCCTAACAAACTCTTATTTTGCGCCATTGACTGTAAAATCGTTTTTTCTTACGATCGGATGCCTTTATTAGAACTTGATGAAATCCTAAATATAAATACAATGGCGGTCCTAGAAATACCCGGCCTGACCAAGACATGGGGGTAGTTGTTTGAAAATATTGAAAAGTACGCAGTCTGTAAAGCATATGTTTAAAGTTTGAAAGCTCCACGTTGTTTAGTATTTATTTGGCCATCAATAATGAACGTTGTCAGTGAATTTGTGAAAATGGAGAAAATTGGTCATCGTTATGTGATGCAATACTTTTATTTGAAAGGCCTCAGCCCAACCAATATAAAAGTTGAACTGGATTCTACTCTGGGTGAGTCTGCTCCTTCATTTACAACAGTAAAGTTTTGGTCGACCAAAAGAGGTGACGACTCCAGAAATGGTGAAGAAAATCCTCAAAGCGGTACTGGATGATCGCCGATTGAAAGTGCACGAGCTAGCAGACATATTATATTATTAGAAAATTTTGACATTTTGATTTTGACACAGCCGAGCAAAAACAGTGCCGTGAAGATGTTCCAATTGAGTGTTTAGCGAAGTTTCACAGCAACAAAGCAGAATTTTTGCGCCGTTTCATAACAATGGATGAAACATGGGTCCATCACTTTAAACTCGAGACAAAAAAACAATCAAAACAATGGGTTTTGAACCCAAATTGAACCGGATTCAAAGAAGGCGTAGACCGTTTCATCTGCAGACCTTGCCTGTCGTTTTTTTGGGATTTCCGTGGGATAATTTTCATTGACGATCTTGAACAAGGAAAAACTATCAATGGCCAGTATTATGCCAACTTATTGCGCGAAGAAATCGAGCAAAAACGGCTGCATTTGGCTAAAAAGAAAGTGTTGTTTCATCAAGACAATGCACTCCTTATTGCAATGGCCAAAATTAATGAATTAAAGTTTGAATTGCTACCTCATGCACCTTATTCGCGAGATTTAGCGCCCCCGGATTATTTTCTGTTCCTAAAGTTGAAAAAATGGCTCAGTGGTCAAAGATTTTCGAACGTTGAAGAAGTGATGTCGGAAGTTAATGGCTATTTTGAGGACCAAGACAGTTCTTATTATAAAAAGGGTATCGAACTTTTTGAACATCGCTGGAAAAAGTGTATAGAGCTGGAAGGCGACTATGTTGAAAAATAAATAAATTTTTTTTCCAAAATTTTTGTGTTTTCTTTGTTGGGTCGGGTACTTTTGGGGTACTTGGGGTTGAAAATATTCTAACTTTACCTAAATTTCGAATTGTCATATTAAAATCGGGTATTGGGTAGCGATCAGTTATATTGTAATATCCGCATTTACTATTTGGTGATAATCGACTTCCATTCTCTTCTTGGATCTGTCATTTTCGCCTAATCCTTTTTTTGAAACAGTTCAAATAGGGGAATTGTATGGACTCTTATTTGGCTGAATGATTCCATTTTCTAAAAGTTTCTCTATTTCTTTCTGTTTGCGTCCAAATTTTAGCCTGGATAGTCGTGTAAGGTAAAGTATCACTTATATTTTCATTTTCTATTATCATTTTTTTTTAAATTTTTTTCAGCTGCTTTTTTCTGATACTTAAACTATAATTAAAAAGATTAATCTTTGCTTTAACTAATCTGAGGCCTTGTTCGCCTAAAATCATGTCAAATGCATCTAATTCCTTAATTTCAAAATAAACTAAATAATGTCCTAAAATAGATAATTTCTTTATTTTATTATAGATAATCCATGTTAAGTTTTTGTTTTAAAGGACTTAATGGGTATAAGTTTACCGATATTACATTTGTATAGATTATTTTTTGATTTTATTATAGATAATCCATGTAAATTTTTTTTAAAGGACTTAATCTTCAACTTCTTCTGGCTGGAATTTCTCATGGTCTGTTTTATTGATTCGCTTCATCTTCTGTTATGGTCTGCAGTGATTGTTGATATGATTTTTTAGTAACTTGGTTGTTTTTTTTTTTTAGATTCGGCGCTGTCCATTTTTCAGGATCTGCTGTGAATTTTGTTGAAATGGTATGTGCTAATTTTTTCTCACTTTTTTCAAGCACTCAGTGTTAGAAGTCCTTTTTCTTGTGGAACTTTTTTTTGAGTCTTGTGTTTCAAAGGTGTCTTTTCGCTTCTTTGGAAAGCATATAAATGTGGATATCCTGTTTGAGCTCTTAGTTAATCTTTTCAGATTGTATTTAATCAAAAAATGTAAATATTTTCTGCACGGTAAACGTGCTTCCTTTATTGATACAAATTTAAGATTGACTTACATAACTATGATTAGTGCTATCTATACCAATTGCTGTCTGACAGAGTGAAATCCGGATGCGTGAGCACGGGGGCAGTTGTTAATACCTTTCAAGTATCACAATTGCCTCATCTGTCATCTTAAACTTTTCTTTCGTCTTTTAAGAGTGTCCGTGATTGAAGCGGTGAGGCTAGCAAAGTCTCGAATAATTCTCCTATATAATCCTGTAAGACCAAGCAGCCTAGGAACCTGCTTCGGGCGTTGTGGAAAATCCACAATCCCTAAATCCGTTTTTAGGATCCCACACTAACTTTGAGTCCCAGTTTAAATTAGTAGATGATACTTAATCGGTTAGACCACATTCAACACGTAGTAAAGAGATAGGAGCAGCTGTAGCAGAGAATGTACGCGAAGACCGTGACGAATCGATTCGTCGTAGACTTGTGTAGAAATTGAAGCCAGGCCACCTGAATTTGCGTCATATTTTCAGTGAATGGACTCTGGAAAAACTCAATGAAAATCCGGTGTTTTGTCGTGAAATTTTGTACAGTGATAAAGCCCATTTCTAGCTCAATGGGTACGTTAATAAACAATATTGACGTATTTGAGCTGATGAGCAACCTGAAGAGTACCAATAGCTACCATTAAATTCATTAAAAACAACGGTATGGTGTGGTTTATGGGCTGGTGGAATCATTGTTCCATATTTCTTCAAAAATGAGGCAAATCAGAATGTTACCGTCAATGATAACCGTTATCGCGCCATGTTAACGGACTATGTGCTTCCTAAAATTCAAGCACCCGATCTCGATGATGAATAAGACGGCGCTACGAGCCATACAGCGTGTGAAACAATGGACTTGTTGGGAAATCATTTTGGTGAGCGCTTAATTTCACGTTTTGCTACGGTAAATTGGCCGCCTAAATCATGCAATATCACATCTTTGGACTATTTTCTTTGGGGACATGTGAAGTCTCAAGTCTTCAGGAATAAGCCAGCTACGATTGACGCTTTGGAAGCCAACATTACTCGTGTTATCCGCGAGATACCAGTCGCTTAACTCGAACGAGTCTTCCAAAATTGGACAGCCCGAATGGACCACCTCAGACGTGGTCGCGGCCAACATTTACATGATATCACTTCTAAAAAGTAAATGCCATAAATTGTTCTTTTAAGCGGTAATAAAAATTTTACGTTCGCTTTCAAATTTATGTATTTTGTTTTACATTATAAGTCAAACCTCACGATGAATCACACTTGTTGGGAAATCATTTTGGTGAGCGCTTAATTTCACGTTTTGCTACGGTAAATTGGCCGCCTAAATCATGCAATATCACATCTTTGGACTATTTTCTTTGGGGACATGTGAAGTCTCAAGTCTTCAGGAATAAGCCAGCTACGATTGACGCTTTGGAAGCCAACATTACTCGTGTTATCCGCGAGATACCAGTCGCTTAACTCGAACGAGTCTTCCAAAATTGGACAGCCCGAATGGACCACCTCAGACGTGGTCGCGGCCAACATTTACATGATATCACTTCTAAAAAGTAAATGCCATAAATTGTTCTTTTAAGCGGTAATAAAAATTTTACGTTCGCTTTCAAATTTATGTATTTTGTTTTACATTATAAGTCAAACCTCACGATATTGATACCACTGTCTTCAAGGCACAGTGAATGTAGTGTTTTCCCTACTCTGTTTCTCCAGCGGTGTTTGCCAACATGCATCCTTAAGATCTACACTATGTAGATGATGTAGTAAGTATTTTGCAGTCGACTAAAAAGTCCTCGAATATGATAAGCGTCCTTTTTGGTCAAAGAGTTCACTTTACGGGAATCCAAACAAAAGCGATTTTTACCTGTCTTCCTTATAAGGCTATGAATTGCACAAACGTAAGACAATCTTTCCCTCAAATGCTTACGCTGGCTCCGCTGTCAAGTAGACTTAAGATCTGGGATCTGCAGATGGACCAATACCTATGTTTAGCTATTCCTATCCGATCTGACACTTTATGGTACACTTTTTTCTTTAAATATTTTTTTCCTAACTTCATAATATTCCTAAATCTTAATATGCAACGGCTTTATTTCTAAAATGTTCCCATCTTTCTCTGAACCTATTTCTATGTCACGCTAATAACATACCTAGTTAAAATTTAAATTTTTCCTAAATCCTGAACAAACTACGTATTCTCTACTGTCTATATTCCTATGTTATCACCCCCTCTTGACCGCATCTGTAGCAGACATATTAGATACACATCAACTTTCTGATTTTTTCATTCAAGTTGCGCTTGAGAATCCTCACTTGATCTACATCAGGTATTTGTGTTCTGAGCTGAGATCTGAGCTTCGAGATGGCCGTAAAGAATTCGTCGTTTGACTCCCAGGTACATTGCCTTCGATCCATTATGTCCCGGATTATCTCGAAGTCAGACTTCAAGTTCTGGAACTGCCGCAACAGGCTTCACGTAGCATTGGCCAATTTGGACAGTAACTGGTCCGTTGGAATTGTCAGTACCACCCGTATGCTGTACCTGAGAGGATGAAAATCTCTCAGGATCTCACCCCAGGAGCAATGATACTGGTTCTGCATCGTCTCAAGCAGGAAGATAAAATCCTCCATTGTGAACTTTTCTGGCTTACCATAAAAAGATATGCTCCATTTGTCAATTTTATTAGGTCCTCTCATAAGTCCATCTCGCATGCTGATGGCTGATTGGTTGAAATACTGACCTGACCATGGTGATTGACGCGATGGTTGGAGTGTACCTGGGCGTTACTTGAGAAGATGGGGACCTTGTTTCACATTGGTGAAGGTCTGTGCCTGTCTGTGAAACGAAAGTTTCTGAAGACGAATCCAGCTGAGACTAAAAAGTAGGCTGGTGAGGAATTTGTCTACTCTTGCTTTCTGACCTACCTACCTCTTCGGACAGGATATTCCGCACAGCGTCCTTAACTTCTTTCATGCAATCTGCCAAGCTACTCCTTATATCATTTTTAAAACTAATGTGATGATGAAAGCGGATTTACCACAGCCTGATTCATATAGGCCTCCAAATCATCTGGCATCCACTTTTCTTTGCTGCTCTCTTCTCTGTTACCGGGGTTTTCTCTTGGGTGGTCTATAATAGTACAAAAAATATCGTTTTGATCCTCGATTCGGACGAGGGTTGGACTGACTTATTTGAACTGTGCGAGTGACTCGTGGACATTGTGGACAAGGATACGTTGTACTCAGTGGGATACTGCATTGTAGGAGTGGGGTTTGCAACTAAGTTCTACCTGTAAACGTGAGGTGGTACCGGTGACACTCGTCAGCTGTTAGTTACAACTGCGAGTTTGAATTCTGATGCTGAATTCGTATTCTTAAATTAACTTTTTCGTTGTCTGAATGGGCCATGAATGGGGGTAAAAGGGAATTCAAACTAGAAAAAGGAGTAGGAAAAACATCAATATAAACTTTGTGTCAAATTACGTACAGTTTGTGCACAAAAATAAGGAAACGAAATAGAAGCAGAACATCTACAGATAGAAATGTGCAGGAATTGCAAATTTATATATCAAAAAAAAAAAAAAAAAAAAAAAGTGGGCGTTAAAAAAAATAAATGATTAAACCGGAGAAAAAATAAATAAATTCAAAAACAAGCTAAGAAATTCTGTGCTAATGCTAAAAAAAAACTATATTTGATAGAATAACAAAAATATTAACATATCAGTTATTTATATGTATGTATGTTTATATGTACATAAATTGTATCATATAATTATTTAACGAAATTTATTTAAATACGATAATTGTATCACCATGTGTATTATCCGTAATGATATGTATGCATGAAATGAAGGGGTATTTCAGGCGGCTGTCTACGGTTGTATTGTTGTAGTAGGAACCAGACGACTGGACCCGATGAATGAATTGTTGAAACATTATCCATTGTAACTAAAATAGTATTATCCCTCAATATGATGAGTGAGCAAAACGATTTTTTTTTTCTAAACGTAGAACATGCATTAAAAAGACTTTCTACCAGGTGTACTGGTATGAAGTGAGCGTCAAGATACTATTATTATTATTATTATCAAGGGAACGATACAAATTAATTTGCAGGGTTCGGGATTTAACGCCGGGGTACTGTGCCCATGTGGCGCGTTTTGTCAACAGCACGCGGAGTACCGAGCCCCATCGCGCCCAACACTGCTTGATTTCGGTGATCTAGTGGGAACCGATGCTTTCAGTGTGGCGAGCCCGTTGACGAGCGTCAAGATACAAATGTCTCGATAGGGAAGATTTTTATAACGGGCTTTAATTCTTTTTTTGTTTAGTTGCCATGACTTATTTTTCATCGTATTAAAAATGTAGAATTTTGTACCAGAAAATGATGACTTGCGGAAAGCATTAATTTTTGTTTTCATTTGAATAAAAGTGCTGCAGAGTCGCATCGAACGCTTGTCGAGGCATATGGTGATCGTGCTCTATCAGAAGCAACATGCAAAAGATGGTTTCAACGGTTCAGAAATAACGATTTTGATGTAAGAAATGAAGAACGTGGAAAACCACCAAAAAAGTTTGAAGACGCCGAATTGCAAACAAATTGGATGAAGATGACACTTTGAGTCAGAAACAAATGGCTATGGGAAAGATCCAAAAGTCTGGAAAACGGGTGCTACATGAAATTAATGACAGACAGATGGTAAACCAAAAAACCGCTTGTGAAATTTTGCTTCAAAGACACGATAAAAAATCAGTTTTGCATCGAATTTCAGATCGCCTTGTACGCTTATGCTGAAAGACTTCTATCGTGAAGATCAACAACACACAGATGACGGTAAGACAACAAAAGGGAAAAACAACACAAAGAGGGGTAAATTGTTGTCGTTGATGGTATGCCTGGGGCTATACACTTGAAAAAATCAATGTTGGCAACAGGGACAATTCTAAAAAAAATATATAAAGGACGAAAGGACTGACAAAACTTAACGTTGAGTCTCATTTTTTTTGTAATATTTATAAATTATTGTAGATTAGAATAGGAAGGAAACTGCAGTATAAGAAATGTGTAGGATTTGGATAGGATACGAAAGAATGGATCGTGATTGATATTTGGAGGCAAACGGGAATAGAGAGGGAAAGGTGGCCGAGTGTGAGGAACGTGGCATGCACGCTGTGTGTGGTTCAGCTCGTCGAATGTGGTAAGTTTTGTCCCCACTCTCAACTGTACTTCTACAAACAAAACATATATCATGCCGTGTTACATACCGTTTAACTCTGATGTTGTCACCATATTGAGGATTGCTGGTTGGTGTCGATTCAGCGATGCCAATTCCAACCCTGCCGTCAAGTCACATTGCGGAGTTCTGACTCTGCCAGCCTTACAAACTTAACACATATCCAGGGGTATGTGTTTCTCAAAAATAATTAAAAATAAATGACACCATAGTATCCTGGGAACACATTTCAATGTTTTGATAAACTCTCTTGGTTTTGTTGTTAGTCCAGCTCGACATTTTAAAAAGTTGAAAGGGTTTTGCACATGCCATCGAAAGCACAAACCATATTGGCGGAATATAATTTTTTATTGTGACCTGACCTTGATCGTACAAAAATCGTTCATGCCGCTTTTCTTTCGATGAGAACACGTTGATGGATAGCGACATACGATACATTAATTAATTTCTTGGCGATAGCTGTAAGTAATTAAAAAAAAAAAGCTTAATTTTATTAATGTCTTGCTAAGTTATATAGGGTTTTCCAATAACGACTTGACAACTTTTTTTTTTAAATAAACGGCAAACCATTTGTGATATTTCAAAAAATTTATTATTGGCTTAAAGTACAATTAAAACATTTATGAATGGAGCTCAACTTCATTAATATGGCCACCGCGGGCACGTTTGCAGCGGTCGATTCGTTGGACCCAATTTTCAATGACTAAGCCACACATTTCGGCCGAAATGGCCGCTATTTCGCGTTCAATGTTGGCTCTGAGCTCTTCCAACGTCGTCGGCGTGTTGGCATAAACCAATGACTTAACGTAGCCCCACAGAAAATAGTCTAGCAGTGTTAAATCGCACGAACGAGGCGACCAATCGACTCTCCCATGTCTTGAGATAACACGCTCACCATACTTACACAGCGTGTGCTGTGTGGCTTGTGGCACCATCCTGTTGAAACCACATGTCGTCCAAGTCCATATCTTATAATTCGGGCTCAAAATAATCGGTGATCACGGCGTCACAGTAACGTGACGATCGTTATCGTCGACGAAAAAATATGGCCCAATAACGCCGCCGGCATGCAAATCGCACCAAACAGTTAATTTTTGTGGATGAAGTGGTGATTTATGAAGCACATGTGGGTTTTCATCCGACCAATAACGCATATTTTGCTTATTGATGAATCCATTGAGACAAAAATGAACTTCGGCACTGAAGATGAAATTCATCATCTTGGCGCATCTTCTCCAGAACTTAATCGGAGAAGATACGTCGCTTCAAATGGTCCATCGGCTTCAATTCTTGAGTCAACTTGATCTTTTATGGGTGTAAGCCAAGATCCTTACGCAAAATACGACATAAAGTGATCTGAGCGTTGCCCAATTCTTGAGAACGCCATGGAATTGACTGATTTGGATTATTTGCCACGGACGTCTGAACGGCAGCGATATTTTCGACACTTCGACCAACCCGTTGTCTCACTGACACGGCAACATCACGCAACGAATATGTAGACTCAAATTTTTGCACTAAACTTGTTATTGCCTGTCTACTAGGGCGAGAATTACGACCGAAAATTGGAGTAAACGCTCTTAAAGTTGCAGTCGCCGACTCCGAATTTCTGTAGAATATTTTTATAATTTACAGACGTTGCTCGTTAGTGTACTTTACCATGATGAAAATGTTGAGTTTACTGAATAAATTGACAGTATGATGATTAGTGAAAAAGTACGTTCACAAATTAAATTCAAAGTTGTTAGGTCCCTATTGGAAAACCCTATATAAGGGTAAGTTATTCATATACAAAAGAAAAGGAAGAAAAAAAAAATAAGCCATAAATTCAGAAAAATGGGTAAAAGCTTCAAAAAATCTACGTTCTTTAGCAAGTCTACGTTGCTTTAATAGTGGGTTTTACTTCCGCGAGCGTGTAGTAATGCCGTTATTCGCCGGAACATACCTCGGATAAGGTTTGTAATAAACGTATCGTCCAAATTGTCCCATTCCTCGATCAAAGCGGTTCTCAGGCCCCTGAGTGTCTCTGGAAGATCAGGTTGCATCCTTATCTTTCTGCCTAGTATGTCCCAAAATGCCTTTAATGGGATTCATGTCCGGGCTCATTGCAGGCCAATCCATTGTGTCGATTTCTACCTCTTGCAAATACTCCGTAACGCACCTGGCCACGTGCGGTCACTACCATCTGGTAAGCGTAGACAAAACCTGGTCTCATCGGTGAACAGAACTCTACCCCAATCCGCATCGGTCCAATCCTGGTGAAGACGATCAAACTCCATACGACGTTGCCTATGCTGTACCGTTAGTCTCAGTACACGAGCAGGTCTTCTTGCTCTCAGGCCATTTTCCACCACTCGTTATCTTACCGTTTGTGCATTTACAGCTGTGCCTCTAACAGTTCGAAGCCTGTGGCACAGCTCCACTGCTATTTGGTGACGATCCCGTAAACTTTGCAGTACCAAATATCGGTCATTCCTGGAAGAAGTTATTCTGCGGCGAGGTGATCCTGGACGCCGAATGAAGGAGGCCCTTCTTAAGGTCGTTTCTGGTTTGCCAATGATATTGGCGGCATTCCGGACACTTCGCCTATCTTCAACAGAATTCAACAATCACCTCGGCGACTTCCTCTGCCGTTATTTGCTTGCACAAAAATCACTAACAACTAATAGATAATCAAATTAAAACACATTCATAACAATAAACTTATTAAAATTCTTACGGGACCACGGTAGCTGTTCGTGAACAAAATGTACAAATAATATACATATATTTTAGTTTATATAATTATTGTTCTTCAATATTAAAATTGTAATCTATATTAAAACTTAGCTAAATTAATTGAAACTTAATCTAAAATGTAAACAATTAAACGGAACGTAAGGTTACGAATCTAATATGGTATGACACTTATTGTAAAAAAGATGGAAGTTATTTCCGGACGAATAAAGATTCTCTTTGCTGTGACTGTTCAACAAGAAAAGACGTGTTTTACTTAAACCGCATTTTTCCGACCCTTCTTTTTTACCCTACACATATAGCCTACACAAAACATTAAAAATTTAAAAGAAAAATTAATCAAAAGTGCAAGTGCAAGTGCAAACTGCAAGTGTCAAAAAATAAGAAATACATATATAGATATATATATGTATTTATATATATATATGTATATGTATAGATATATAAAACATAAAGTACATACATATATTCCCTCGCGGTTTTGTCTTGCTCCTATTAAAGACTTACAGACTCTTTCGGTGGTTGTGCATAAATCGCATTTCCCTCGCCGTGTAAAAATTAAATACAATATTATCAACTTTAACCTCGACTGTCACCAGCTGGGCAAAGCTAACCAATGGTCGTAAGTTACTGAAATAAAATATTAATTATTTTAATATCATTTAATAAACAACTGTATTTAATAAAATTTGATAAATATTTGATACACACATATTGGTTTATACTTACTTAATTTTCAAATAAAAACCATTTAAGAATGTCGAAATTGTCCAAGGGTGAGGATCAGAAAGGTGTTCTGGAGTTCATGTCGTCTTTTTATTCTAGAAGGGAACTTCAAGAATGCGCTTGGTCTTCAAGCGAAGATTTGACGAGGAGAAATTGTAGATGGTCTGGAAGCAGAAAATTTTGATGAAATTTTTGATCTGCTTCAAGAAACATATTTCACTTACCAAGGTAAATTGGTTGACGCTATCGACAATGCCAAATCAGCATCTAAAGAGAAAATTGTGGAAGGTGAATGCACAGGTGCTTCGTGTAATGAGCTTTCATTACCCCGAATTCAAATACCACATTTTGAGGGCTCGTACACGAAGTGGTCGGCTTTCCACGATGTTTTTTTGTCCTTAGTCCACACCAATAAGAAGCTGGGTGAAATTCAAAAGCTACAATATTTTAAATCGTCTCTTACAGGTGAAGCTGCTTGTTTGTTGCAGCATTTAGGTTAGTATGCTTTCAATTACGACAAAGCATGGGAACTGCTTGTCGCCAGATACAACCATAAGCGAATGTTGGTAAACGCGCACTTTTCTTTGAACAGCAGCAGTTGACGGAGGAGAGTACAGGTAACATCAAGTCTCTACTGGACACGTCCCAGGAATGTTTCCATGCTCTGGACAATTTAGGATTGTCGGTTAGTTCTTAGGATGATATACTTATTTATATTCTGGTGCAAAAATTACCTGCTTTTACTCAGCGTTTGTTGGAGGAGAAGTTGGGTAGTTCGAAGGAGTTGCCAACACTGAGACAATTTACAGAGTTACTGGAGAGACGTTTTCGAACCTTGGAAGCAGTAGCTGGAACGAATGGCATAAAGGTCAGCGGTTCTTCTGCACACAAGGCTGTAGCAGTCGAGAAGAAAACGGTGTTGCACGTCGGGAAGAAGCAGTTTGCATGCCAGGTATGTGGGAGAGGTCAGAACTTCCTTCGAACCTGTCAGAAGTTTATTGCCATAGAGATCTGTGAACGATCTAGAGCAGTGGACAGAATCGGGGTTTGCCGGAACTGTCTTGCATACAGTCACCGGAATAGTCAATGTCAAAGCAGTGTGCGCTGCTATTGTTGCAAGCAGAAACACCACTCTTTGCTGCATGTCAACTGTGGAGGGTCGAATATACTAACACTACAATAGGTACACAACTTTTCCAAATAAAATCAAGGATTAACCAACCTGTCTCTCTTGAGGTAGATCAACCAAGTGTGCTTCTTGCCACAGCCGTTGTGAAAGTAAGGTCTTCAAAGGGCAACTATTATCATCTTAGGGCGCTAGTCGATCCTCGATCTGAAGCAACGTTCATTACTGAATCCGCTGTCTAGTTATTAGGGCTTCATCAACGGTGAACATTCATTGAGGTTTTTGGATTGGGAAGGGTGAGCAGTGGTTCATGTAAACGATATGTAAATATTACTTTTGGTTCACTGATAACGCCGTTTGAGACGAACACCCGAGCATACGTCTTCAAGTCGCTGACCGGTCTTTTGCCTTCCAAGCCCATAGGTCTGCAAAACTGGGAACATATCAGGGCTTAAGGTTAGCGGATCCACAATTCGACAAACCTGCGACTGTTGATCTTCTCCTGGGAAGCGACTGTATCGCTAGGACACTCGCAAAATTAAAAAGAAAGAAAAAAAAACTGATTAAATAAAAGACAAACTAATTACTTTTCTGTGACCTTCTTTATTATTTTAATGGTATTTCACACTCTTGAGTTCGTATTGGGAATGTCCTCTACTGCTTCTCACTCGTCGAAAGAAACCTCCGCATCAGCTGGTTTCGCCATTCGCCCACATCTTTCGATGGTTCATCAGATGGTTTGCCGTTGACCAAATGTTATAGATCATTGACCCCAACTACCAAGTGAGTGCACGCACACAGATTGTCATCACAGAAATTGTAGCTCAGTGGGTGGAGTCAACTGATTATGTGTTTTTCGCCGCGTTAACTCCCGCACATGGATCTTGTGCGTAGTTCAGTTATGTGTGAATGTTCTGCTCCCAATTTTGCAGATCAGTTGGGCATGATGCATTTATGTTGTCGCCCATTTGTGCTTGACATTGATCTTTGCCAACGGCGAATGCATTGTGAGTATGATGTCGTCGGATTTTTCCGGTGGCTCATGTTGCGTTGCAACATCCTGCCCGGCCACAGAAAGAGTCATCAAAGCGGTGTTAGATGTTTCTCTGATCTTATTATCATCTGTTGTGTGCGGTTGATGTTCTGCTTCGATTAATGACGTATTTTCTCGATGATATTTGCTGGACTTGAGCTCCTCGACGTGTGAAATGGTACATGCGGAGAAAAAAAGTAGGTGTTGTGAATGGTGTGTGGCAATAATAAGTTATGCAGGTTAGATTATATTTATTAAATTCATTATAGGTAATAATTATTGTTTCATTTGAGAAAAAATAAATGAAAAATATTACGAAATATTAATTAAATTAGTGTGGGTGTGTGTGTGTCCCTTTATATGTTTTGCATGGGTAGAAGGCAAAGTTTAGTTATTGGACGTTTTAAAGATGTGGTTGCCGTCTTTATAGTGACGACTCGAATTTTTCCATCTGCTCCCGGATGCGTATCTTTGGCCAAGCCGCCAAAGAGTGGGAGGTGTTTGCTCATCCGTCAAGAGTACTAGCTGTCCTACCTTAAGTACCGGGCTTGGTGTAAGCCTTTTTGGACGCTGCTGTAAACGAACCAAATATTCCGATCTCCATTTTCTCCAGAAGTCTTGCTGAATTTTTTGCATGAGCTGCCATCTGTTTAGGATATTTGATTTAACTTCGGTTAAATCACTTTCTGGTGCGATGTTTAGTAATGTCCCAATTAAGAAATGCCCTGGTGTTAAAATGGACAGATCATCTGGATCTTCAGTTAATAGACAAAGTGAACGGGAGTTGAGGCAAGCCTCCACCTGTGCTAACACAGTTGCGTATTCCTCAAACGTGAGAGTGTAATGACCAACTATCCGCTTTAAGTGGTATTTCATTGATTTTACGCCTGCTTCCCACAGTCCGCCGAAATGGGGAGGGTTGAAATGCCATGTTGTGCCATTGGATTGCATCTGCCGGACAATATCCTTTGTCCATTGCTTTGACATGTGTAATTTTTCTGACTCTAGGATTTTTGCGGCTCCTTTGAAATTGGTGCCGCAATCACTGTAAAGATTTGTACAGATGCCACGACGCGCGATGAAACGTTTGAAAGCTGCAAGAAATGCTGATGTTGTGTAATCGCTTACCAGCTCGAGGTTTATTGCCTTCGAGCAGAAGCAAATGAAAATTGCTATGTACGCCTTCGTAATTTTGTTACACCGACCCTTCCATGCCTTTAATTGAACAGGACCTGCATAGTCCACTCCGGACGTCTGAAACGGCGGAGCCTGGTTGACTCGTAACGCTGGCAAATTACCCATTTGTTGCTGCATTTTTGTTGCCGTGTACCTGTAGCATTTTAGACAATTATGGATACACCTTTTGACGCTAGATTTGATATGCAAGATCCAACATTCGGACCGGAGTGTAGCCATCAATAATTTCTGACCGCCATGCAGAGTTTTAAGGTGAGCATCTTGAACGATGAGTGATGTTAGGGTGGTTTGTGAAGGTAATATTATTGGATGCTTCTGTGTATAGGGTAAATCAACATTTTCTAATCGACCCCCAACTCGCAGTATCCCATATCCATCTACGATTGGAGAGAGCCTTGCCAATTTGGTTCTCTTGCCGACTGTCTCACCCATGTTTACCTTTGAAATCTCCTCGCCGAAGAATTCTTGCTGTACGATGGTGATCAATCGACGTTGAGCCGAGGAAATTTCGGTGACCGAAAGTAATCCAGATATCCTGGTAGACATCCCTTTTGCTTTAAATCGTAAGTTGGTAAAAACCCGAAGCCAATACGCCGTAGCCCGAAGTAAACGATGTAGAGAAGAAAAACGAGTTATGAGATTATTTGCTTCGAAAGCGGTAATGTAAACGCAGAGCTGAAAAATATTTTTTATGAGGTACCCAGATGCGATAAAAGTGTTTTTGCTTTTTGGCAGTTTGGATACCTTTGTTTCAAGGTCCGTTGGTGTGATTTCGTACATCAGGTTGCTCATCAAATGACTGCAGAAATTCAGGCCCATGCCACCACTGATTATTTTTAAGGAGATCCTTTGGAGAAAGTCCTCTCGATGCGAGATCTGCCGGATTGTCCTTAGAAAGTACGTAATTCCAGCATTTTGGATCTATAAGCTCTTGAATTTCTGCAACTCGATTAGCAACGAACGTTGTTCGGATGTATGGTGGGGCTTTTATCTACGCAAGTGTGATTTGCGAGTCACACCAAGCAAACATTTTTGCAGGTTGTACCTCCATCGTATTCATGGTGTGCACCAATAAGTGCGCCAGCAGTTGGGCTCTACATAGTTCCAATCGCGCCAGTGACTTCTTTTGGAGCGATGCAACTCTAGTTTTTGAAACGATCAAATGTGCAATTGTTGTATTTCCTGTGATAACTCGAAGGTATACGACAGCAGCATACGCATTTTCCGACGTATCGCAGAACCCGTGAATTTCGTGTTGTGAATACTTGGTGAAATTTATCCAGCGAGGAATCTCGATGGCGTTGAGTGCGTAAAGCTCTGTCTTCAAACTGTGCCACGCAGACACGATTATTGGTGGGAGTTCAGCATCCCAAGTTTGTTTTTCTTTCCAGATCTCTTGCATTAACAGCTTACCCACGATGACGCAAGGCGAAATCCATCCCATTGGATCGTATAGCCGCGCAATATCTGATAGGACTGTTCGTTTTGTGGTTTTCTTTACGTCCTGCAGAGAAATCTTGAAGGTGAACCTATCCTTTGCAGGATGCCACTGCATGCCTTGTGCTTTGATCGCGTTTCCTTCGTCGAATGATAAAGGTAACTGTACCTCTCTATCCTCTTCTGGAACACGTGCCAACAACCTCTCACAGTTACTTACCCATTTTCGTAGTGCGAAGCCTCCTCGCTTTAACATTGTTCGAAGCTGCAATTGCATCTCTATGGCTTCCGCTTCTGAATCTGCCCCATGAATAACATCGTCCAAATAAAAGTTGTTCCTGACAATTTTCGACGCAATTGGATAGTCATCCGTTTCATCGGCCGCAAGTTGTTGTAACGTACGAACTGCCAGATAAAGAGCGGAGGCGGTGCCGAATGTGACCGTGTTAAGACGGTATATCGTAATCTCTTCTCCTTCGCCGTCTCTCCACAAGATAAGTTGGTACAGCGAATCTTCCTGCGGAACCCAAATTTCTCTATACATTTTAGTGATATCAGCTACAAATGCGATTTTGTGCTTCCTGAATCGAGCAATATGATCAAAAATATCATCCTGCAATCTTGGACCAACGAAAAGATCATCATTAAGTGATGTACCGTCCGATGTTTTGCAGAAGGCGTCAAAAACGATTCGCAGCTTTGTGGTTGAACTAGATTCCTTCATCACTGCGTGATGGGGAACGAAATAGTGAGGATTGGTAAGTGCAGCGGGTCTACCTGCTCCATATGCTTAAGTTCCTTATACTCGTTGAAAACCCTTTTGTACTCCTCATAAAACGCCGCATTTGTTTGGAATTTTAGTTCCAGCTTCATGAACCTAACTGATCTTTGAGACAAACCTAGCAAGGGGCGAGTTCCTTCCTTAAATGGAAGTTGAACAACATATTTGCCGTCCATGTGACGCTGATGCATTCTGCAAAAATGTATTTCACATTTCTCTTCTTCCGGTGTCAGTAGGATTTTCCTTGGCGCTTCCTCCAATTCCCAAAATTTCAGCAGTAACTTGTCTTACCTGTGATTTTCCATCGTTATGTGGAGAGATGTTATTCTTGAGCGGCTGCTGGGGGAAACGCCTCCGGAGAGTACTCATCGAAATTCTGTTTTTTGAGCCATAGGAGTCCCTGGTGGTCCCTTAACTATTCCATCAAGGATGATGTATGTATACACATCTCTGCCTAATAAAATATCAATTTTACTTGGCTTGTTGAACAATGGGTCAGCTAATTTGGTATTTTGGAGGTGACTCCAATTAGCGCATGGAATATTGTGCGTTGGAAGAGTAGCTGTGTAGGACCCAAGCATTTAGCTGTAAGGTGAAGTTTTCGTTTACATTCAAGACTACTGTGAGAGAAACCTTGTGCTTAGAGGTATTTGTATTGGTTTCTCCAACTCCAATGACGTTGACGCAGCTATTTTCCCTTTTTAGATTTAATAATTGAGTCGCAGATTCAGTTATGAAGGAAGCCTCTGATCCAGGATCCAATAGCGCTCGCATCAGTAACGGTTTTCCCCCTGTTGTCAAAACCTTGATAAGGGCTGTAGCCAGAAGAACGTGTCCTTGGTTGTTTTCGGCTATAAACGCGTTATAGAATGAAGCAGTTGCCTTGGAGGATGTTAGGTTCTCTAATGAAACTGATTGCGGTGGTTGAATGAAAGAGGAAGCTGGAAGAGCAGGTTGCTGAACAGCTCCTGTTTGAGCTGATTCACTAGAATGAATGGCGTTAACTGACTCGTTAACGTGAAGTAAGGAATGGTGCTTTTGGTGGCATATGGAGCGTGTAAAGCTGCTTGTGCAAGTCTGTGTAAAATGCGAGCTTGACAGACAGTTAAAGCACAATTTCCTTTTCTTTACAATGTCCTGTCTTTTTTTCGCGTTCAATGCTTTAAATTTGAAGCAGCTCCGAATGGAATGTGAGCCTTGGCACATTGAGCACTTTGAAATTGTTTCATTATGTACGCGAATTGTACCTGACGTACCCCTTTTTGCTTTAGCTTGATTGACACCTGGTGGGGCGTGTCCAATTACATCCAAGGCTCTTGTTCTCATTAGAATGCAATCTTCTAAGACGGTGTATGTTGGATAGTCCACATGAGTAGAAATGTGGGATTCCAAAAGCCCTCGAGTGGTAAACGGGAGTTTTTGAACAGTGTGAAAAATGAGCACATCTTCCCATGTTTCCACGGACACTCCCAGATTCTTGAGTGATTGCCTTACCTCGTTCGTAGTATCTAATAATAATTTAAGATCGTCGGATGATTCTTGAGTGAGCTTTGGCTGGTCAAACAGCAATTTGAATTGATTGTCCTTTAACAATCGAATATTTTGATACCGTTTAACCAATAGCGCCCATGCAGCTTTAAAATTGGTATCGGTATTTCGTAGCAGACGCGCTGCTTCACCGGTTAAATTACCCTTCAAATATTGCAGCTTGTGTGCATCGGATATTGATGAATTCTTGTTCACTAAACCTTCGAACAATCCCTTGAATTCTGGCCACATTTGTAGCGAACCATCAAAAGTCGGAATTTTCATAGGGGGAAGCTTCAATTCTACCAGTGGTGTCTTTGAACCTGTTACGGAGTTGTTAAAAACACTTTGATTCTCGATAGTTGCTAATTGTTCTTTCAAATTGCATGAATACTTGAAGAAAAGCTCCTTTAATTTATGGAACGTTAACGCTTCCATATATTTCACTTTTTCCTCCTCACTAGGAGCCTCAACAATTTTTTGATGAAGCGCTCTAGCCTCATCAAAGGAAGCCTCCAAATTGGTCAAACGTGCCTCATTTATGTACACAGATTTCCTTGATGCTTCTAAATCTACATATGCTTTGAAATCAGCATCTAAGTCTTGCGAAATAGTTTGAATCGCATCTATTAAATTTACAATCTTGCTTTTGCTCATACTAAAGCGAAAGAATTACCTTAACCCTTCGAACACACCACACACGATTTATATTTATTTATTGATTATATTATGATAATAATACAAATTTAAATAAAATGCCACACACCTGTTCTTTAGCGTTGCTCCCTCGCTGCACCAGCTCCTCAAATCCAGATCCTTGTAAAGAATAAGTCTTGAACGCACTGAATGTCAATTGCACGTCGCACACGGACTATTTTTTGTTTCTTAATATTTTTTATTTAAACCCGAACTGTCCATACACATTTACTTCTGTCTATTTGATGGTAATTATGTAAAAGAATCTTTTCTTTTTCTTATACCGATTGCACTGATCACGTATAGAATACTTATATCCGGTTTTGAAGGACCACTATGTATCGCTAGGACACTCGCAAAATTAAAAAGAAAGAAAAAAAAACTGATTAAACAAAAGACAGACTAATTACTTTTCTGTGACTTTCTTTATTATTTTAATGGTATTTCACACTCTTGAGTTCGTATTGGGAATGTCCTCGACTGCTTCTCACTCGTCGAAAGAAACCTCCGCATCAGCTGGTTTCGCCATTCGCCCACATCTTTCTATGGTTCATCAGATGGTTTGCAGTTGACCAAATGTTATAGATCATTGACCCCAACTACCAAGTGAGTGCACGCACACAGATTGTCATCACAGAAATTGTAGCTCAGTGGGTGGAGCCAATTGATTATGTGTTTTTCGCCGCGTTAACTCCCGCACATGAATCTTGTGCGTAGTTCAGTTGTGTGTAAATGTTCTGCTCCCAATTTTGCAGATCAGTTGGGCATGATGCATTTATGTTGTCGCCCAATTGTGGTTGACATTGATCTTTGCCGACGGCGAATGCATTGTGAGTATGATGTCGTCGGATTTTTCCGGTGGCTCATGTTGCGTTGCAACAGCGACGATTATTGCGAGTTCATTTGATCAGCGATTATCCGTAGCACAGATAAAAGGTCTCCAATCGCACAAGGATCTGAGCTGGGTTGGCTTCTACTTGGGAACGTCATTTTGCAAACTCAGAAACCCATTCACAGTTTTCTACAGGTTTGTGACATCGACACTCAATTGCGAAGGTTCTGGGAATTAGAAGAATAGCCTTTCAACAACAAGTAAACGGACGAAGACAGGACTTGTGAGCAGTACTATCGCACGATAACAAAAAGATTGGATGATAGACGATATGAAGTATCGTTGCCATTTAAGGACGGATGTAAACCTGGGTTTGGTGCCTCAGGGTTAGGTGTCTTACATAGGTTTTATCAGCTGGAGAAACGATTTCTGCAACACCCCGCACTACACAAAGAGTATTCTAAGTGTCTTGGTCAGATGACTGAAGTTGAGGAGTAGAATCCTCTACTGGATACACCACACCATTTCTTCATCCCTCACCATGCGGTATTCAAAGAGTCAAGCTCAACAACCAAACTTCGTGTTATTTTCAATGCGGCAGCAAAATGTTCAGACGGATCATAATTAAATTCCCATTTAATGACTGGACCTAAAAATCAGAGCGATCTTTTTAAACTAATAGTAAAATGGCGACTATATAAACTCATATTTACAGCGTTCTGGATTTTTCCTTTAAGGAGAAAGGTGAAGAAGATGGTACATGAGTGTATCATTTGTTTCAGTCACAAAGCGAAGTCAATGCAACAACTCATGGGAAACTTACCTGGGCCAACAGTATGCATGGCAAGGCCTTTCTCTAGATCGGGTGCAGACTTTGCAGGACCCTTTGACTAAAAACCTGAAAAGGGCGAGGAGCAAAAATGTTAAATGGATATTTTTAAATTTTTAGTTGCCTAACAGTTAAGGCAATGCATTTGGAGGTCGTGTCAGACCTTACGACACAGGCGTTCTTAGCGGCTTACATACGATTTATAGCAGTGATCGTGGCACTTATTTTGTAGGGGTGGAAATGGAGTTAGGGAAGTTGCTGCAAAAGGCGAAGGTTGACTGGGGGTCGGTTAATGAACAACTGACTCAGCTGCACACAAAGTGGACTTATATTGTTCCTGCATCTCCCAATTTCGGAGGGCTTTGGGAGGCAGGAGTGAAATCGGTAAAGCATCACCTCAGAAGAGCGGTCGGGGCAGAAGCTCTGACATTTGAATAACTGTCAACGTTGCTTTCTCAAGTTGAAGCCTGCCTCAATTCCAGACCTTTGTGCTCAATGTCGGACGACATCGAAGACTTGGAAACGCTGACACCAGCACATTTTTTAATCGGCGAAATACTCGTCGCAATTCCTTAAGGAGACACTGCCTTGGAAAGGGTAAGTTACCTTGAGCGATGGAAGCGGATCACCTCAATGACCAACTATTTCTCACGCAAGTGGAGTACGGAATACTTGTCCAGAATGCAACAGCGCCCAAAATGGTTGAAACGGGAGCCGGGCCCAAAACGCGGAGACTTAGCTCTCATTAAAGACGAGAAACTACCACCGTTGCAATGACGACTCGGACGAATCATCGCTACACATCCCGGAAACGACGGACTAATTCAAGTGGTCATTTTGAAAACAAGTACCAGAGAACTTACACGATTAATTGGGAAAATCTGCTGTTTACCAAGCAACACTAAGGAAATGAAAACTACTCAAACAACACAAAATAAGGATTTCGAACACTAAAATAACGATATACATATTTTTCTTTTATTCTTCCTTTATTTCTACACAACACAACGCAAAATAATTTTCACCCTTTTTTCCGTCCATCACATGAAAAAATTAAAGACATTCTTTTTTTTTGAAAAATAATTTATTAAATTAATAAAATATAATGATACAAAATAATAATAATTACTTATCCTAGATTCCCTACGCAACACAACACACATACATACAGTCCACTCTATGTCACCCACAAGGCATTCATACCAGACAACGTTGCAGAGTTCCAAAATTCCAAAATTCAATTTTGATTCTCCAAAACCCCGAGGAAAACTTGGAGTTCTCACTGAACACTCAACGTTTTCCACTTAAAACACAACACAACACTTTATAAAAAGAAAGTCAAAACATTTTAAAATGTATAAACACTCAATAATAAAAATATATATCTTAAACTAATCTTAACATAAATTACATAAATAAAGTAAATAATAATAATAAAAAAAAAAACAATGAATATGTCAAAAAACTTACCGAAGATGAGTTGCAACAACAATTCAATAGGAAGGCGGATTCATTACTTGAAAACGTAAACACCACACACACTAAGAAGACTAATTCGGCTATCATCAAAACACTAACCGTTCGCGAAAATTTCGTCGCATAGCGTCGCACTGCACAACCAAAAATTGCGTACGCGGAGAATAGTTATCGTACAAAATAACACCACAAATTGTACCGAGTTGTTGGGAACATAATTACAATGAACTTTATTAATTTTTTTTTTTGGTTTTCCCATTTTTTTTTCTTTTGTTTTTTTGTTTGCACTGCACTCGAATATCACTTTAGCGAAACAATAACAGACAATCGATGCATATAAATATATACACACGCCGATGTACACAATTCAAAACGAAATCGAATGGCGCGTAACAAGGGGAGCAGACAAGATAAATAAATAAAAACACTTACCTTTTTTAACACCACTCTTACTAAAAAAAAAGAGGGAAAACAAAACAAAACCGAACAACACGACGCGAATTGACCTAGTTTTGGTCAAGGATCAAAACAAACTTTTGCACTAGGCGAATTACGCACATTTTATCTCCCTTTGTTGCTCGTTTGTTATATCGTCGTCCTTGTCACTTACATGTAATTTTTCAAATTATTAATTTACACGATTTTGTCTCATTTACATGTAGATAGTCAACACACTCGCACTCACACAACACACAACTTTTATGTCAAAAGAGGTACAACATACTGCACCTTCATTTGGGTACAGTAAGGTACAAGAGCGAGGACACTTGTATAAATAATATACATATATTTTAGTTTATATACAATAATTTTTGTTTTTCAATATCAAAATTGTAATCTACATTAAAATTAAGCTAATTTAATTGAAACTTAATCTAAAATGTAAACAATTAAACGTAACGTAAGGTTACGAATCTAATATGGTAAGACACTTATTGCAAAAAAGATAGAAGTAATTTCCGGACGAATAAAGATTCTCTTTGCTGTGACAGTTCAACAAGAAAAGACGTGTTTTACTTAAACCGCATTTTTCCGACCCCTCTGTTTTACCCTACACACCCCAACAGTAGCCAAAATTGGTATATCTCACGTCTAGTGTAAAAACGATTGCAATGCGGTTTTCCTCAATACGAAGCATGTATCACAAAATAATAAAAGGAGTTTATGCAAATATGCACAAAAATATTTCATTTCATTAAAAAACATCTAAAAAAATAAAGCCCGACAAAAACATTGCGGTATATGTATTACTAAAATGATAACAAACAAAACATGAAAAAATATGGTTGCGCCATTTTTATTGGATTGTAATTCAATGTACATATGTATGTATAGTATGTATACAAATTATAACTGACGGCCAACTCTCTGAGTTTAGACCAGATTTGCCTTTAGGCAAGTTAAATGGGGTAGAAAGAGTAAGCAGGCTTTGCTTAGTAATTGATCGCACTATTTTGCACCAAAAATACGGTAATTTTGTGTACTGAACACTTACGCCATTGTGGGAAAAAATGGCAAGTGGAGTTGAAAAGAGCTGGTGATAGCTTTAAAAAGCGTAGATGTTCGTACTTTGGCTTCTAGACCAACACGAGGGCGAACTCTATCTTAGTTTAATTAAGTATAAGAAAAACTTACAAAAACAAAAATAAATAAAGAAATAAATAGATAATAAATAATAAATATAACCTGCAGAAAGGTATGAAAACATGAAAACATACGTGGAAAAAATATAAATAAAGGCTTCAAGGGCATCACTGAGTCAAACATAGTCATAGTTTTTATCTTCATAAAGCTAGTGCTTATCCAGTGAGACACCTCATCCTATATTAAGATGACTGTGATCAGTGGCCTATTTCTAAAATTCAACGACCGTTAGAGGAGACTCATAGCGCCCTCAAGTTCAAAATTCTAGGGCGGTCAAGATAAAATGACAGTTAATTTCTTGAACCTGCAAGATGGGAAGAAGCAGCCGAATGGTGTGTGACGTCATTTTATATGAAGTAATTATCTCGCCACTAAGATGTCATAAATCAGCGCCCAGCAAGTAGCAGAGTTAACCATTTTGTTTTTACCTCCCCACTCACCCGAAACATAATATTTTCTGCTTTGCTCCTTAAACCCCAACAAGAAAAAATTTATAAAAAAACAAAATATATAATTAAAAGTACTGTAATATGTTTGTGCTGGTACAAATGATGGAACTTATTCTTTTTCAATACAATCGCTTTATTTAATCCAACTATTCATCTAATCCAATTCACAATTTAATCGCTTATCTTAACCTTTTTACTTTTCTTTATCTTTTACTTAAACCACTTTATCACTGTGTTAATTCACACTTTAAATTAAACTGATGAACTTTATACTGATTTATACTGCAATGACATATTTCGAGAGGAATCGATGCCATCGAGTATTCTATACATTCTCCACTTTGCTATAAAATTCCATTCTACTCTCCACTCCCCATACATGACGCTGCTCACATTCAAATGGATATCACAATACTTAGTGTGAATCGGATTACGAAGTATGTATAACAATTTTTTCTCGTAAAATATAATATAATCTTAGTAGAGGATATAGTCAACAACTTGGTGAGCAGATTTGGAGCCCCAATGGAGCTATACTCCGATCAAGGCGAAACTTTGAATCAAAAGTCTTGCAGAAAGTGTGCCAATATCGGAATAAGGAAGACAAAATTGTTCGGTACATTCAAGTTTAGGAAGGGAGCAGTGTGATATCCATTTGAATGTGAGCAGCATCATCTATATTTTCATAGCAGAAGATTTATTTATTTGAATAGCAAAATACTCAATTGGGAGACTCAAAGTTTGGTGAATGGAGAATAGAAACGAGTGGAACAGAATATTCTCGAAATAGTACATATAAATATCAGCATATCCCAAAATTTACAAGTCAGTTTATCAATTGGATTTAAAGTGTGAATTAAGAGAAGTGAATAAGTGGTTTAAGTGAAAGAAGAGAAGCATAAGTTTTATTTATATTTTACATTATATTAGATTTTCGGTTGACTTTATTTTAAGTTGATATTGAATTACGTTTTAAGGATTTAGAGTGAAAGAAATGATAACTGTGAAAGAAATGAAAAAGTAGTTTGGTGTGTGTAAGAATTGACAAGTTTATTGAGTAAGAGGATGGAGTGATATGTACATATATAGCATCCGGATATTTGGGGATCTCCGGGTCAACAGGGTTTATCTGTCTAATGCAACCCTTTTTCCGCTATTCGTGGGAACAAAAAATGAGTTCAACAAGCACTATACAACACAATACAAATACAAACCAAGAACCCTTCAAAAACAGCTTAAGGGTTACAAGATCTCCAACACGCGGATTGCTGGAAAAATCGTGCAGAAGCAAAGACCAAGCCCAGTCGGTAGCTAAACACCGAATAAGTTGCAAGACTTCAAAATATGGAATTGCTCTGCGCTGACAAAACTTAAAAAGGAATTAGATGTCAGTAAGACGCAATCAAAATCCGCGACTTAACCACACGAAAAACTCGAGTTTTTACACGGACGAAGAAGAGCTAGACCGAGAAACAGACTGGATATTTAAAAAAAAGACTAGGGTAGAAACGCAAAGCTGTTTCCTCGCCTAAAAATGTACAAAAAGAAGCGCCAGTCATTCAAAATTACCAGCGCAGTGTTGAAGGCGAGAGGATGACCACAAGACGCGGTCTCCCCTTTTTAGCTATAATCAGAAAGAAATCGAAATTTTGCTACACTACATTGAGTAATAGCCTTTAATTTACTTTTAACAAATTTTCCTTATGAATTGCTTTTCCTTTTTGCATCTAAAATAAAATGGTTCTTATTTTTCTTATAAATTATAGGTATATATATATATATATATATATTTTCTATTTTCTTATTTTGAATTGTTCACCTTACTCTTAATAGTTTAATATAAAGTGACATTTGCCTCTACTTATGTTATTTAATACAAAATGTCATTAACTATTCTCGTATTTTAAGCTGCAACATATTTTACTTAGAAATTATTTGTAAATTGTAAAACGAGGATAATGATAAAAAGTTAAATTCTCGTATTTTAAGCTGCAACATATTTTATTTAGAAATTATTTGTAAATTGTAAAACGAGGACAATGATAAAAAATTAAATTCTCGTATTTTAAGCTACAACATATTTTATTTAGAAATTATTTGTAAATTGTAAAGCGAGGGTAATGATAAAAAATTAAATAAATAAATAATAAAAATAAATAAATAACTTTCGACAAAACCGAAAGCCTAGAAAGCATTTATTCTATAAATTCAATTTTGAGACTTGTTGTCAAAATCGAAACACCGCGGAAAAACTCGAGGCTGATTTCCCAATATATACGTTGTCAGGAATTCAGCAACAATAATCAATAACAACAACGTCAAAAATAACAACGCGCAAGTGAAAAGAGGAAAAACTTACGCGCAAATAGCAGGCAAATACGACCAACTGTGAATCAGCTGATTCTGCCTCAAATGTTTTCTGTTATTCTCGAGAGACTAGAAGAACTGACTAAAACAAATAAGATAATAGTCGAACGGCTTCTCAACCTCGAAGCAGATCTGTGTAATTAATCATGACAAAGGAGCTCAATATTCTTGCGTGAAATGCCAACGGCCTACAGAAAAAGCTTGATGAACTAAATAATTTTATTGAGGAAAAAGCAGTTGATATATATTTATTTCTGAAATTCACCTGACGACACAATCAACTAACTAAAAGGTTATCGCGACTACCACGCTCATCATCCATCGGGAAACGCAAGGGGCGGGTCATCCCTATTTATAAAAGACTGCATTGAACACTCTCTGGAAGCACAAATTGAACTTCAAAAATTTAAAATGACCAGGGTGCGCGCTAAAAATAAAAATTACTCTTTAAGTATATCCTCAATCTACTGCCAATCTCGCTTCAAAATAGAAAAAAAAAAGAATTCACAGACCTATTTAACGTTCTTTGACCAATCTTTATTATTAATGGCGATTAATGCGAAGAACATCTTTTGGTGTGACGATAAATTTATAACTTTTTGTTCCTCACAGCAAACTTCATTAAATTTATTTTTTATCACCAAATAATAATTCGTCGAAAGGGGAGGATTGTACACATATCCGGATCTGAAAAAAAAAAAAAAAAAATACAACAAACGTCGATATAGCTAACGTGAGTGGTCTAGTCTACACCTTTTTTTTTGTTTGTATCCGTATTGGCATACAATACTAAACAAAATTATTATTAAGTTCAAACAAATGACCAAAATGAAAGAAATAGCAATTAGGGTTTATTTCTATATTCCACATTTATTGTTTTGTTTGTTTAATTTTGAAAGTATCTGTTATACATATTACATTTCCTTTATGAATTTTTATAATTTTCATGATTAAGATTCTACTCTTTTTTGATCTTATTATTTTGTAAATACGATTAGATGTACATTTTTATAAAGTATCGAATATTAACTAACCCATTGACTGCCGACTACGGAATGTCTCGTAGTAAGCGTATGTACCAAAACTGCAGACTACGGGATATCTCGTAGTTTGCGCTTCAAGTTTAGATTGATTAGAATTGGTCACCGTTTTTATTTATTGCAGGTTGAGTCAGGAATTATTAGAATTATTAGTGTAAGAAACACATGAGCCTTTTATTTTCAAAGTGGTTTAAATTCAATATTGACAAAAAATGAGTTGAGTCTTACTTCAACAAATATCTTTTTATATCTGCACTAAGCAAGTCCAAAACAGTGCAATATTTCCATTAATTCATTAAAAGAAGCTGTTACGAGAAATTGCAAAAAAATTTGAAATTTGTAAAATGTAAAATTTTAAATATCTCGAAACGAAGAAAAGTGGATTTAAATCACTTTCAAAATGAACCGCTTACAGTAAATATAACTTTTTGTTTCAAAAGTAAGATTATTCGGTTATATCAAATTAATTATATATGTATATATATGAATGCATTACTAACATTAAAATATTTTTAATGTTGTGGCTTTGTACGATAAGCTTTAAAGCGAGGATCAACGAAGAGACCTGTTTTGTTGGCACACTGGACAAAAATACCTACTTTCTTTGCGTCGCTTTTGCTTTGTACACATTTGGTATGGCTTTGTAGGCATTCTTATTTTTGTGGGAGAAAAATTTTCCAAATAATGAAAATCAGACAAATCTGTATTACAAAATCCAGTTTCTCGTGCATTGCTGTCGTCGCCAACAACTAAATGCAAAATAACTGATTCCCTAAATTGAAGCAGCCGCAACTTGCTTTGATTATAAGTAAAACATATAAACATTATGCAGGAAGATTTCGACGAAGTCCAGAGCAATTTTCTTGTACCAACGGATGGTTTTTCTGAGGAATGAATAATAGGAAATACTTAGGTCGGAGCGATGAAAACCTGCCATTCCCAAAATGTAATCTCTGATTATATCTGGTTTAGTAGAAAATTTTCCATTTCGGGTTTTTACTTGAACCATATCCCCTTTGTGTATGTTGGCCATAGTTAAGACATCCCGTTTATCTTTCCATTTGTTAACCATAATAGATTCCGATCTATACCATTAACATTGTCCTCAGTTCACTTTCTTCTTGACCAAATTATTAGGATTGTCATTGTACCGCATACATATGTTGACTTATGTTACTTGTAAGATCTTTCGCGAGTCCAACTGAATTATAATAATTGTCCACGAATAGCTCATAACCATGATTTAAGAAACCATCCATCAAAGCCAAAACAAGATTTTCAGCATAATTTTTTTACTTTCAACACCAGTCCTCCAGATTCGTAAAGTTTGACGCCATACTTATGCCATTTGTTTTTTATATACTGTCAAAAAAGTAACCTTCTTCGCCAAAGAACTCTCGCTTCATCAATACACAATTTTTTTGCCGGCGGTCTTTAGTTACGTTGAAGTGTTCTGATATAGGATTAGTCTTGCATAATCAGTCATCAATTTGGTCCTCATTATTGTTGAAATGTAGAAATCTCAGTGTTAGTTGAAAACGATTTCTGGACATTCTCATCCCCCAAAAGTCGAAATTGTAGAGTTCGTTTTTCTTCCAATAATTTTCAATGGATGGTAAACTAATTGCGCCGGTGTGCATAAGCAAGTCAAAGAAAACGCGTTGTTATCCTATCAATTTCGCAGGCGGGAGTATCATAATAATTTGCTTTTTCTTGGGCAGCATAGCGATTGGTTTCTTCAAAAATTTTATTTAAAAAAATATTCTGTAAAAAACAGGTCGAAGAAATCCCTTGGCGATTTTATATTATCAAGAATTATTAACCCAGGATTTCCGTTAAAGTCAAACAGTGGTGGATCCCTTTTATCAGTTGTCCGATTATTAGCATCGTCTTGATATGTGATGCTTATCGATGCTTCACCGGCAGGGCTATGACACTGCTCACTCGATGAAGTTGATGGAATCCTTCGAAGCCGTTTTGCTGGGAAAGGTTACATCTCATCTTCAATTTCAGAACTAGACTCGGTCTCCCATTCATTACATCCTTCCAAAACAATATCACTATCATCCTCAGAGATCTCTTTCTCGTTGGCAGAAACTTCTCCTTCCGAAAATATTGTCATCGTCACGATCCATTTCTCTAGGTTGAGGAAATAACTTTACTTGTACTTTCTAAGATAAATATTTTTATTAAATATCACTTACTAAATTCACATGTTCTTTTACTTCTACAAAAACTTTCCGATCGCCTTCACATTTTTCTTATCTCTAATATATGTAAATACGTTATGAAGCAAATCTTGTTTTTTTAAGTTTGTGTCGATTTTCTTATCTCTAATATATGTAAATACGTTATGAAGCAAATCTTGCTTTTTTAAGTTTGTGTCGATTTCGTTGAAATCGTACACTCACTAATTGGTTTTGTCTGCTCTTTATTACTTGCCAGTCTATTTTATTATTTACAACTCTTTGTAGATACCGTCACCTTATAGGTCATTACATATCTGTATTAATGTCTATCACCAGATAAAATTAGGATACAAGCTTGCAAAATCAAACGTTTTCGTATAGTAAAATTTTTATTGAAAAAAATAACGCTACGTGATATCTCGTAAGCAGCGGGCAGGACAAGAATCTTATTTAGTGACGCTAGCTACGAGTTATCACGTAGTATTATTTTTTACATAAAAATTACTGTAAATGCCATTTCAATACTAAATCTGTGACTTAGTATTATCATAATTTGGAAAATTTCATGTTTTATTTAAAATAAAATCTTGGCTACCAGGGCAAGACGCTCTAAATTTGCCTGGCAGTCAATGGGTTAAGTGAATTTCATGATCAATAACTACGATCCCCTTTGGATCTTTTGAAGAGATCGATTTTTTTTATTTTTTTTTTATATGAAAACTATGAATTATGTTTGAGATCCCCGATCCCTTCCCTTCAAGAATTTTTTTTTTTTATAAAATTTATATATTTTTTTACGAATTTAAGTAAGCAATATTTTTTATTTCATGTTTATTTTCATTTTATTTTTGGTGACCTTTTGGATACCTTCAATCAAATGAATAGCTTGATACTCTTGTATTCGGATGTGAGTTGTCTTTGGAGTTTAGTATGAGTTTCTTTTCGAGGGGGGGGGGGGTTTATTATATACCACTAATATACTTTTAAAAGCTAAAGCTAAAGTAATTTTTGAGTGGATTTTAGCTACCACGGTGTTGGTCTTGACTTATCATTTACAGAATAGGGGTGGGTTATACTTGAGGAAATATCCCCATCTTATTCTTTCCCTTAAACACAAGTTTGATAATTGAATTGGGACTCATACCCAAATAGGGTAAATCCACAAATATTGATTAGAGATAATTTCGGGCCATTTCTTATGATATATTTTTCTCAAATAACATCGTCTAGAAGGAATGTCAATACAGTAGCATAGTTCGGTGAGGCAATGGTAAAATCCCCTCCAATCCGGCTAGCGTATTAAACGGAGCAAGACTAGCATGCTTTCCGCTACTTGCAGCCTTCCATTTTTGCCCATACTGGCTATTGGCTATGCCTGTATTCCAGTGGTCATAAGGGTGAGTCAAAGGTGGGAGGTTAAGTCCATTATGGATATAAATTTTCGTTACAGGTTGACGCCCAATTTGGGGCCCGAATTGTCCTTACACTTTCGATGTAAAGCCTTTTATCTTTAACCAGTTAGATACTTTTTCAATTGCTACAGCCCTGTTTTCATGGAACTGAATTTTTTGAAAGATAATGGTTTTGGCTGATGAATGCTTGCTCCTAGAAAGATAAAGGTCCTAAGATAGTCCCAGCTTCAAGTTTTTTCTTAGTTGATGGTTATGGTTTGGTATCTTTTGGGTCAGATCATCCGTTTGCTCTCTTAGTGGTACGAAGCTTATCCTATGACATACTAAGTTCTTCTTTAGCATCGTATGCTCGTACTCTTGTCTTTAACGAAACCAATGTCTAAACTAAATGCATGGGTTGACCGGTTTCCTCATTTATGTTTGTTGCTACGAGGTGCGCAGTTGACAAATATTATTTTTCTTATCCAGTTATAAACTTTATAAAATTATTTAAACACTGTGTTTTTAAGAAACTCATTCATTTCCTTATAGAGCCTTACATCCGACCAAAGTTAATTAGATACATTTTTTTTCCAAATACGAAAAGTGATATAGCGCTATTACCATATTACATGTTTTGATTTCTTTTTTATCATATTATCAAACGAACGATGTTTTATATTTTTTTAAATCTATTGATTTCAAAATTTGTTTTATTTCCGTTTCATGATTCCTCCGGTGCCTTATTCTGAGGTTATTACGTCTCAGAAAATCTAATTGGCCCAATGTGAGTATTTCACTTGGTTCGTTGAAAAAAAACAGATTTTACGACGAATGAGACCTAATTTGTCGAGAAATTAGAATGGCTAAGCTATTGCCGAAACTACATCCAATAATTGAAAACAATCCACCGCGAGATCGCATGCAAAAAATCCTCAAGGTTCTAATAGTGAGACTGATAAAGATACAGTAGGGAGTGAAGGTGAGCTTTTTTAATATGTCCCAGAACTACATTCAATAATTGAAAACAATCCACCGCGAGATCGCATGCAGAAAATCCTCAAGGTTTTAATAGTGAGACTGATAAAGATACAGTAGGGAGTGAAGGTGAACTTTTTCAATATGTCCAAGAAGTAGTATCTGACACGGTAGGACTTGACGGCGTGGAAGATATGCGTTTTACTATAGACAAACTGGAGAAGAATCGTGAATATTTTCGAAATAAGATTTCGAGTCTTATTCAAGAGCTATTCAGTTCAACCACTCCAGCCCTTTTGGTCCCTTAGTTGCTAACACATCTCCCATATTAGTGCAATATGCTCTCAGTAGATAATTCCGATACACCAAGAATTCTTCATCAATTTTCTTCTAGTAAACCAGAGATAGATACGTTTATATCTACAAATCTACCTCCGTCGGTAGCCAAACTTTGGCGGGATATTTTATCATCTCTAATTTCCATCTCTGATAAAAATGTATACCTTAAATTAAATAATAAATAATAAAGAAAAATAATTTTTCAAGTTTCTCAGCCAATTGTTTCTAAAAATATATCCCTATTTCGAAAGAGGTTTAGAAAAACAAGACAACAATATCAGTCCATTGCAGCCACTTTATTGTACAACTTTCCCCGATTTAACAAAAAACCTAGCATTTACAATTGCTAGGCTGACGGCAAAACCAAAACTTAAAAAAACTCTCGAACCAAAAAACCGAACGACGATCCGTGTGACGATCTGTCACATGGAATCAGGGATGAAAAAAACGCCCTGTGGAAATTTGCACTGGCAGCAAATTGTTTGCTGAACCTATGGGCTGCTCAGCTGGGCTGGGTTCAGGAAAGTAATTATGGAGAAAATTTTACTTTAAAAGAATTTAGTTATTAAAGTTAGGTGCCATGCACTTTTTCCGATCGGAAGTACAAATCCCTATGTTGTAATAGAAATCGAAAGGAAAATCGCACAGAAAGAAAAAAAGATTAGAGAATCCGTTTCTCTCGTACGTTACAAGATGGGCTTATTTCCAAGAAAAGAGGAACAATATCAGGCCGAAAGACGGCAGCAATACAACGTTCCTTTTAAGACGGGGTAAAAAGGGTACCGCAAATAAGCATGAGTCGCTAATAGTGAAGCCAGACACTAGTATTACCTATTTCTTACCTACTTCTACGTATTTAATAAGGGGTACTTATCCTTCCTTTCCTTAAACAAGTTCTTCATCCGTAGGACTACCTCCTAGTCTTCCTCTGTCAGTTACGAATTCATTCTTGTTTCCTCTCAACTTCCTGTTTTTTTTTTTAAATTTTAGCATTCCTTCCTTTTTTTTCTTTCGACAAAACGCTCGCGCTTTTTTCCCTTTTTTTGTTTTTTTTTTGCTTAACTATTCTCCAAATTTGGTTTAAACTTTTTGATGGTCAACCAAGAAGTGGTTAACTCTATCCCATAGCTATTAGCTAGGACCATAGGTCTCACGCATATATTCACATTCACTCCCCGTTCAGACGGGTGCAAGGGGCTAACTTTGGCCCGTCACTCTCATGGAGACTCCTGTCTCTTCTTTTAGTGGACCTATTGGTTGTCGCCTCCGACAAGCATAAAACCAGAAAAACAGAGCTCAAGAACCCACCAATTCTTTCCGCTAATATACTTCTAAGAGGAGACAACGGGAATAAAGTGAACGCGTGGGGCAAAAAGCGTATCGCGTCTTGCTCCAAACAGTTATTTTAACGGACCGTCCAGCCTACCTGTTGTGGTTGATCTTTCAAAATACTAGGAAAGTGCACCAATGGCTAATGTACCCATGGCTTCACACCACCCTTATAGGATTTCGAAGAACCAATGGAAAAGAATATGAATGAATGAGGCCAAGAAAAAATGGAAAGAGTAGAACTTGTTGTGGTAAATTTTACCGCAACAAACCCCAACCCTACCACCAAGGAAATGTTTTTATTTTGCAAAGCAGCTTAAGTCATTTCCAGAGGCTTCTTTGGGTCAAGGATGAGAAGAACATCAGGGCCAATACACCAGTCTTAATCCCATATTTAAATATTGGTTCATATAAAAAGTCTCCGCGGTGTTTTGGTACATTTTTGAAAAAAAATTTCTTTATTCAAAACCAGTTTCAACCAAGTAATACTGGTCATACTGGTCATGATTATCTATGACCTTTTGCCATTTTCTGGGTAGCTTCATAATTCCATCGGTGTAGAACTTCTGTGGCTTATCAGCGGAAAACTTGACCAAATGATTTTCAGCGGCTCTTCGATCGTTAGCGGTAAACCTAAGTTGGGACCCGTAGGCTTGTCACAGACACAGACTGAAAGCACACCAAAAAGAAGGAACACATTATCCTCTAGTTCCCTACACACCACTTTTGCTATTGCAGACCCCAACGCGAAAAGTAGCTGGAATTTTGTAAAATAGTAAACGACTGACAGTATACATATATGACCTATTCGATTTTGGAAGTGGGCCTACCAAGTCAACCAGAATCATCTGCTACGGTTTTGAAATACCTATCCTCTCTGTCATAAGACCAGCCGGCTTGTCGTTCACTGGCTTCGCTTGTTGTCAAACTTTACAATTTTTAACATATCTTGTGATATCGTACCTCATTTTAGGCCAATAATACTATTCTAAAACTCTAGCGCAAGTCTTGCTAACCCCCATAGTTACGTCACCATTTGACATTCCCTTTCCTCCTACCATTAACTCCTCCCATAAGTCAGGTTTGATCATGTACAGTTACGTCACCATTGACCTTCCCTTTCTCTTTTACCAATAAATCCTCCCATAAGCCCGGATTGATCATTTGAAAGCCACATGCACCAAAAGAACACGAGCAACCATTTTTGCACTATTAGCAAGACGCTCAACTCAATATCCTCCATACGCGCCATCTATTTGACAACTGCACAAACAAGCTGCATTCCATTCCCACGGAAGGAAGCTTGATGCAGACTGTAGAGTAATCATTTTTAGAATTTATAAATACACCTGTGGTTTAGAGAGACACACACTTGTTCAATTCATTATACATAGCGTTAAGATCGTTTTTTTGTAATACAGTTCAAATAAATAAAAAATATATTTTTTTGCTCCTCCGCTCGAGCAGCAACATAATTCCATATGTCCTGATACGGACCATCATGACATTCTTTTAAAATTCCTAACCTAACTGACTTTCCTACTACTAATTTCCATTCCTTACTATCTTTGTGTACTATCACGTGGTTCAACTTCACAAACTTAAAGATTAATACCATGCTCCAATTTCCACGCTGAGAAAACTAACGGATTTGCCTCAACTTTAGCCATCATTTTTTAGCACCTAAGCATCCGATTCCGCTTCCGAGAATTCGGCCCAATTCCGAGACTCCACGCGATAACATATCGTGTACCACATGTTCTTTACCCTTTCGGTGGACGATGTCAAAGTTGAATTATTGTAGCCGAACTACCCAACGAGCTAGTCTACCCTACGGGTCCTTCAGATTGTTAAGCCATAACAATGAGTAGTGATCAGTCACGACCGTGAATCGAACACCTTCGATGTACGGCCGTAACTTTTCAACCGCCCACAGCACAGCTAAACACTCATCTCACAACTGTTCAGCGATCTGCTCAAGCAGCACATAACTTCTTCTCCTTATTCGAAATTTTGCGGAAGCACGGCTCCTATCCCGTAGTCCGAAGTATCTGTCTGCACCACAAAAGGTCGCTCGAAATTTGGACACGTCAATACGGTGGCCGTTACCAGACACTCTTCACTTTCCTTAAACTTTCTTCACAATCTTTTGTCCAAGAAAATTTCCTATTCTTCTTTAACAAATCTGTTAAAGGCCTAACTAAATTCGCAAAATTTGCTACAAACCGTTTGTACTACAACACTGTCCCTAGGAAACTTTTTACTATTTATCCTAACCATGCTTTCCACCTTTTCCGGATCTACATGTAATCAGTTCCTATCGACAACATACCGTAAGAATTTCAAAAACGACCTGCAAAAGTTGTATTTTTCCTGTCCAACTTTCAACCCTGCTCCAAACAGCCGTTTAAAAACATCTTCCAATACTTCAAGATATCGCCTGCCACGTCGCAGGCGCTTTATATAAGCCGAATGGCATGCGCTTGAATTGGAAAAGGCCTCTTTTTGGCACCCCAGTTCAGCCTGTTCCAGCTCTGACTTTTTCCGTAGAACCGATATCGAAGCCACAAACTCTTTACTCGAAAAGCTCCATAAGTAAGATCTTAGATTCGGGACCGCCTTCCCCGAAACTAAAACAACGAATACTACTACTACTAGGGTCTGGGTTGTTCCTACTAACAACCGCAACCCGGACTGGGTTTTCTACCGTCGCGTAAGCCAAATAAGGTTGAAGTAAATGCCGACCGCGGGAACTTGCAGGTGGGACAAACGCTTCAACTTTTTTTTTATAATTTCGCCCTCGCACCAAAGGGACATGAATATCCTTTTACTGGCTTTTCACCAGGGCGCGGGCGGGTGGTATAGTAGCTTGAAACTCAGGTGTATTAGGTTTCGATATTTTTCCCAGAGGTAGTTGTCAAACTGGAGCCAGTGCATCCTCAACCAGTGGGTCTTTAGTACGTGCTAGTTGTTAGTTCGTTACATTTTAGCCCAGCCAGCAACGACTCCAACATCAGTGTTATGCCTTTATGTCAGAATTGACGCGGACGGCATTTTCATATAACTGCATTCAAATTCTATGAAAAGAGTTTTTCAGAGAATTGCCTCACACGGGATTCGAACCCGCGACCCTCTGCTTGAGGAGTCTATGCACATACCACTACACCACGGCCACCCCCACTGTCTCACTGTCTCTGACTTGGCATCGCCCAGGCTCAATTGCGTTTAGTAGAACAGTGAAATATTTTGTTGAAGGATCGCTTATTTCCTTCTTTCAGATAGGGAATAATACAAGCTGTGAAACATCTTTTCCATCGTTACGGCGTATACGCCGAGAGTTTCTTAAGGTCGCACCCGAGTTATCCTCCCGGTTTTCTTTTGCTTCTTGGTCATCTTCAGCGCCCTGAACATAGAAGCAACTCGGTCTTAATATTGCCCCTTTCAGCAATATCCTATTTACGCCGCACACTCGCCCTATCAATTCTACCCGTGGTACACTTTATCTTTGTGATGAACTTCAAGTACTCCGAAGACCTTGGATCTACTGGTGGGTCCTCAAGAAGATTTTTAATCTCACTCAATTTCAATCTGACCGCCATGCTATCTTGTGCGAGGGTTAATGGGTAATCCCTTTGAGTACCCATCGACTCCCGACGCTCCAGAAGCCAAACTGACCTTAAGGACTTCCTCATCGCGTCCATGGTTCCAACCGAAAGACAGCGAGCCTCCATCTCATAGTTCAGTTACTCTTGTGATAACCGATTGATTTCCATTATTTTAAACAAACTCACCAACAACAATTACAACAATTACACAGCACAGGGATTTAAGCCAATAAAAAAACCACTCACACACGACCTAAGAAAAGATTGAGCTACCGAAAAAAAGTAAAGAAATTTTTCACAAGACACTGTTGCACAAACTCCAAAGCTCAATAGGAAACTGAAACCATAATGAAACACAAAAAAACGCACCCTAAATCAAGCAAGAAAAACCCGAAGAGATCCAAGTACAATTGAGCCACACACAACAAGAAATGATGATTTCAAAAAATAAAAACAAATTTACGAAAAACGAATGTGTTAAATGCAAAATAAGGTAAAATACTAATTTTAAAATGAATCAAAATATAGTAAGAAAAAACGGAATACGCATGAATGCAATGAAATAAACATTTACATATAGTATATGTATATGTATATTTAAAAAGAACATGATACCAAAAATCAAAAAAAAAAAAAAAATTAAATTCAAGAAAACAAAATAAAATATCCTAACTTAACAAAATGCACTTATATACTAAACATTTATAAATTTCTCAAAAAAAACCACAGACAGCGGTTGCTGTCTGTATAGCCGTTGAGTGTTTGTATGTATGTATCAAATGTATATATGTATATTGAAATATATGTGGATATACATATGTCTATATCTATATGTAGGCCATGTGTTTGGGAATATTTGAACTTTAATTAGTATACTCGTACACAATGTCAATTATTAATTGCTTATATTATTAACTCATTAATCATACCGCTATGTACTATCTTGCTATCATTTGTAAATTCTCATTAACTTAGTTTGATTGCCTATAGTAATCTCGTATTTGCCAAACATTGTACACTTTACACTATCCTATTTTCAATCATATGCATAATTCAGCTTCTCTCATTAAATTTTATATTTAATACAATTTTGATAATGTTTGATTAACTCATACTCACTGTATAACAGTTATTGTCATACGAAGTTGAATTCAAATTGATTTTAATTGTGTCTCGGCCATTTTGATCTTGATTGTCTCACAATAAAGACCTCTGGTCGCTGCACTTGGTATTGTATAACTTTATTGAATATTTGTTTTATTTTACCGCTGGAGCTGAACTAGTGCAATATTATCTCTGGACGCTTTTTTTTCGGTTTTGCACACATTGACGACATCGATCATTCGTTCTTCAACATACATATTTGTGGTCCTTCAAGTGTGAACCACTTATAAGAAAAGATATAAAAGTCTGACTTACATATGATCCAGTTGATGCTACCGATTTAAGTTTCGGTTCGTAAAATAACCAGATAGCTTGCTATATTTACCTAAGAGAGAAACAAAGCAAAAGTAAATAGGTTTACGACAAAAAAAACCAATACTTCTCTAAGAAGCAATCTGCGCAAAATGCAATGGCACGGAAAATCCATACTTTTTTCTTCGCAATTTTGTTTGACCCCACGTTGGCCGTCAAAAATGTTGCACATCTTCCCCCGATTAAATAAAAACTCATTGTCTCCAATTGCCTTGCTGCCGGCAAAACCAAAACTTAAAAAAACGTTCGAACTTAAAAAACAAACGACGCAGATGTTGGTTAAGATCCGTGTGACGATCTGTCACTCGGGATCAGGGATGAAAAAAATGCCCTGGGGAAATTTGCACTGGCAACAATTTGTTTGCTGAACCTATGGGCTGCTCACCTAGGCTGGGTTCTAATTTCACTTTAGAAGAATTTAGTTATTAAAGTTAGGCGCCATGCACTTTTTCCGATCGGAAGTGCAAACCACATGCTATAATAGAAATCGAAAGGAAAATCGTACAGAAAGAAAAAAATTAATGAATCCGTTACAAGATGGGTTTATTTCAAAGTAAATAGGAACAATATGAGGCTGAAAGGCGACAACAACACAACGTTTCTTTTAGAATTTTTTTACAAAATTTAAAAGGATTCACCCGGGGTAACACGACACTATAAATGAACAATATAAAAACTTATTTCTACGTATTAAACAAGGGGTACCTATCCTTCCTTTCCTTAAACAAGTTCCTGGTCCGTAGGACTACCACCTAGTCCTCCTCTGTCAGTTTTGAATTTGTCCTTGTTTCCTCCCCACTTCCTGTTTTTTTCTCTAAACTTTAGCATTCCTTTTTTTCTTTTGACAAAACGCTCGCGTTTTTTCCCTTTTTTTCTGCTTATCTCCTTTTTTTGTTGTTTTTTTTTTATTTTTTGCTTAACTACTTTCCAAATTTGGCTTAAACTTTTTGATGGTCAACCAAGAAGTGGTTAACCCTATCCCATAGCTATTAGCTCGAACCGTAGGTCTCACGCATACATCCCATTCACTCCCCGTTCAGACGGGTGAAACGGGCCAATTTTGGCTTTTGTGTGCAACCCTCCGCAAATTTGCTGAAGTGTGCCATCGTTCCTTGAACCTCCATTGCTTTCCCTCTCTCATACACACTCATGCAAGTCGCATTCTTATTTCCCACATCTGGGGAAATTTTTCTAAGACTGGGATTTCCCTTTGGCCTCTCAGTCCCTCTCAAAATAAACAAAAAAGGAAAAAGATAATTTGCCAACTCGAGTTCATCCTTTCTAATCATTTTTAATAATGATCACTTCATTCGATCATTCGGTGAGGGCGAAACGAGGAACTACTCATACGACGGGCCTTTGTGGAGGATGTTCTACTTTTGGAACGCTACCCAATACAAACTTAACGACACCTCTGTGAATCCTTTTGTTTAGTGTTTCGGTAGTAAGGCTATTTCTTTTAAAAATTGCTTTGTTTTTTCTTTTTGTATACTATAGGTAATTCCGGTGGGTGACCCTCCGTCACCGAGTATAGCGTCGGTGATATCAATTATACGCAGTGGGTTCTCTCATGGAGACTTCTGTCTCTTCTTCTAGTGTACCTATTGGTTGTCGCCTCCGACAATCATAAAAGCAGAAAGACAGAATTCAAGAACCCACCAATTCTACCTTCCCGCTAATATACTTCTCAAAGGAGACAACGGACATAAATTGAACGGGTGGGGCAAAAAGCAGATTGGCAGAAGAGACAGTGATGGAGCGGAGAGGCCTTTTAAGGCTAAGGAAACTAGACTAGAAACTAGATTAGAGCTTTTAATTAAAACGACGATCTAATTTTTGTTCTATTGTTTAAATTTCTTATTTTAATTAAATTTTTTTAGTTCGTTACTTTTAGAGTACAATATTGTAAATAAATTTAAATTTAAATGAGTTGGAACAGGACAACCTTGGGTTCATTTTGGTCTGATGTCTCTCTCAATCAAGTCGCAAATAAACATAGCGGCGTCTTTTTTAAATCTGTAAAAGAGAACATTTTATTTTTTAGCATTTTCTTTTGTAACTTCTGTTGAAATGATTAGTACATTCTTACCTATAATTTCTTTTGAATTCCGCATGTGTATTGTTCAAATGGATTAAATCTGCTTTTATACACTTTTCTTTTTCTACTTTGCTCCACATTCCTTAAAATATTAAAATCACGAAAAATACGTTCGTCTGACTTTTTTTTGTTCAAATAAGGTTTCTTGAATTGTCACTTTCGATTGGACTTAGACTAAAGTCGACTTTAGTAAAAATTTCCTGTTATTTCTACGAGTTTCGTGTGGAAAAAGGTTTAAACAATTAAAAAAAAATTATACAGAATTTTGTTGGTGCACTGTTTTCTATTGTTGCATAATAACAACAATTCGAATCGGTAAACCAACTGACTCGCATCCATTATTTTTTTCTCACAGTTATCTCGCTATTTACGGTCGTAGTGATGTTGCTTTCCACCCCAATGAAATCAATGTTCCAATTCGGAATTCAACATCCATGGCTAAAATTACATCAGCGATGTAAAGCGATGTATAGTAGTGTGTCATATCAGCTTATTCCTCGAGCACACATCACACAGTTAGAGAAAAGATTCCTAAAAGAACGGCATGATAATATGAGAAAGCCAATCCGAGCGGTCTTAACAGCTTCTTTAAGAATTGTAACTGGTCGTTATGTCTCCTCGGTAACGACGTGGATGCATACATAGTATCAAACCAAAAGAAAAGGCGTAGGCTGTCAGGGTTTTTCGGTTCTTACAAGACCGAACCTACAGAGGAAAACCGAAAGAAGTTCAAACGAGCCATGAATGGCTGCAACGTCTTACTTAAGCATGTGAAATTTCAATACGACCAAAAACTGAGGCAAAAAATACTACAATGTCCTGAAAATAATAAAAGCTTTTGTTCTGCCTCATCCTTCATTCAATGCTCATTTAAAATGACATTCCAGCTCTCAGCTCTTTAAACAAAGCCAGTCTGTTTGCTGCGCACTTTGTGTCCAGCTCAACACTTCCAGATTGTGCTTTATATCCGCCTACACTTGAGTGCGCCGAATCTTCAATGTAGTGTAGTAGCAAGAGTACTTAAAGATTTTAAAATATATAAATCCGCTGGCCCAGCTGGTATATCTCCCCTTCCTCTGAAAACCTGTTCTACCATGCTGACATAAGCACTGCGTAAGCTTTTTCATCGATATTATTGTCTAGGACTCTTTCCGAGCAGATGGAAAACAGCATTTGTCTAGTCCATCTCTAAGAAAGGCGAATCTTCTTCTCTCCCCTCCTACAGTCCCATTATATTTACGTCCCTTCCTCACAAGGTCATATAAACGTTGATAAACAGTCAACTCATGAAATTTCTCAAAACACGAAATGACCGGCATTAAGGTCTTCGTACTAAAGCAACAGGTCCACTAGTTATTTAATTTAATTTTGGCTTAAGTATTAAGCCTTCCAAATAACAACAATTAAAGGTTAGGTGTTAAAGGAAGGGTAGGGGAGATCACGTATAAAACGGGAAGTTCTCAGGTTAAAATCAAAATCTCAGGTTTGAGTTGACTTTACGTAGCATGCGGGAGATTGATTCATTGGAACCATAAAAGGTGGGATGGGTTGGAATATAGAAGAGACTAGAACAGCGTATATTGCGACGATTAATGTTGATTAGATTTGTAGGGGGAAGCGCAACCCACAGAAGAACAGTCGATGAACAAAGATCATTTCAGCTACGTCTCTGCGAGGGTATTCAGGTTAAGAAGCTTAGGACGGTTTCAATAGGGAGGTAAGATAAAGGGGTCATCCAAAGGGAGTCTTCGAAGAGCAAAACGAAGAAAACGACGTTGAATGTTCTCGATTCAGGATATAACATATGAACTCGCTAAAAGGGGGACAACGTTTGGCTGGCATATTCAAGAAGGGGTCGGACAAGGGAAATGTAAAAAGACCTTGTCACATAAAGGTTCCAAAATTCTTTTGACTATAATTTAATAACACCAAGCGATGAGTTGGATTTAAGGATTATCTTATCGATATTCGAACGGAAATTTAACTCTCTCGTTAAATATTCTAAGGTCGCGAACGGATTAAACCTGGGGTACAAGTTGTTCATGTAGAAAATAAAGTCAAGAAGGAGATTGATTGGACTTACGTGACAAAGTTATAGATTGACATTTGGAGACATTAAGTTCAAAGCAAACCTATCGAGATCTTCTTGAAGAAGAATAGAGTCTTAAAGTTAAGAAATAGTTTTGGAGAACTTAGTGTCGTTGGCGTAAATGGATAGGGCGGAGTGTTTAATAATCCTCTCAAGATCGAAGAAGAAGAGGAGACACAGATGGCTGGCTTGTGGGGGAAGTGGCTAAAAACGGGGTTGAGAAGGCTGACCTAAAACGAACGCTATAATAACTGTTTTCCAGATAAGAAGATATTCATTAAAACAACATGGGGTCAAAATTATGGCAAAACAATTTGAAAAGGATCAATTGATGAAAAACCGAAGCATACATCAGTCTGGCAAAAGCTAGATAGTTGCGTTGATATTTATAAGGCATTTGACAGAGTTTGGCATCAGATTTTTTTGTATATCCATACATGCATATTCATTCATGCATACCACCTTGATCAAAAGAATTAATTGAGAAAATTAAAAATACAAAATTGTTCACCTAAATCTATCTTGTCCCCTTCAAAGTAATCCCCATCGACTGACTGCAACACACTTATGCCAACGCGTGATCCAATCTTCGAAACATTTTTTATATTCGGTTTTCGGTATGTCCATTAGTGCTTCCTTCGATTTTTCCATTACTTCATCTCGGCTGCTGAAACGCGTTCCCCGTAGTGGTTTTTTAACTCAATCGAACGAAAAGAAGTCACAGGGAGCCAAATCAGGTGAACTTGATGGCTGTTGGATAGTATTTGTTGCATTTTTCGTCAAAAAAATTACGAATAATCCACGAGTTTTCTGCCCACAATTCTGGTCTCTTTCGGCGAATTGCTTCACGCAACCGTCTTATAAAGCCCAAATAATGCTCTTTGCACTACACCGTTGTAATCCATGAAAACTGTGAGCATTACCTTCTTTTTTGACTGAAAACGACGTGGTTTTCGTGGTCTCGACTCATTTGGTGAACGATATTTACTTGCCTGATGTCTGATGTATCGTACTCATTAACACTCCAGTCTCCAGTAATGATCCTTTTGATGAATGTGCAATCGGATTCAGTGTCGCAAATAATTTTTTTTTTTTTTTGCGACGTCAACACGGTCTCTTTTTTGTATAAAATTGATGTCTTTTGGCACCAGCTTTGCTGCTACACGACGGACATTAACCAAAATGTCTTGGACGGATATTTTCAAGTCCTCCGCTATCTCTCTGATGGTTAATTTGCGATTATTGACCAACATTTCTTTTACTTCATCAATGTTTTCGTCGGTTTTCGATGTCGATTGCCTGCGTTCACCGTCTTTGAATGACTCACGACCACTTTTGAACATCTCGTGCCACTTTGAAACGACCGTTTTCTTTAGAGAATTGTTGCCAAAACAGTTTTCCAATATTTCCAACGTTCGCGCATCATTAAATCTATTTTCTACTCAAAATTCAATACATGTTCGTTGTTGCAAATTTAAGTCTATTTCTAAAATTGTAAAAAATTGCCAACACAGACAGAGATAGATGTACTCTTGGCTACGTAACTTTTACAAATGTCAAGCTACGACGTCAATGAATGTCAACAACAGATGCACTAAAAAAAAAAAAAAAAAAACAGAACTCAAATCGGAACAATGGGAACGCCACTCGGTGGTTATTCCGTTTTTTTTTTTTATCAAGATGGTATATGTTTACAAAGTAAGTCAATCGCATCCTAACAATAAAGTTATAACCAAAGTCAACCGAGTGTTTTATTAAACCTTTACACATACATTCAGAAAGCAGCAGTGATACATGGATATGGCATCGAATGATCGATCTGGAATGTGTCTTGGCTTAAACAGTTCTATGCATTTTGAAGTTCTGTTGTTGAGCTGTGGACAGATGTGGCATGATGAAACAAATTGTTTGCAGTCCTTGTCCATTTTAGGTCCTTGGCTTGAGCTATGGAGATACTCGTTTCATAATTTGATTCAATAATTATGTGAGATACTCATATGGTGTTGTCTGTGATACGAGGTAGTGAATATGCACAAACATTGCTTTTGCCGCTTTTACAATTATGTTAAACTGTATAGTTGTATGATTGTAAATATATTATCCAACGGGAGAATTTTCGGTTGTTTTTTCCATTTTGGAGAAGGCATTGTCCGTGATGATGATGGATTGTTTAAGATAGGTGTGGAATTTTTTTGCAATTGTACAGTGTACTGCAAGGCTTTCAATTTGATTGCTATTTGATTCAATTTGCTAAGGTTCTATTTGCGTAGACGACAACGACTTTTTCGAGTCTTTGCATTTGTAATAGTATAGCTCCCAGCCCGGTGAGCGATACGTCTATTTGTACTTTCGTAGCACAGTCGTTCTGAAAATGCGCTAGTATAAAAAGTAACTTTAGCTTTTCTTTTACCAGATTTTGTGCTTCGTCAGCCACTTTTGTCCACACGAACGGTGTTGTATTGATAGAATTTTGTTTTGGTAGAGCTTTTTTCGAGAAGCCTTTTATAAATCTTCTGTGGTACGAAGCGAAGGCATGGAAGGACTTTGGTATCTGTCGATTAAATTGGTGCGTTGAGGATCAGGACGAATACCCTTGGTTGAAATTTCATAACCTAAAACAAAAATTTCTTTAGAGATATACGAAGACTAGATTATTAAATATATGGTTGCATCTTCAAAGGTTGCAAGAGCAGAGTCGATGTCACCTGCTGATTGTCCTACGTCGCGTCGTTAATATAAGTGATGGAATATTTTGATACGGAGAATGTATTTTTCATGATCATTTCCATTGTGTTTGGGGCGTTTCATAACCTAAGGGGCATTTTCAAAAATTCGTACATGCTATCTTGCGTGATAAATGCTGTTTTGGAATGATGGGTTTAAAGTTACTGTCATTATGCAGTTTCCACGTCCATTGCCGATAGAATGGGACTGAACTCGTCAGCGAAACATTCAACTACGTCATCAATATTTGGTGGTGGAAAATTGTCTTTAACCATTTTTTTGTTCAGTGCTGTGTAGTCCACAGTTGCCGCCTTAGCGTGCTGGAATGGTTCGGTTGATTAACGATAACGACAGGGCTGCTGTGTAGAGTTTCTTATGAGCCTTTCCCACTCAACAATTGTTTCGTTTATGAATTTTCTGCACTGTCAATAAATTCGGACATATTGTTTTCAAGTGCAAAAACGTTAGATAAGCAATCTTCTTTCATTGCATTGGGATTTTAAGAGACATGAAATTGATGAATGTCTCGTTTTATTGGGGTTTGGACATGGGATGGGGCAGCGACAAAGAGGGTGTGATTCGTTTTTTCATCGCGGGCATTTGTATTTATCCATTTTTAGTGGCTTTTCAAATGTTGTTGTTCACATCTGCTTCGGTGTTTTGTTTACACGATCAGACTTTCCTTCTGTGCGTAATGAACTACAACAGTAAAAATTCATAAGCGGAAAAGATCCCCTGTTGAAGACGTTCGGTTGTCTCTCAGCAAAAACAAAAATCGAAAGATGGGTCCGGATAATCTTAAGTTCAGGCGCGTTACACCCTCACAATGTCTCTCGGATTCCCATAATGATGAAGTTATAGTTACTCCACAAATTAAAAAAAAACAAAATTCCATCTGTATGTGTACTGCTTAAAACTTGCGAAAATGTGTATTAAAAGGAATCCAAGTCACTGATTACTTTATTAAAAAATGAAAATCGGTATCAAAATAAACTGCAACAAAATCGAAGATCACCAAAAGTTGTGTTCCTCATTGAAATCCAAAAATTGGTAATTTTTTACTCACGACCTTCCTTCAGCGAGGTCAATAAAATTTGTTCTGTTTGGTTTGGATGAAATGCCTAAAGAAACATTGAAAATCGAACTTATTAAAATTGGTTTAAAGTGTCTAAATGTCAAGTTGATTAAAAAACAATACGAACATTTGCTCAACATTTTTTATGTAGTATTTCTTGAATCCGGTTCAACAAGACTTGTAGACTTAAAAAAGAACATAAAATCTGTTTTTAAAACAGAAGTCAAATGGGACTTTAGTCAAGTCAAAACATAAATAACGCAATGTCTCAATTACTAAATGTTTGGCCATTGAGAAAAATTGCTTTATTAAGACACATTGCGCGATTTGCTCTGAAAATCACAAAGTGGGTGAGTGCAAGTCAAATATCATCAAGTGTGCAAATTGTATTGCAACGCACAAGTCTACCGATCCGTCTTGCATGAGCCGTAAGACCTTTCTGGACATGCGGGAAAAGTTTTCTTCGAGAAGCAAAAAATTCATGCTGTTGAGAAAATCCCTCATTCGTCCCGACAAATCGAAGAGAATCAACAGCAACAAAAACGATTTCTGTGCCAACTGTCTCTCGTGCGTGGGTGAGTAATGTACAAGCCGGCGGTACTAATACGAGTGAATTGTTTTCCTTAGAAGAGATAATTCAACTTACGGCGGAGATGGTGACACTATAAAGCAATTGTAATACAAAAGAAGAACAATTTAATACCATTTCACAATTAGTAATTAAGTATTTTCCATATACAAACAAACACCATAAATAATACATCCATGAATATAATATCTTGGAATGTTCAAAGCATTCAATATAAATCAATAGAATTGTTTGCCTTTCTCAGAAGACATAATGTAGATGTAGGTTTAGTTTCAGAAACTTGGCTTACTCCTAATGAGAGATTAAGTAATATATAACTTTCTGTTGTTTTTCTTTAAAAAAAATTTATTTATTTTTTGGGCATAACGTACCCTTACGAATGCAAATTAAGACTGAGTTACAATTTATTTAATTCTGCCTTAAATACTATTGCTTGCCCTTTTGTTAAGTTGGTTTCCCACAGGTGCATTCTGTTTTCCAGACTTGATGGAATGTGTGGATGTCTCAGGTGGCACAGACATTGGGTCAGCAGTTTACTGTCACTGGCGTGTATTTATGATGTTGTGTGTAATTTGAATTGGGAGTAAAAATTTAATGTTTTGTGTGTTAACTCCCCCACGCTTAATTTTCGAGCGTCCTCGTTCGAACTTTTCTAGAAGAACGGAATCTGACTCATTTTGGATACCTTTGGATGCTTTTCTTAACTGTTGCTGGTATTTCCGGTTACCTCTGGTGGTCGAGCTTCTGATATGCTTAAAGTTTTTGGTTGAATAACACTTTCCGTGGTACTTCTTGTGCGTTTTATGTATAGGAAAACTAAGATGATGATTATAAGTATGATGCCAACTGAAGAAAGACCAAAGTATAGTATGTGCTTCTTTGAATATTCGCTGTTGATAAGTGAAATGAAATGAAATGAAATTAAATGAAATTTCTATTTGTGAGATGGAGTTCTTTTACCATTTCTAAGGTAAAGCTTTCTTCGACATTCGTCATAAGTGATGGCAGCTGCAACAATGGTGGAATTGGTTGTATTAGCGTGACCTCTGCTGAATAAAATGTAGCCTTATTAGTCTTAATGATGGAATTTCTGAATTAGATAATAAAAGATCCTGTTAGGTTCATCTTGTCATTATCTTCACATCGATGTCCCAATAAATTGATTTAGGAACAAAGTTTCCCTGATCACTTCTTCAACTGATGGTATGTGTTGATAATTGATGGTAATGCATGATGGCGTTGAATTGCTGAGAAGTTTGGGCAAGTATAAAGTGTCGCTTAAGTCTGCAAGGTTATTCCCATTATATATTGTTAAGTTTTCGAAAGTATTACAATTGTCTCTTATTCCAAACATTGGTTTATTACATTTTAATATCGTCTTAAAATCTATTTTATTTATATAATCTCCCTTTTATATTATATATAAAATCTTGGAATTACTTACTGCTAGTCTTACATTATTAAATCCTAACATTTGATCAATACTTATGTAAGGTAATTTATTTCTAAGGATTACATTTTCAATTATTTTTTCTTCTAAATTTGTCAAAGTGTACGAATTTATAATGTCGGCCTTGGCCCATTGGATTGCATAATTTATATTTTCTACTTTTTCTTTTATAATGTCTTTTTTACTTTTCATAACTAATGAATATTCTTTTTTCAAGCTATTTGCCGTTTTAAGTTCTTTTAGAATTTCGTTTTCCATTCTTGCCAAATCATTAAATTTTCTTTTAATTATATTATTAACTACAATTTTTCTGTTATTATTTTCTGCCAATTGATTTAGTTCAGTTGTTATTAATTTAAGATCTTCGTGATCAGGAGATCCCGCATCCCATTTCCAAGCGGAACCCAAAAAGTCCAATGACCGTTTTATTCTATTGATTGGTTTAAGTTCTTTAATATGTTGTTGTGTCTGTTCAATGTCATGGATCATAAAACCATACATTGGGTCTTTGTCGCTAAATTTTGTTGTTACTGTTTCGTTAATATTCATCAGTAAATTTTCGTAAATTTCTAAATTTATTACATGTATAATTTTAAAATGTCCGTCCTCCAACATTGTAGTCCCGTTGTCAAAAGTCAGTAACTGTGCGTTAGTCAGTTAGGGCATTCCCTATCATCGTTGCTAGCCTGAAAAGGAATGATTTTATTTTTAATATGTTATTTGTGTACAGTTTTTCCTGACTTAGTTAATATAGTAGTAACCCTATCTTCTGCGATGATTTCTTTTCTATATCTCGCTGTAAGCTTGTACCCTAGTCGTTTATTTATTTTGACGTAAACGATATCCTCCGGTTTATAGGATTTTATAGGTTGTTTTTTTTTTTATGATATAAAAGATCCTTACCTTGTTTCTCTGCAATCTTTTGCATGTTTTCTGTTCTGGATTTCTCGAGCAGTCCAGGGTCAGTACTTACTCTTCTACCAAAGAATACCTCGACCGGTTTTTGTCCCGTAACCGAGTGTATAGAAAGGTTATAGGCATAAATCGCTTTTTCAAAAAGTTCCGTGAAGGAAAGATGAATATTTTCAGCTTTAAGACATCTCATAATTTCTCCAAGTGTGGAATGGAAACGCTCGATCTGACCGTTGACGCGCTCGTATAGGGGCGGGTTCGAAACATCTGAATTCCGAACTCATCCTTAATCATAAAGCTGATTGAGGCCGAATTGAACGATTTCTCGTTGTCAACTACCACAGTCTTGGGTATACCGAAAGCAAAAAGCACTTCCCGGAGAGGCTGTTTTATATCCTCGGCGGCTTTGGAATTTATGACTTTTACTTGAACATACTTCGAGAATTTGTCCAATGCAGTTAGTACCAGTTTTCCTTCCGTTGAGAAAATGTCAATGTGAACTATTTCTCCTGGGTATGTCGGGATGGGAGTGGATTGAATTTCAGGTTTGTTGGGGTGTCTATCGTATTTATTTTGCTTGCATATTTTACAGTTTTTAAGGAGTTTTCGAATTTTTCTGGCCATACCTGGAAAGTGGTATTTTTCGAGGATTTGAGCTTTATTTTCTTTTTCGTTTCTATGCGCTCGTTTGTGGGTTTCGATAATGATGTTGTCCTGTTCCTGTTCATTTTTAACATCTGCTACTTGCATCTGGGTGAATCTCACTTTAAAGTTGTTGAAATGAGACGGATATAATTCCTGAATCATTCCCATAGCTCGTTCTTCAGTTTTTATCACGTTAATAACTGAAGGATTAAGATAGTTCTTAAGAATTTTCTTAAGGTTTGCTGAGTTATATTCAGGTTCAGTCACAGTGTGCCTATGGTAAGTTGGAAATACTATTTCGAATTTATGATCTGCCGGAGTACCAATCTGAAGGAGAGGTTGGTTTTTGAAAGCATTGAGAGGAACTTCGACGCTTGTTATTAAATTTTGCGATGAACTTTCATCACTGTGCTCCGTCGGTGTTAATGTTAATTACGAGCTTAACGCGTACGAAAGAGGCTGGTGGTCTGTATAGATTTTGACGAAAGCAGAGCCATACAAGTAACTGCGCAATGAGCTTGGAGCCCATATAATAGCCAACATTTCCTTCTCGTTCGCTGCGTAGTTCTCTTCAGTAGAACTGAGCGTTCGCGGGATAAATGTTTTCGGTCGCCCTTCTTGTGACAGAACAGCTTCAAGGGCATAGTTGGATGCGTCAGTGGTAAGCTCGAAAGGTTTATTGAAATTTGGGTATGTGAGCATTAGGTCTTTGGAAATCAGGGAATTTTTATTTTATTAAAGGAGTCTATTGCGCTTGGGTCTAGTGAAATTTGTTTTTTGCGGCTTGCGTTTTGGACGTACGTCCTCTTTCCCCTCTTAGAAGGGCTGTCAGGGGCTTTGCAAGCTTTGCGTAGTCTTGAAAAAAGCGGCGATAGTAGCCCGATAGACCGAGAAAGGAACGTAAATCCTTTAAAGTCTTAGGTATAGGAAATTTTTGAATAGCTTCGACTTTTACCGGATTTGTCTGATCATCCAATATCATCCATCTGATGATATGATAAATCCCAAAAACTCGACTACCTGCTTGAGGAAATGGCATTTATCAAGCTGTACCTTCATATTAGCATCATAGAGTGTTTTGAAGATCCGCTCTATTTTCTGGGCATGGTCACTCTCTGTCTTGCTGAATGTAATTATATCGTCGATATAGACATAGCAAGTTCTACCTATATGGTCTCGAAGGATGTCATCGAATGCCCTTTGGAAGATGAATGGCGTGTTATTAAGGCCAAATGGAAGTCTGGTGAACTCGAATTTTCCGTTATTGATGGAAAAAGCTGTTTTTTCAACGTCAGATTCCTTTAAAGGAACCTGGTAAAAACCAGATTTAAGAACCGTTGCGAAAGGACTTCGAATATCTCTGGGATTGGGTAACGGTCAGCTATAGTTACGCTATTAAGCTTCCTATAGTCGATTACCATTCGATATTGTTTTACTCCTGTGAAGTCCGCCTTTTTTGGTACAACCCACACCGGTGAGTTGTAAGGGGATCTAGAGGGTTTGATAATTCCGTCCTCTAAGAGCTGCTGTATCTGTTTCTCAAATTCTCTTTTGAGGGACATGGGGAAGGGATAATATTTGCTATAAACTGGTGAATCTGTGGAGGTCCGGATTCAATTTCAATTCCGGAGGTCAATTTCTCGTCAGGTTCGGAAAACAAGTTTGAAAAACGACGTATAATAGAGTTCAAAAGATATTGCTGTATTTTGTTTGTTGTCTCCACTTTGAGACTCCAATTATCTGATTTTAATTTTTACAGAATTAAGAATTGTTATATAATTGTTTTTTGTATGAATGACAGCCGATAGTTCCTTAAGGCTATCATTGCCAAGAATACCATGAAAAGTTGGTAAACTTGGTAAAAGGAAAAACTTCAGGCTGACGTTTTCTAAATTAAATAAATTAATCATTGTATACTGGGTTATTTTTATGTCTCCCGCTATAGATTTAGCGAAGAAACATTGTTGGTTATATATCGGCTTTTTTACAAGGGATGGTCGTATGTAATTTTTTGAAGAGCCTGTATCAATTAAAAAGTTTAGCATATCCTCACTCTTCGTCTTACACTGAAAATAAGGTAAGTCATTCAGCCTAAAAAATGTAAATTGCAGTGTTCTAATTGTGAAATTACAAGTTCGTTCGAAAAGGGTGGCTCATCCATATCTCTGGGATGATCGTCTAAATTTTGTTCTGCCTTTCCGTCGTCCAAATTTAGATCCTGGCAGTATGAGCAAAGTGCTTCTTGGCATGTTGAAATGTGGTAATTTCTCTGTTGCCTTGTTGCCTGATGACCTTGATATACTGGTGGTCCTGTTCTGCCAGAAAAAGCATTAAAGTGCTGGCGATTGTGCTGGTGAACGTCTCTAGCTTGCGCACTGCGGCCTTGTGTTGGAGGTTCTTTTTTTTATTACGGGCCCTATTTGAATTTATCTAGTGTGCTGTTGGGTTTGATTAAAAGAGTGACCTTGATGTTGGAAGCAATTTTGGCGGTTGCCAAAATCTCGGTTTTGTTGTGGTTGGGTTGAACGAAAATTTTATTGACCATGTGTTTTCCGATTAGAATGGGATTGTATTGGTACCATATTTGGTCCTTGAGGAATATGAGGAGGCTGAGGTTTTCTACCAGCTCCTTAATTATTGTAGGAGATAAGTCCTGAAATTCTAATTCTGCAGTTTCATGCAGAGATGAAGCGCTTGTGGTAAGTCAACTGGCTCGCGGATGCCCAGAAGACTGGGCAAATCTCCTCTGATGCCTCTAATAAACGTGTCTAAGGCCTAATTTCTGTATGTTTGAGTGCGAAGGCGCATAGACTCATCGCTAATGTTCATGCACGACAGTTTATTTAATATGAGGGATAGGTGTGAGTAGACTTCCTGGTAAAAGTCCTGAATACATTTCTGACCTTGGGCAAGGGATGTCATCTGGTACTCTAGGGTACCGATATTCCGCTTGTCCGCATAATGTAATGCCAAGCACCTGGAAATACTGTCCCAGTTGAGTGGCGTATTGTATGACTCTAGGGCAGTATCCGCCTGTCCTATTATCTTATTACGAATCACACAAAGTATTCCGTAATACTTTGGTGTTCCCCTGATTGGCTCATAGATTTGTAGGACACGAGAAACGCTTTTCTTCCATGAAGAAAATTCAGACGGGTCTCCTGAGAAAGTTCTCAAGCAGCGAACCACGTCTTGTATCTTGTGAAAATCATCAAGTCTACCACTGTATTGAGTATCTATTGACTGGTCTATGCCAGCAAAACGTTTTCCGTTTGGGTTAAGAACGCTTTCTATAATATTTCTACCCTATTTGTCGAGTACGCTTTTTACAATATACGTTATAAGTGAAATTAGTTCAGGTGTGGATTGCACATCTGTATTTCTATTAGTACGAGACGAAGTGGATGAGTAGGAAGTGTCTTGGTCGATATTTTGGGTCGGTATATTACAATCGCTGGTAGCATTGGGTTGGTTGCCAGCATTGGAGGTCGCGGGCTGATTGATTAGATCAGTATTTCGATTTAAATTACTCGATCGTAATAGCGGCATTTTGGAAAACGAAATATTTTACTAATAATAATTTAATCTTCAATTTTCACTTTTAATTTTTAATTCAGTTTGAATATATATATATATAAATATATATATAATTTTCTGTATTTGTCTTGTCAATATTAAATAACCATTTGAAATATATGGTTATTTAATTATTAATCTTTTTTACTTCTTTTGCTTTAAATTTCTTAGTAAATAACAATTGTAAGATATGTAATTTAAATATTTATTTATTTATGTTTTGATTTTTTTATAATTTTTAATTTTTCACACAATATTATAATAGGTGGTTCAATAGTAGTAATATAAAAATAAATTCTTACAAAAGAAGGGTTTTGAAGCTGTCCATCGTTGTTGATTTCTGCAGACTTCTGATCCAGGACGGGTGGTCCTGATTTCACTTGATTTCACTTTGTGCGAGGGTAACGCGCGGCGGCTACTTAAGGCGACTGGCGTAATAGCGGTTTTTTTCCACTTTCTTTTCGGGAGCGCGGCGGCTACTTAAGGCGACTTGCTTAACCGACTAAGCTACTTTCCACTTATTTAGTTTTCTCGCGACACTACTGGTCCCTGCTCGGGCGTCAATTAAACAAATTTCTGTTGTTTTTCTTTAAAAAAAAAAAAAAAAAATATTTATTTTTTGGGTATAACGTACCTTACAAATGCAAATTAAGACTGAGTTACAATTTATTTAATTCTACCTTAAATACTATTGCTTGCCCTTTTGTTAAGTTGGTTTCCCACGGGTGCACTCTGGTTTCCAGCTGCCGAACGTGATGGAATGTGGATGTCTCAGGTGGCACAGACATTGGGTCAGCAGTTTACTATCACTGGCGTGTGTTTATGATTGTGTTTATTGTTGTAGAACGTATGGGGGGCGGTGTTTGTTAAAAAAAACAATTCGTCATGGACTTGTTCCTATTTTAAATACAAATGTTATTGAAAATATTGGTAGAAAAATATCCTTCTCAAATGATTCGGCTTTATGTTTAATTTCTGTTTATTTTTCGGGTGTAACTTCTAACGAAATACGTTTCAATTTTAACAACGATTTTAGGAAAGTAATAAATTCAAATGATCTATTTTTAGTTGGCGGTGATTAAAATTGCCGAATTCGGAGATGGGGTTGCATGAAAGCGTGGGGTAGTATTCTTGAAAATATAAACTCAGGGCACTCGATCAATATACTCTACCCTCCTGAATCATTATTTTATCCTAATAATACTAGTGCAAAATCATCAACCTTGCATATTTTTCTAACGAACACTATGTGCTTCCTGAAATTGAAGCACATGGTATCGGTAAGCTCTGGTTTCAACAATACGGCGCTACGAGCGATATAGCGCGTGAAACAATGAACTTGTTGAAAAATCATTTTGGTGAGCACTTAGTTTCACGTTTTGCTACGGTAAATTAGCCGTCTAGATCGTGCGATATCACACTTTTGGACTGTTTGCTCTAGGGATGTGTAAAGTCTCAGGTCTTCAGGAATAAGACAGCTACTATCGAACGAGTCGCCCAAAATTGGACTTTCCGAATGGACCACCTCAGACGTAGCCGTGCCCAATATTTACATGATATTATTTTTGAAATTTTCAAATTTATGTGTTTTATTTTACATTATATATCAAACCTTACGATGAACCACCCTTTGTTAACGCTTCAAAAACTCACACTGTCTTTTTCACTCGAAAAAGAAGAGCCTGTTTTTTGCCAAACAATAACTTAGTTATTAATGGTACGAGTACAGATTGGCGTTCAAGTGATAAGTATCTTGGAGTAAGTCTGGATAAAACCCTTACTTTTGGCTTACACGTTCAAGAAATAGTCAAAAAAAATTAGGATCACAATAAAAGTTGTTTACCCATTCATCAGTCGTAAAGGAAAATAAACTGTTGATATTCAAAATATATAGTATTCGAAGCAATTATATTTTACGGTTCCCCAGCATGGAGTCGATGCGCAACATGTCACGTTAGTAAGTTACAAACTATTCAAAATAAAGTTTTGAAAATAAAGTTGAATCACCAAATGACACGGTTTAATCGTTACAGACTTAGCGACTGTTCTCAATCGTCATTCTACACAGACGGATGAATTTGGCACAGATGCCAAAACTAGACGTTGCTCTATAATATAGCTTGTCTCTAACATGCGGCCTTAAAATCGATGAAAAGGTGGTGAATATCGATTTGGATTTCTTGAGTTTTTTCCAGGATCTAGCGGAGTATGAAAATTTTGGTCAGTTGTAGACTCTTTCTTCTTTCTGAAAAAAAAATAAGGAGATCTCTAACTAAATAATATAAACAGAATACAAAATTATTTGCAAAAAAAAGTTTGTAGATCTTAACGGAGATATTGACGTTTACTATAATTCATATTACCCACGATGAAGGACTTTTCAACTCAAGAATACTCAGACAAGATAACGTTCCACGAGCGAGATTGGAGAGACTTATAAATTCGAGCTCTAGTTTGCACTTTCAGCAGTTGATACGAGTATGATACAAGATGGAATTGAAAAATAAAAATATAAATGTGCTATCAATATTTTTATATTTTTCCCAAAAATTTTTAATAATTTCTTATTTATAATTTTAATATATTCATATAATATTAACTTATAATTTATTATTTTTCAAAAAGTTGGATCGTATCTTGAAAACTATTGGTTTGAAATGAAAGGTCCTAAGATTTGTATAATGTAAATACTTGGTATACGTTTCAAAGTTGGGGTTAATAAGACTTTTTTCCAAAAACAAATTATGACAAAAACAATATTTTAAGTTTAAATAAAATATCGCTTCTAATCTTTAATAATTTTTGACGCATTAATTTCAGGACAACATTTACTTTGAGGCAGTTAAAGTAGTCATAACTGCGAGTTCAACGATACCCCATTTTCTACCGCATAGATTTGAAAGATGTTATTTTTTGACATAGGAGTCAAAACATATCAGCGTAAGACTTTCCTTAAAACCACAGTATCGCGTAGGAGATTCATACCAAAAATGTGCAGCATTAGATATAATAACATGTGATACATATTTCACCGATTTATAAAAGAAAAAGAAAATAAACAATAATATCTATCAGGAAACAAATCGTTGATACAAAAAATAATAGTAATTCACTACCACTTACCATATTTTCCTCATATACTAAAATCATAGACCGTCAAAGGAACCAAAACAATACTCATACATAAAACACACTAAATTACTTTCATTCAAAATAAATTATTATGCTTATTATACTTAGTATACTACATATGTATACTACGTATACAATTTATATAAAACTCCAAACATTAAAACATTAAAAATTAGCTGCATTTTTCTAAACAAAAAATCACAAACATACATTTTTCACAAAACACCATTACAGCTAAACATATTACAACATAAACCACATACCAATGGTTTCTAACAACATAAGGGTGTCCCATTGAAACTGCCTATTTTGAAATTTGAAAAAAAAAACATAATGTTTATTTGAAAAGTTCTGAGATTTTTATTTTATTAATGATTGTAGACATGGGGGTTATGTATGGAATATATACACCCTGCTTGACTCGAACTGCAACAAACTTCAGACTACTATAATTTCCAAACCGTTCATTACAGTGAGCTCAAATTTTGACACATGACAGATAATTTTATTATTTACAAGCCTTTTAAACGATTTGCGTCTTAGTTGTGTTGAAAAATTTTTATCCGCGATGGAATTCAAATGTGATAGTGTGATTGCTTTATATTTGGATGGAAAACCACGTGTCGAAGTGGAAGAAAAATGGCTCGTGAGCTCAAAATATCGTTGGAACGGATGCAGCACATACTGAAAAATGAGCTTGGGCGCAAGCCATTGTAGTTCCAAAAAGCGTACGATCTTACACCGCAATAGAAAAAAGTTAGAGTCGAAAGAGCGAAGGAGCTGCTACGCTTGCACGAAAGTGGTGAGTTGCCGAATTTGGTTTTTTCAGATGAGTCGCCATTTGTTATCGAGCAATATGTCAACAAACAAAATGACCGAGTTTACTTGCCAGAGAGGTCCTTGGAAAATTTACACCTTCGGACGGCCACCAGAAAGCAGGCAGCACCGATGGTGATGGTTTTTGCCGCCATAACCGCCGATGGTTGCTCTCCGCTCGTACTTTTAAACAGTGGCGTCAAAATTAATGCGATCGTATACCGTGAAACTGTCTTAGAGGCAGTATTAAAGTCTTGGGCAAACAATTATTTCTGTCGGAGACCGTGGACATTTCAACAAGACGCGGCACCGTCTCACAAAGCAAAAAACAATGTTCCACACTTCATTTCTTCAAAACAATGGATTGCAAATTCTCCGGATGCAAATCCGTTGGATTTCTCTGTCTGGGGTATTTTGAAGGCGAAGGCTGGCACTAAAAAATACCATAGTTTGGACCACCTCAAGCAAGCACTTCGCCGGGAATGGGCCAAAATACCGCAGAGCAACTTGCGTGCAGCGTGCGATGTTTTCTTCGGGCGTCTCAAGGCTAAAGGTGGACATATTGAAAACTACTGATACAATTTGAAAATTGATATATTTTCCAACATTTTTTGCTTTGGCTCAATAAAATTTATCAAAAGATAAAAAAATTATAGCATTTTAGAAAGGTGCAGTTCGAGTCAGGCAGGGTATATTATCCAATAAATCGGCGCCTCGTAAATGACAGCACACATTGGTCCTTTTAACGGAATTTTCGATCACATTTTGGCAAAGTATCAGCTCAGCTCATTATCGTGGATTTTAACAATTTATATGCGTTATGCATCCGTGTAGTAGTTGCACAAATTTCAAAATAGGCGGTCTTAATGGGACACCCATTATATGCACTCACCTCATCTTAAAACAATTAGTAAGTTACAAAAACTTTTCAGATTTATTCACACAATATTTTTATCTGAACAATTCATTTCAAATCTTATTACCTTAATCTGAATAAATGCATAACTACTAATTACTCAGTACTAACTTTTAAATCCGGTAAAACGCGTAAATTCTCTACCAGACATTTTTATTATATTCTCTTTATATATACAAGGGGGCGGAAAATTAATCATCCAAAAAAAAAAAAAAAAATGAATTTGAGTGATGGAAATCTTTATCCTACCCTTACAATCTTTTCTGTTAAGTGGAAACGATGATATCCGCCAGGTGGCTGCCGCCAATGTGTGCGTTTTATCACATTTTCAAAGACTTTCCGCAAGATGCCCAGTGATAACTGTTCACATTCCTGTCGAATATTCTCCTTAAGGGCTGCGATTGTCTGAGGCTTGTTGGCATAAACCCGCGACTTTAAGTAGCCTCAAAGAAACAAGTATGGGATGGTTAAATCGGGCGATCTTGCTAGCTATGTCAAATCGCCAAAAGGTGAGGTTGCACCGTCTTGTTGAAACCACATGTTAAATGATAAGAAGTCGTTTATCATTGCCCTTAAGCGTTCGCCAGTAACAGTGAAAGTATTGCTGATGACGTCCTTAAAAGAATACGGCCCAATCACTCCCCCGCGTGAAAGCCGCACCACTCAGTAGCTTTGAGTGGGTGTGATGGTAATGTAAGCGGAAAAAATAAGAGAAGAAAAAGAAATAGCGTAGGGTGTGAATCGATAACATGATAATTAAAGCAGAAGGCGACAGAAGATACAAAAATAATAGACAGATTACAAAACCTTTCGAAATGTCTTTAACAAAAGGATCGCTACACAAAACGGAGAATATGGACGTGCACAACTTGTTCAACACCACGTCAATCTACAAGGCGACATCCATTAGCGAAGCAAAAAGAAGTTGCCGAGCTGGTGTTGAAGATGAAAGTTGAGGGATTTATTGAAGAATCACAGATTCCGGGAACTTCTCCAATAGCCGTCGTGAAAAAAAAGATTGCAACACGAGGTTTTGTGTAGACAACAGTCGTTTCGAAGTTTACGGTGATGCCGTTTGGACTATGCAATTATCAGGCCGGAGTGAAGCCCTGAAGGCATACTGGGTACAGTCGGACTCGCTTTGTGTGCAAAATGGTTTGCTGAAGAGAAAAACAACATCTCGTATGCTGCTAATCGTGCCACTGTTCAGAGTCAGCCAAGTACTCCACGAAATACATAACGGAATATCAGGGGGTCATTTGTGAATAAACAAGACGTTGGACAAGGTAAGGAAACGTTTTTATTGGCTAAGCCCAAATCTAGATGTCGAAAATTGGTACAACAAGTGCATAAGATGTGCGGCTACCACGGGCTCAAAAGAAGAGCTACAGAGATGACTGCAACAATACAAAGTCGAAGCACCATTCGAACGAATAGCCATCGACATCGCTGGACTTAAATTTGGGAGCCATACCCAAATTAAAAAAGAACAACTTCTCTTAAACGTTAAAACTTTATTGACTAAAAAAGGAACTCGTGTGTCTGGGTATTTATTCAAATTTTATGCTGACTTCTTACAAAAGTAGAAAGAAAATGAATTTTGATATTATTGTACATACATACTATACATAGATACCTTGAGAGACATAAGCGTGTGAATGAAAATGAATTTGATACTACATAGATACATTAAATACATTTGATACATTAAAAACATTAGATACATTGTTGTGAGGCAAATAATAAAAACGCTATGTGAGCCAAACAAAAGTTGAATAAACAAAATAAGTATTATGCGAATAAAGTGTTATGCGAATAGATTATTGATATGTGACTCATGGTTGGGTTGTACAAGTGTGTAACTCCTCCTCTCTTAGTAAAGCGACTACCATAGGAAGTGTTTCTTGGTAGGAGCGACTGGTGTAGTATTGTTTATACTTGAATCTGCAAAATTTTGATTGCTGATGGTAGTTGTGTCGGTACTAAGATTTTCCTTGTTGTGTGATTTACGCTTTACATGGATGATTAAAATTAGTGTTACGGTAAATAGGATGAAGACAATTAACCATGATAAGTTGGAAATTCGGATTGATTTGCTAGAAAATGTTGCTATCTCCTCTTGAATTTGAATCTGATGTGTGAAGCTTCTCCAGGGATAAGCGATTTTAGGTTAGAGATGAATTTATGAAATTCTGCTTAGGTAGATGTATAATAATGCCATCCCAGAAAGTATTAGATCCGGAATCATAGGTTAAATAATTAATTTCAATACTACAATTAAAATAGTGAATGAGATTAGTTCCATAAAGTTGATAATGCTCTATTCCACATTTGGTTCGCATTTTGATGTTATGAATGTTGATCGATAGTATGTAATTAGGTTCAGGTTGATACACTGTTGAGATTTCAGTTTCATTTTGCATGTCGCAGATGGCTGGTTGATTCTTTATAATGTTAGGAATGGAATTCGGATGATTTAAGGGCTGCTCTTCATATCGTCTTTTACAGTAAAAAACACTTCCCGACACATGTTGGCAAAGTATGATGTATTATTTTCACTAATAGCCAAATAAGATATAGTTCGGACTGTTAGTGTTTTGTTAATAGGGATAGAGATTAAGTGGAAAAAGGAATACGTTTGGTAAGAAATTACTGGTATACCGATGCTAAATATTATCTTAAATTTGTTGTAATATGCTTGTAGAGTGAGAAAATCGTAAACTTGCTGATTGGAGGGGGGGTCAATTGATTCAGAATACAAGTAGTCCTTAATTTCATCTATATCTTTATGGTTTAATATTTGTTTTGAAATAATGGTAAATCAAGCTAGCGTGATAGCTTCAGCAATATTATTTAAGTGATTATAAAGTAAGTCAAGGTTAAAGATAATTTTATTGATATATTGTAGGTGCTTAAGTGATGCTTCATCTGATCTTACTGTATTGCAATAGTCAAGAAATTTTTCAATGGTTTCTTGTTGTTTATTAATATGAAGAGTTATGTTGATGATAAACCTCTCTATCATCTGATTATTTATGCTTATTTGTTGGGCAGATTTTATTTTTAAAACCTCTTGAATATTATTTATTGCTTCTTTTTCACTGTTTATTGCAAGGGCATCATTAGCTTCCATATTGTCAGTAATGGTTTTTATAAGAGTACCTACTCCATTAATTATTCCCCTTTTAATTCAATGATTTGGTAAAAGGCTTACGAATTTTTGTTCTAGTTCTTAAAATTTTAGTTTAGCAATAGCTGTCATTTCAGTATTTGTGTCGTCTTTTCCTAATGTGGTCAAGGAATTTTTCATTTTGTCAATACTAGTTTGGTAAATTAGAAGATCTACTATATATATCATCCGATTTTCATATTCGATTATCCTTGCTGTCCGATAAGCAATGACAGTATCCCGTAACTATAAGTCAGATTGTGAATCTCTATGTTGTTCGTCAACTCTCAGATTTGTCAGTAGTGACCTGAAATTTTCGCGCCATATGGGCATAGTATCCCGGCATTAAATCCCGGACCCTAAAAATTAATTTGTATCGTTTCTTTGATAATAATAATAATAATAATAATTTTCGGTTTTCCCTTATTCTACCTTTATGTAATTTTTTATTATCTTTTGTTAAAATAGTTATTTTCTTATCATTTTTAATTCTATGCTAGTGAACCTAGGAGTCAGTTTGTTCCTCCTACATTCCTTCCTAAATATAATGTCTCCTTATATCAATTTTGTGAGAGGTTCCCTATTTGTATTTAACTTGTCTACTGACTTAAGTTTGATGGCGGCAATGCAGTGCGGATGACATCTACTAAGAAAAATTGCACATTGAGGGAAAAAGATAGACGAAAACCTATTAACACCACCCATAAAAAGGAGTCTCCATGAGATTGACGGGCGGTCACATTCACCTAAATCCTTGAAGTCTAGAGCCAGACGGACGGTCTTGAAGCCTCTGCGTATAATTGATATCACCAACGCTCTACTCGGTGATGGACGGTCATTCACCGGAATCTTCTATAGAAAAAGAAAATCAAAAAAAGGAATTTGTAAAAGAAATTATCGAGCAATCAAACAAATTTAACTTGGACGACCAGCACTTGCAGCGCGGAGGGAAGTAATTTATCTTTCCGCTGTTCTATATCCAAATGAACGAGATAATTTCATTAGAGATCTTTCATAGAGTAATGTGTTATACAAATTAGTGATATGAATAATATTGAGTATAACAGTTGAACAAATTAAAGTGACTCGAAATAAATGAATGTAAAGCATCAATGAGCAAAATTAGAATAGTGTACGTTAACAAGGTTTCAAATTTTAAATAGTCACATAATGAAGGAAAATTGCATTATTTTACAGATTGTTACTACATTAGCTAAGACAATGATAGACTAGCAAATAGATGAAATAAAGTTAGGAGCAATTAACAATTTGTAAAAGTTAAGATAATTTAAATTCACAAGTATTCCTAATCATTCCCCCGCCCCTGGAACATAGTTTCAGCACATTGGGAGTAAAGCTAGCTTATGTATTGGGCGAAGTAGCTCTCCAGCTGCAGTTTTAAATTTCACAACGCGAACTTGTCCATCTTTACCTGGATACAGAAATATAATACGGCCAATGGACCACTTCCCAGGTGGTAGATTACTGTCTTTGATGACCACCAAGTCATTTAATGTAGATTAATCTGGGGATGAGCCCAACATAGCCTGTGCTGGTGTGATGCCAAATATTCTATTCTCAATCGCTTGGAGTGCTTGCCAACTGGAGAGTCGATTGATTGGTACTTCAAGCGATGATTCTGGGACAGTTGAATAGGACTCACCTAAAATGAAATGAGCTGAAGTTAGTGGATCGAGATCATTATCGGAAATTTGACAGAGGGCGCGAGAATTTAAAATGGCTTCTATCTGGGTCAACAGGGTATATAAATGTTCAAAATTTAGCAAGTCTGAACTTATCACACGACGAAGATGCTGCTTGACTGACTTCACCCCTGCTTCCCACAAGCCGCCGAGGAGTGGTGTGGAAGGGGGAATGAAGTTCTAAGTAATATAATCTTTAGCAAGGGACTCAGGTGTTAAGTTGCTCACATAAGATTACCTTATGATAATGTGCAAAGATAATACCTTTGCACATCCACGGAAGTTTGTCCCATTATCCGAGTACATGTGAGAGGGCTTACCACGATGGACGATATGCTTCAGTTATCAGGTCGCTGACAAGTTCCAAATGAATGGCATTTGTAGAGATATAATGGCATTATAAATGGCATTTATAAGATATAAAGGGATATAACCCTTTGTGGTTTGAACCTTCTAAACTAATTTGATTTCAATAGGGATGGGACCAGCGTAGTCACACCCACAATGAGTGAAAGGCCTGGTTGCCTGGATGAAGAAATTGTCCGTGTGCGTCTTTGGCGATGAGTTTCGTAACGGTGTGTCTCTTAGGAATGGTAATTGGATATTTAACGTTGAATGAAACGTCGACTTATTAAATTCTTCCTCCCACCCGCAGAACCTGGTCATTATCCAAAAATGGATTCAAGTTAGCTATAGTGCAATTCTTATCGAAGTGGCCATATTTGGCGTTATATGTTATATGTTCTCCAAAGTGAAGATTTTGTAACCATTTATTAATAGCTCGTTTTGCATCATAAATCTCCTGGGGCAGCAGTTGATAACCTTGGGTCCGTGATCCTTTGTGACACTTTGAACTAAACGGATATAAGTAGGCGACACTTCGAACGAGAGGATTCTATGCAGAAACTCGAGATGACAGGAACTCGAATGGGTGCTCCGATCCAACGGCGATGCAAGTTTGTTAAAATTTCTTCCTGTCCTCCTATTTACAAGTTGGATGCTCTTCGACAAACTGAGCAATAGGCCCACCGACGTGAAGGCCACGAAAGCCAAGAAAGAACAACCTGGGAGTCACACCATGCATAAACGTTTGAGAATGTTGTATTCAAAGATCGTCAAGGCCTCGCCACACTGAAAGCATCAGTTCCCACTAGATCACCGAAATCAAGCAGTGTTGGGCGCGGTAAGTACGTAGGTAGGTGACCACATGGGAGCTCAGTACTCCGCGTGCTGTTGACAAAACGCGCCACATGGACATAGTGCCCTGGCTTTAAATCCCGGACCCTACAAATTAATTTGTATCGTTCCCTTGGTAATAATATTAATAATAAGTATTCAAAGATTTTTGAACAGAACAAGCAACCGAGCGAGTAATAAGGCTCCGCACAATTCCAAACGTGGGATTGTGAGTTGTTTAATCGGAGCGACACGAGTCTTCGTTGCAACGATGTTGGTTTGGATTTTCCCGTTTGTAAGAGTATATCGCGAATTAATGACGGCAGAATAAGCGGAAGCAGAGGCATCGGAAAAGCCATGCAATTGAAATGTAGGATCTATAGTACTGATGTGACGGGATACGTTGATAGATGTAAGTACAGGTAGATCCTTTCGAAGTCTACTCCATTTCGCAGCGATGCAATCAGGAAGTTGATCATCCCAGTCAAGTTTTCGACGCCACTATTCTTGTAGTAGAATCTTAAGCTGCACAACCGAAGAAACAAGAAACCCGAAGGGATCGAATATGCGTGCATCGTTTTTTAACATCTGGGATTTTTTAAGAGTTTATTTTGGCGTCAGGTGTATACGAAAGGAAAAGCAGTGTTGTTTTGAGTTCCATTACGTACCGAGTTCTTTCACCCACGAATTAAGTTCACTATCTAGAAAAACTCTTTCACATTGTCCATGATCTCCTTCCGGAAGAAATTCTAGGCTATTGCTTTGCCATTTTCAGAGCGTTAGCAAGAAGTTCAATTAATTGTTTCTATTTAAAACGCGCATCACTGATTGATGTTCCGTCCGAAACAATATCGTCCACGTATGTATCCTTCAAGAGTGTATCGGCACCAACCGGGTACTGATCGCGATAATCAAGTGAGATTTGCTGCAAAATACGAACCGCTTCATAGGGAGCGCACGACGTACCGTATGTAACTCTGGTTAAGCAATAATGTTCAATCGGTTCAGACGGCGATTTTCGCCACACTATTCTTTGAAAGTCACAATCTTCATCGGCCAACCGTATCTGGCGAAACATTTCTACAATGTCTGCGGTAAAAGCGATTTGATGACGGCAAAAGCGAATTTGCACAGAAAAGATATTTCTCTGAATAGGCGGGCCTATCATTAAAAATTGGTTTAAAGAATTTCCTTTACTATCTGCGAACGAACAATTAAAGACTACACGAAGTTTCATGGAATCGCTATCGGGTTTGAAAACCGCGTGGTGGGACAAGTAAAATACATTAGGCTTAAGCACCAAAGAAGGAGGAATTTTACACCCTAAAGCCAAATAATCATCCATAATAGTTTTTATGCAGTAACCCATTCTTACTAAATTGCCTTTCCAAAGACTTCAACCACGAAACTGCACAAGTGAGTGTTGAAATTAACTCAGAGTTTCAACACTTAAACAGATACAGATACGGAGGCAGAAAAATGGATCGAGAAAGACTTCGATGCTCGAGCTGAGTTTCTTTTCGCAATGGAGCCCCATGTGGTTGCGTTAGTTCGACATCTGCGAACGTCGAAGAAAGTATTGGACTTCGTCTAAAGAACATACAACAGGAAAAGGTGTGCGGCAAAAAGCGGAGAAATTCAGGAAACTACTCAACATGAAAATGGACACCGACCAGAGCATTGATGAATATCTTACAGAGTTTAATGCAGTCATAAACCATTTAGTTGAACTGGAGGCCAAACTAGACAACGATCTAATCTCTATTATTCTGTTAGACAACTTAGACAAGCAACATTTGATGCCCAAGAAAAATTCCCATCGTTGGACACTATTCACAGTAGGTTAATGGTAATTGGTGACAAAAGAAAAGACACAGTGAGTGATTATGCCATGAGAGCTACAGGTAATCCGACAAAATCAGGCAACTCATCTTTTCGAAACAAAAACTTCAATAATTTTCGCCAAACATCATTTCAACCAAACAAATTAACTATAACTGTCGATGATGCGGAAAAAGAGGACACAAGGGAAGAAATTGTAGATCGCAAACAGAGACTGCAAACCAAGAAAACGACGACTGCGGATTCATCACACAAGAGCTTCTCCACTGCTCATATGCTAAATTTAATACATCTGATAAAGCACGTTGGTGTGTGGACAGTGCAGCTACGTCCCACATGTCAAGATAAAAATTTGTTTTCTAAACTGACTGAAGGTAATTTTGGCATAGTCATGTAGGGTTTTCCAAAAGAGACTTGACAACTTTAAATTTAATTTGTGAACGCACTCTTTCACTAATCATCAAACTGTTACTGCCAATTTATTCAGTAAACTCAACATTTTCATCACAGTAAAGTACACTTACGAGCAACGTCTGCAAATTATAAAAATTTTCTACAGATATTTGGAGTCGGTGACTGCAACTTTAAGAGCGTTAACTCCAATTTTCGGTCGTAATTCTCGCCCTAGTAGACAGGCAATAACAAGTGCAAAAATTTGAGTCTACATATTGGTTGTGTGATGTTGCCGTGTCAGTGAGACAACAGGTTGGTCGAAGTGTCGAAATTATCGCTGCCGTTCAGACGTCCGTAGCAAATGATCCAAATCAGTCAATTCCACGGTGTTCTCAAGAATTGGGCATCGCTCAGACCACATTATTGCGTATTTTGCGTAAGGATCTTGGTTTACACCCATACAAGATCAAGCTGACTCAAGAATTGAAGCCGATGGACCATTTGAACGACGTACGTTCTCCGATTGGGTTATGGAGAAGATGCGCCAAGATCATGAATTTCATCGCAAAATTATCTTCAGTGACGAGCTCATTTTTGGCTCAGTGGGTTCGTCAATAAGCAAAATATGCGTTATTGGTCGGGTGAAAACCCACATGTGTGCCACTTCATCCACAAAAATTAACTGTTTGGTGCGGTTTGCATGCCGGCGGCGTTATTGGGCCATATTTTTTCGTCGACGATAACGATCTTGAATGGTCAGCGTTATTGCGCCATGATCACCAATTATTTTTAGCCCGAATTGGAAGATATGGACTTGGCCGACATGTGGTTTCAACAGGTTGGTGCCACAAGCCACACAGCACACGCTACAATCGATTTATTGAAGAGCAAGTATGGTGAGCGTGTTATCTCAAAACATGGGCCAGCCGATTGACCGCCTCGTTCGCGCGATTTAACGCCGTTTGACTATTATCTGTGGGGCTAAGTTAAGTCATTGGTTTATACCAACACGCCGACGACATTGGAAGAGTTTAGAGCCAACATTGAACGCGAAATAGCAGCCGTTTCGGCCGAAATGTGTGGTCGAGTCGTTGAAAATTGGGTCCAACGAATCGACCGCTGCAAACGTGCCCGCGGTGGCCATATGAACGAAGTCGATTTCCATTCATAAGTGTTTTGATTGTACAATATTTCAAGCCAATAATAAAGTTTTTGAAATATCTTAAATGGTTTGCCTTTTATTTAAAAAAAAAAGTTGTCAAGTCATTCTAGCAAATGACAAACAAATTGACATCTTGGGTATCGGCACTGTAACGCTTAAAAGCAGAGTAAATGGGCACGTGGTTGGTTGTTCTCTTTTTAATACTTTTTATGTTCCAGAGTTGAAAGAACACCTCATTTCAATAACAAAGGTGACTTCAAATGGGATCAAAGTTGTTTTCGAAAACAACGTCGCAAAGTTATTTAACGAAGACGGAACGCTTATAATCACAGGACGACAACAGGATGGATTATATTTGTTAATAATACCGAAGACAAGGCCTACAATAACACAGACACCAAAAACCACAACAGCTCAGAAATTAACGAAAAGAAACACATATCAACTATGCAGCATCCCAACAACAGTGACCAGACATTTAAGCACAATGTTTTTGAAATTTGGCACAAAAGGCTTGGACATTTAAATAGTGCATCTTTAAAACTATTAAAACGCGAAAGCTTGGTGATAGGAGTGCCTCAATTTAAAAATAGTGAACTAAAGTGCACCATATGCATACGAGGAAAACAGAAACGACTGGCTTTTAGTCAGAAGTTGGAAAATTCAACATCGCATTGTCTGGAGTTGGTTCATTCGGACATCTGGGGTCCAATGAGAACGGAATCACTGACTAAGTCACTCTATTATATTACCTTTGTCGACGATGTATTTATTAAATTTTGTCGCATGCATGGGATAAAACAAGAATTTACTTGTCCGAGTACACTGCAGAAGGACGGTGTTGCCGAGCGTGCAAATCGTACACTTGTTTCAAAGGCTAGGTGTTTAAAATTTGAGACAAACTTACCCGGTTAGTTATGGGCTGAGCTAGAAATAGGTGCCCTACGACTCCAAATTGTAATAAAACAACAGAAGAACTTTGGACTGGAAAGGTTCCAACAATTTCCCATTTAAGAGCAGTAGGCTTACGTGCATTTGCTTTGAACAAAAAAGTCAATTTAAGGAAATTTGAGCTGAGAAGTGAAGAGTTTGTGCTATTAAGTTTCTGTGAAGAAAGTTACGCATATAGATTGTGGAAAAGGGATGCACGTTCCATAACCAAAAGTCAAGATGTTATATTTATTGAAAATATGTACAAAAATAGGAACTTGGGTAAATCTTACGAATTTGTTTTGAGCGAGAATAAAAAAGATGAATTCCGAATTAAAGAAAGAGAACCAGTTAAGGAACATTTTGGTAAAGAAGAATTTGGTTTTAATGAGTGTGGAAAGGAAGAGGCAGAAGTTAAAGAAAATGAGTCAATGGAAAAGCAAGTGAAAAAGGAGCCGGAGAAAGAAAAGGAAAATGAGAATTTAGTAGATAAAAACGTACTTGAAGGGCAGGTTGATAAAAATAAAGTTTCATATAGAAAGCAAATACTTCCAAAAGCTCAAGAATTTGTTTTGAGCGAGAAGATATGAAGAAGATGAATTCCAAATTAAAGAAAGAGAACCAGTTAAGGAAAATTTTGATAAAGAAGAATTTGGTTTTAATGAGTGTGGAAAGGAAGATTCAGAAGTTAAAGAAAATGAGTCCATGGAAAAGTAAGTCAAAAAGGAGCCGGAGAAAGAAAAGGAAAATGAGAATTTAGTAGATAAAAACGTACTTGAAGAGCAGTTGATAAAAAGAAAGTATCATATAGAAAACAAATACTTCCAAAAGCAGTTACGCTTCGTAGTGAAAAAGCTAATATTGCTGAGATCGGAGACCCTAAAACAATAAGAGATGTCGAAAATCGGAAAACGTTAACGCTTGGAAACATGCAATGCAAATTGACTTTGATTTGTTAAATAAAAATAAAACGTGGACACTTGTAGATTGTGTAGATTGCAAGTGGGTGTTTAAAACAAAACGAAACGCAGATGGTAAAATCGAACGACGAAAGGCTAGGGTAGTTGCCAAAGGTTACGCGCAGATATACGGGAAGGTTTATTTTGAAACGTTTGCACCAGTAGCGGAAATATGCTCGATTCGAATTTTGTATGCCATTGCAGCGAATGATGATTCAAAACTTCGTCACATTGATGTCTCCAAAGCGTTCTTTTACGGCGATCTCGACGAAGAAATTTACATGGAGCAGCCAGATGATTTCGTTGAGGATGATAGGAAAGTTTGTATACTGAAAAGAAAGAACAATATCGATATGTCAATCAGGTTATATTAAAAATTTAATAAAGGCTTATAACATTAATCATTGCAGGTCAAACAAGATACCATTGCCTCCGAAACTCAAGCTTCAAACGGAACCAGACATAGAAGGAGAGAGTTCAACATTATCATGAGCTAATCGGCAGCTTACATACCATACAGCGTTAACTCTTTTTCCAAATTTAATCAAGACCCCAGAGTACAACATTGGAATTCTGCTTTATCAGTTTTAAGGTATTTGAAAGGGACACAAAATTTTAAAATTAATTATCTTCAAACAGGAAAACCACTATGCGTATAAGCTGACTCAAGTTGGGCTGAGGACCTCAATGACCGGAGATCACAGTCTGAAATAGTCTTCGTCTTGTCTAGCGAGCCGGTGGATTGGGAATCGGTCTATAACTTAATTCGTGCGGTTTGTTAAAGATGGCGTAACTTGTATTATTCCATTGTTATTATTCCATTAGATTATGCGTTGGATAGCTACTGTCATTGTTCCTCATTTCAGTATATGTCATTCATTTGAAGCGTAAACAACAATATTTTTTTTCACTCAAATATGTCGAACTTTGTGCCTGAAAAAGTGTTTTTGCAGGGAGTTCTTCTTCATTACTTTAATATGGAGAAAACTGCTGCCGAAAGTCATCGTATTCTGGTGGAAGTTTATGGTAAACATGCGCTAGCTGAGCGAACGTGCACGATTTAAAAGTGGTGATTTGGCTTGGAAGACGATGAACGTCCTGGGAAGCCAAAAAAGTTTGAGGATGAAGAACTGGAAGCATTACTTTATGAAGATTGTTGCCAAACACAAGAAGAGCTCGCAGAATCTTCGGTTGTCACTAAAGCAGCCATTTCAAAACGTTTAAAAGCAGCTGGATATATTCAAAAGGAAGGAAATTGGGTTCCACATGAACTCAAGCCGAGAGACGTCGAAAGGCGGTTTTGCATGTCAGAAATGCTGCTGGAACGCCACAAAAGGAAGTCAGTTTTGCATTGAATTGTTACTGGTGATGAAAAATGGATCCATTACTACAACCCCAAGCACAAAAAAATAATATGTGAAACCCGGCCAACCAGCCAAATCAACCCCAAAGCCAAATATCCATGGCGCGAAGGTAATGCTCTGTAATTGGTGGGATCAGATGGATGTGCTGTATTATTAGCTGCTAAAACTGGGTGAAACTATCAATGGACAAGGCTACCGAACACAATTAATCCATTTGAAGAAAGCAGTAGCCGAAAAACGCCCGGAATATGCGACCAGACACGAGGCAATAATTTTCCATCATGACAACGCTCGGCCCCACGTTGCTATTCCAGTTAAGAACTATTTGGAAAACAGTTGATGGGAAGTCTTACCCCACCCGCCTTATAGCCCAGAGCTTGCCCCTTCTGACTATCATTTGTTCCGGTCGATGCAGAACGCCCTCACTGAAATACGGTTCACATCCAAGCAGAATATCAAAAATTGGCTTGATTCATTCTTGGCTGCCAAGCCGGCGCAGTTCTTTTCGGATGGGATCTACAAATTGCCAGAAAGATGGGAAAAACTCATAGCTTCAGATGGGCAATACTTTGAATAATACTATTGTACATGTTATTCTTAAATAAACGTTCAGATTTTGAAAAAAAACCGTACGAATTAAAATATATACCCCTTATATTAATTAATGGGTTAATTAATAAAAAAGTAAACTTAGAACTACTATTGGAATTTAAGATGTTTAAAGTTAAAATATGCCCCAACATTTTTTAAATTAATTATCCTTGGATTACTCAGTCGATTTAAGCATTGAAGGGGTGTGTTGAAATTAACTCAGTGTGGCAACACTTAAACAGATACTTTCTCTCTATAATTGCCATATTTCATTTATAGTTCAGTGTCCACTTCCTTCAACCTTATCTTTCAATAAAACTCCTTGTGTCAAGAAGGTATCCGCGTGTTTCATTTTCCATTAGTAAGGGTATCAGCGAAATCAGATTTTGTTTTGAAGGGGAGGCGAACAACATACCTTCCGTCTTTATCTCTCTCGTGAGTTTCAAGAAATTGTTTTTCGATTTCCTGATCTTCCTTAGTCATCACCGATTTTGGATCGATTTTTTCTATATTCTAAAAGGATTGAGTCTATGTCAAAAACCGCATGGTTTGCCTGAGCTATTTCACTCTGTCCTGACGATAATTGTCCAGCCAGCACCCTACCAAAGATGGTTTTTTTGGGCAACTGGATAACCATTAGGATTGCGAATTATTTCTCCTGTAGAATATTCCAAGCTACATCTGCCCCGAAAAAAATATCAACCGCCCTTGATACGTTGAATAATGGATCTGCTAAATTAAGATTAAGTTTTGAGGTCCCAATGATCCCAGTGATCCCAATCTTTGCAGTTGAACGTAGTCGTTGGTAATTTTGATGTAACAGTCGACAAAATGTAGGCGTTAACTGAAATGCTAGCTGCATCAAAACGAGACGAAATCAACATTGATATTATCCCCCTATATTTTCCCGCGCACATTGTACCAATTCAACTGAATTGAATGCAAGCATTCCCCCTTTTAAGGCCAAGTTCTTGGGCGCAAGATTCCGTTATAAAAGAAACCTTCGAGCCCGAATCAATTAACATACAAACATGATGATAGTGTCCTAATATGTTTATCGATTTCCGAATAATAATTTTGAGGTATTGTATGCAATATGATCTAAGAGTATTATTAACAGATGTAGTGGTCGAACTAAGATGAACCAATGTATGGTGACGCGAATTATAGTTCTTGCACAGAAATTTGCACTGATAACGAGCCGCATTATGTCCACCACGTAAGCAATTGAAGCAGAGCTTCTTAGATTTTACTAAGTCACTCTTATTCTCAAGACTAAGTGCAAGAAATTCTGTACACTGCGTTAGCGTGTGAGCTGCATTACACTTGGGGTAGTTGTTCGAAGATGACGCATGCATACTTTTTAAAGTCGGAGGCTTCGACCTGTAACTTTCCTGAATAAATGCGCGACATGACTTGGCAGCCTCACAACGGTATTCTAAGAATTTCAGAAATTGAATTCGACACTTTCAGTTGACCAAGCTTGTCGTTTCCGGATCTATTTTAACGAAGTGAGACCTCTCACATTATCAGCCACATCTGAAATCTTGCGCAACATTTTTGCACTCAAACTGTTAATTGATTGGAGCTGCATGAATGTATAAAGAAGGCTGTTTATAATAAAATGTGGACTGTTATATCTTTAAGTTAACCTATCCCACGCTTGCTGGTAGGTAGCCTCCGACACCATAATGTCGATAATGTCGACTACCGAAGACAAGTGCGAAGGAAATGAAACTTCTGAGATGGTGACAAATTTCACTTAACATGGACCATGCTTTCAAACAAGTCGTGAAAGGCTGGCCAATCCCGATAACTGCCATGATATGGTTCAATATAGATTTTTGGAAGATAGTCATGACCGTTCTTAATTGAGCTTCTGCCCGGCAGAAGATTGTGTGCTATGAGTCTGACTTGATTTTAAAGTTCCTATTTCAGGGCTGAAAGCAAAGCTGACTTTATCATGAGATATTTCGTCTCGAAATATTCGCACTCTTGCTCAGTGTAATTTTCGTCATCCGCATTTGCGGATTTGCCCCTGAGATGAACTAAATCTATCACAAATCTCTTCTAGCTTTTCTAATCGTACTTGAATTGTTTCTACACCCAAGACTTCTACAATTGTCCACGAAATAAGCTAATCTCGTTATTGAACTTTTAAGATTGCCTCAATAGGCACACAAAGCTACCAGGCTATCGGGAGCGGTCATTTTATTGAAAGTTAATATTAACCTAAGAATTACGCACACGAGGGCTATAATTATCTTGATATCAAACGTATTAATGGCCACGCGTTACCACAAATTGTCTTTAAAACCGAGTACCGTTTGGATTTAATAATGTTCTCACAGAATACAAGATTTTTGCAATACAAGTCTATTTTCCAATTAATTTATTTTTTATTGAATGTACATATTATGATGTTTGATTAGAAATATGCATGCATTTATAAACATATATGTAGGTATATGAGAAAAAGTTAAATTTCTTACCACGTGCAAGGCTATGCACGAGAGAAACCAAACCCATCAACTGATTAATCACAAACTGTTCCACCGATAAATTTTTGTTCAGCTGTTGCCAGGTGAAATGAAGCTGTTAAATTATCCACTCCAGAGTATTTAATAAACGCAATCTCCGTTAATCCAAATTTCTATCAATTAATTTTTGATTTTTACGGTGATGAATGATGACCGACAATGTACGAATATGTAAAATATGCGAAATCTAGAGTCTGGCTCGATACGGACCAAATTTATGTTTTTTATTAGTCGAGCAATCAAATAAATCTAATTTCAAGGACCAGCACTTGCAGCGCGGAGGGAAGGAATACGGGGAATAGATAGCCAATGTAAAAGAAATGAAAATGCTACTTATCTTTTCGCTGTTCGATATCCAAGTGAACGAGACAATTTCATTAGAGATCTTTCATAGAGTAAAGTGTTATACAAATTAGTGATATGAATAATATTAAGTATAACAGTTGAACCAAGTTGAAATGATTTAAGCTCACAAGTATTCCCAAACCGTAAGGACTGGACCCCTATCTGCGTGCCCCGCACTACCGAAATATTAAACAAAAGGATTCACCGGGATGTCGCTAAGTTTGTATTGGGTTGAGTTCTAAAAGTAGAACTTACTCCACAAAGGCCCGTCCGGCCCGTCAAAGGGCGTTTATCTTTTCGCCCTCACTTTACCCGATCATTATTAGAAACGGATAATGACCAGGAAGTATGAACTCAAGTAGGCCATATATTTTTAGAAATTTATCTTTTTTCTTTTTTTTGTATATTTTGAGAGCGACTGGTGTTGCATTGGGGCTGAATGGAACCCTAATGTCTAATCGTGGGAAAATATCAGCTCAGGCCAAAGGGAAATCCCAATCTTGAAAAAATTTCCCCAGATATTTGAAATAAGAATGGGACGTACATGAATGTGTATGAGAGAGGGAAAGCAACGGAGGTCCAAGGAACGGTGGCACACTTCAGCAAATTTGCGGAGTGTTGCACACAAAAGCAGAAATTGGCCCGTTGCACCTGTCTGAACGGGGAGTGAATGTGGATGTATGCGTGAGACCTACGGTCCAAGCTAATAGCTATAGGATAGGGTTAACCACTTCTTGATTGACCATCACATACCTAGTAAGTCAGATTTTATATTTCTTGTCTTATAAGTGAATCACATGAAAAAAAAAACTTATATATCCACATATATAGGGTGATTCATCGTGAGGTTTGATTTTCAATAGGCTTTGACATATCACGGGTGACACGCAAGTCATCATGGAAAGTCTCACACCACAACAGCGTCTTCAAATTGTTCAGCTGTATTACGAAAATCAGCGTTCTGTCAGATATGTTTTTCGTGTGATTTTCGTGGATCGACCTACTGAAACCACTACTGAAAATATAATTCCATTAGTGGACGATACTCGACCGGTTAGACCACATAAGGCACGTATTAAAGATAAAGACTACGGCAGCTTAGCTTGACGTATTTGACAACTTGGCGTATTTTACGTGAGGATCTCGACCTAAAAGCGTACAAAATTCAACTTGTGCAAGAATTGAAGCCAGGCGAATTGAATTTTCGACATATTCACAGTGAATGGGTTTTGGGAAAACACAATGAAAATCCTGTGTTTTATTGTGAAATTTTGTTCAGTGATAAAGCCCATTTCTGGCTTAATAGATACGTTAATAAACAAAACTGTATTATTTGGGCTGATGACTAACCCGAAGAGTACCAAGAGCAACCGTTACATCCATTAAAAACAACGGTATGGTGTGGTTTATGGGCTGGTGGAATCACGGATCTATATTTTTTCAAAAATGAGGCAAATTAGAATGTTACCGTCAATTATAACCGTTATCGCGCCATGTTAACGCACTATGTGCTTTCTGAAATTCAAGCACATGGTCTCGGTGAGCTCTGGTTTCAACAAGACATCGCTACGAGCCATACAGCGTGTGAAACAATGGACTTGTTGAGAAATCATTTTGGTGAGCACTTAATTTCACGTTTTGCTATGGTTAATTGGCCGACTAGATCGTGCGATATCACACCTTTGCACTATTTTCCTTAGGGATATGTAAAGTCTCAGGTCTTTAGGAATAAGCCAGCTACGATTGACGCTTTGGAAGACAACATTACTCGTGTTATCCGTGAGATACCAGTCGTTATGATCGAACGAGTCGCCTGAAATTGGACCTTCCGAATGGAGCACCTCAGACGTAGTCGTGGCCAATATTTACATGATATTATTTTTAAAAAGTAAATGCCATGAATTATGCTTTTAACCGATAATAAAAATTTTAAATTCACTTTCAAATTTATGTATTTTATTTTACATTATAAATCACGATGAATCACCCTTATTTAAATATAGATATATACATTTTATACATACATATCATACAAACACTTACCGGCCATACAGACAGCAATCACGATGCTTATTTTTGCGGTTCTTTTATGAGCAAATTATAAATGGTTCGCATAAAAATGTGACTTTTTTTCTTATTTTTTCTTTTTTATTTATTTATTTATTTATTTTTTTTTTTTGATATTTAATATCATATTCGTTTTAAACATACATACCATATTACATTTTGATTTTATTGCATCTGCTTTTTTCCTCCGTTTTTTCTTACTGCCGAAAATTAAACACATATGTACTTTGACCTATTTTTTATATTTTGCGTTAATATTCTTATACACTTGAAGATTCAGACTTCATATTTTGTATACTTTTGCATATCACATATGTACATTTATACATTCATATTTTTAATACATTGTTGGAAGAATATTTACTGTACTTATATATATTCATTATTCTTATACATATAAACACATTACATTCCTTCTTAATAAAGCTAAGTTGTCCCGAGATCGTAGATCCGAGTTGATCGGTTTTTTTTTCAAACTAAAGTGCAAACATGGCAGATAATCTATTTTCCCAAGGATAGTTTTCGACATGGTGCCGAAACCCGGGACTCTTTAGAGTGTACCTAGTTTGAAAAAATATTAATTTGATCCTCGTAACTCAATAAATTGATAACTCGAAACGTATTATAATGGAGCAGCTCTTCCCTTGAAGATTTATATGTGGAGCTTAAAGAGCTTGGGAATACGAAACGATGACATAGAGATGAGAGAATTCACCAGAGAACTCCAAGAAAAGTTCTCACATCCAAACTTAGTGAATACGAAACAACATTACAGCAATTCATAGCACCAGGGTACGCTGACAGAGTTGTTTCGAACGACGACAACGTGGAAAACCTGTACTACATGCCACACTGTGCCGTTTATCGTCCAGAAAAGAGAACTACCAAAATCCGAATTGTATTCGATGCCTCGTCTCATTTAACAAGTAAATTTTTATAATTGTTTATGGACAGGTTCAAACTAACTTCTAAACATTTTGAAGTATTCCGTATCGAGCAGTTATGTTTTGTCGCAGATATTGAAAAAGCGTTTCTGCAAATCGTTTAAGCCGAGAAAGATAGGAACAGTCATCATTTTTTCTGGTTTTCACAAGACAAGGATTTATGTACAGACTTTTCATCCGAAGTGGAGTATCGTATGACGCCAGTAACCTTCGGGGTTTCATCCAGTTGTTCTTGCTGTCTGCAACAATTGGGCTTCACATTCGCGGAAGTTAATGTACATATATTCATAGTTTTGAATCAAAAAAATATGTTTTTTTCTTTTTGCTTCGCCGAAATGCGTTAAGTTTATTTATATTCTTAAGACTGATTACAATATTCGATCTTACTGCTATTTATACTAATTGGGATGCAGTTATATCGTAATGTTGTTTATGTCGATAATGCAAACGCACCGGATGTTGTCTTTGTTTACGTTTGTAGTGAGAAATAACGAACATGTTGTCATTGTTTACGTTTGTAGTGAGAGATAACGAAAAGATAGACAGGTAGAGAAATGAAGCGTCCTAGCTTTAGATTAAATTTCTTTCTTGTCGGAGTCTTAAAAGTTCTGCTTCGTATATTTCGTTGATTCTTTGCCTTCTTGCTATTGCCCTTTTTATTTTGTAGCATTCACAGAGTTTGGATGCGCCATGAATGAGCAATGCCATTATGCATAGCCCCAGGATGAGATAAATTAAGTACTGTATGGGATGTTCTTAGACTGGTATCAGGAAAATTGATATTTTTTGGATGTTGCTGATTTTGTAATCGGCATATGACGTCTAGTTTTTTATCATGTTGTTTGAGTATGGCATTTTTGAATTCTTGTTGATGGTTAAAATATTGTTTCCCATCAACAGTTGTAGAGTAGTTGAACTGTATTAATTTAGGACCGTCTATTTTTACACTATTTCAGGTATGCTCGTAGTCTGTGATAATGTTCCCGCTTTCAAGTATTTAGAGTGGTGCATTGTTCTCGTGTATAACTTCATTTTACTGACTTATTTTCTAATATATTAATAGTACAACTGTCTGGAGTCCTAATTTTACATATAGTACAATATATAGTTTCCTATTTTATTTTTACATTTTTTAATACGAGTAAATATATTGTTACATGTTGCATGTTGCATATATTGTTGCAGGATCTAACAAAAGTTTCCTTTGCTTAAGTGCTAGTGGATATAGATTGAATAAATTACATTTCAATTTTAATATTGGATATTTATAGATAGTTATGATTGCATGATTAAAATAACAGATGTGTATATCGGCATATTCTAAAATATTAATAATATGTAAGTCTAATGCTTCATTAGATGTTATTTGTTGAATATCTTTTAAGTTTAAAGTACCTGAATAAAATTTTTAGCAATATTTATTGTATCAACAACAGAGGTTAGTTCGTTGTATACTTCTGTACGAACTAGGTCGTCTAGTATGGTTTTAGGGTCGAGAGTTTCTAGTATTTTCTCAAATTGTGAATTTTATATCTTTTATTTATTATAATTTTATTTATAATAATTTTATAATTATTATTATTAATTATTATAATTTATTTATTTCATTTATTTTATTTAATTCTAATTTTATCTTGATTTCAATTAAGTCATCGTGATCGGGTTTACCTTTTACAAACTTAAGAGATGATCCTATATAGTTAAGTGATCGTCTAGTTCTAATGATTTTTGGGAGTAATTGTGATTAAGTCATTTTTTATTTTATTTATGTTTATTAAAATTTATTTTGTTCAATCTTTATATACGAATTTCGCTATATTTTCATAAGGTGCTAGATTTTTGGAAAGGTTTTATATATAGTATGGAAATGTAGCGTCCTGAAAAACGTGTATAGGGTCTGTTTCTATCATTACGTATTTTCTGTTTCTTAGATCGGTCAGATTATCGCAGAAAACGGTAGTGATAAAAAATAAAATTATCGTTCTTTGCATGTTTACACTCGTACCGTGGTTTGTTAGTGAAGAATTACCCCTATATTCGTATACAATGTGTTTGGCGTATTTCGGCCCGTTTTTGTTTGGACGGGGTGTTTTGGAGTAAACAATGTCTCCTTTTTTGTTTTTATTTATGGATGAAAGTACCTTATTTTGGTTTTTCTCTGTAGTTGTTTGATGTCAGGATACCCTCCTCCATTAAAAAGCACGTCCTCGGGTTTTTCTCCTGTCACTGAATGGATAGTTTTATTGTACTATATTGTCATACCGCGTTGAAAATTTCTTCTGGTGAAGAATTATTTTCTTGTGTTAGGACTAAAGTGAGTTCGATTAGAGTGCTGCGTGTACGCTCGAATTGACCGTTGGTTACCGAATGGAGTGTTGGTGTTACTGTATGTACAATTTGTAGTTTTACATATGCTTGTTTGCTGCATATGCTTTTAAATGCTAATTCGTTATCGGTCAATATGAATTTTGCGTTGAGGTAAATTTGTGATAAGATTTCGTCAATGTATTTATGTACATTCTTTTACTCGGGATTTCGCGTATGTACCAATATTTAGAGTATTTATCAGTTGTGCTAATATATGTATATGTTTCCATTCATGTAAAATGAATTTAAATGAATATGTTTGCTCACATGATTTGGTATAGGTGTGACACCGATTGGTTGTTTATTTGTTCTGCGTTCGTATTTATTTTTTAGGAAGATATCACAGTCTTGTGCTTCCTTTTTGTACATTTGGCGTATAGTTGGCCAAAAACGTTTTGTGAAGAAATTTCTACTGAGTTGTTTGTACTATAGTTTATAATTATTTGATTTCTAAATGTGTTTAACGATTGTTTTATGCGTTTTAATTTATCGATTGGTAGACTTTAAGGTGAGTGTTGTGAGTCGCTTGAAGTGTTGTTAATCTGTTGGCGAGACAGTGCATCAGCGACCACATTTTGGTGTTCTGGTTTATATACTAATTTAGCGCCGTATTCTTCGATGAAGTTTTTCCATCGTTTTAATTTTGTGTTCGGGTTTTTGTCAGAAATTGAAAAGATGAGGAACTGATGATGTTTTTAAATTGTTAGGTCTGCTATACCGTACAGGTAATTTCTTACTCTTCGCGAGGAGTTTCTTTTCATTCGTGCTGTAGTTTTGCTCAGTTTTGTTAAGGGTCCTAGATATAAATGAAAAAGGTTTCTGAGAGAGCACAGATCCTATTGCAAAGTTCCTTGGGTCCGTTGTTAGTTTAAACGGTTTGTTGAAGTCGGTGTGGAATAATTCAACTTGTGCTTGTAATGCATCTTTTATTTTAGTTAAAGCCTAAAGTGCTGGATGATCTAAATTAATTAATATTTTTGCGCTTTGATTTTAATTTATACTACCACTATCCCCGCGTAAAAATGTAGTGGGGGGTTTTACTAATGCGGCGAAATTCTGTATAAATTGTCTATAGTAGCTAGCAAAGCCTAAAAATGAGCGGAGTTCTTTTAGATTTTTTGGGGTTGGAAAATCTTTTATAGTTTGAATTTTGTAAGGATCTACAGTTCGTTTGTTAAATTTCATTGTATGTGCGAGGTATTCTACTAAATCCTGAAAAAAATGTGATTTTTCTTTTGAAATTTTCATATTTGCATTGTGGAGTGCACTTACTATTATACGAATGTGTTCCATATGTTCTTCGGGTGAGAAGGAATATATGAGTACATGGTCAATGTAAACGTATGTGAATTTGCCAATATATGGACGTAGGATATCGTCTACGCATCGTTGAAATATAGAAGGTGCGTTCTTTAAGACGAACGACATTCTAAGGAATTTATACTTTGCGCCATTCACACTGAATGCGGTTTTTTCCATATCTGATTCTTTGATTAAGATTTGGTGAAAACCTGACTCTAAGCCTAATGTCGTAAAAATGTTTGCTTAACCCAAATTTTGAATAGTCATTGCAACGTCTGGGATAGGGTATCTATCAGTGATAGTCTGAGCATTAAGCTTCTGAAAATCTACTACCATGCGTCTTTTAGGTTTCCCTTCATTATCGGTATCTCTTTTTGCGGCGGTCCAGGTTGGAGAGTTGTATGGAATTTTATTAGGTTGTATAATCTGATTGTCTAATAATTTTTGTATTTCATTGGATTGGATACGAGTATTGCTTCACCCAAATAGGATCTTCGGATTTTGTTCTGATTGTACTTTATATTGTATAGGGTTTTCCAATAGGGACTTGACAACTTTGAATTTAATTTGTGAACGCACTCTTTCACTAATCATCAAACTATCACTGTCAATTTATTCAGTAAGCTCAACATTTTCGTCATAGTAAAGTACACCAACGAGCAACGTCTGCAAATTATAAAAATTTTCTACAGATATTCGGAGTCGGTGACTGCAACTTTAAGAGCGTTAACTCCAATTTTCGGTCTTAATTCTCGCCCTAGTAGACAGGCAATAACAAGTTTAGTGCAAAAATTTGAGTCTACATATTCGTTGTGTGATGTTGCCGTGTCAGTGAGACAACGGGCTGGTCGAAGTGTCGAAAATATCGCTGTCGTTCAGACGTCCGTAGCAGACGATCCAAATCAGTCAATTCCACGGCGTTCTCAAAAATTGGGCATCGCTCAGACCATATTATGGCGTATTTAGCGTTAAGGATCTTGGTTTACACCCGTGCAAGATCAAGCTGACTCAAGAATTGAAGCCGATGGACCATTTGAAGCGACGTACGTTCTTTGATTGTTTCTGTAAAAGATGCGCCAAGATGATGAATTAAATCGCAAAATCATCTTCAGTGACGAAGCTCATTTTTGGGTCTACTTCATGAGTCACCACTTCATCCACAAAAAATAACTGTTTGGTGCGGTATGCATGCCGGCGGCGTTATTGGGCTATATTTTTTCGTCGACTATAACGATCGTCACGCTACTGTGAATGGTCAGCGTTATCGCACCATGATCACCGAACATTTTTGGCCCGAATTGGAAAATATGCACTTGGACGACATGTGGTTTCAACAGGATTGTGCCACAAGCCACACAGCATACGCTACAATCGATTTATTGAAGAGTAAGTATGGTGAGCGTGTTATCTCAAAACATGGGCCAGTCAATTGGCCACTTCATTCGTGCGATTTAACGCCGCTTGACTATTTTCTGTGGGGCTACGTTAAGTCATTAGTTTATGCCAACACGCCAACGACGTTGGAAGAGCGCAGAGCCAACATTGAACGCGAAATAGCGGCCGTTTCGGCCGAAATGTGTGACCAAGTCGTTGAAAATTGGGTCCAACGAATCGACCGCTGCAAACGTGCCCGTGGTGGCCATATGAACGAAGTCGAATTATATTCATAAATGTTTTGATTGTACTTCAACCCAATGATAAAGTTTTTGAAATATCTCAAATGGTTTGCCTTTTATTTAAAAAAAAGTTGTCAAATCGTTATTGGAAAACCCTATAGTTGTGAATGGTAGGACTTCGTTTGTATAATTATTTATTCGCATAATATTATCAATATCACTTTTATATTTGTCATTATTAACTGTATACTTTACTTTTTGTTCGCTACTCTCATTTGTTTTATATAGGGTTTTCTAATAACGACCTGACAACTTTTTTTTTTAAATAAAAGGCAAACCATTTTCACCCGACCAATAACGTATATTATGCTTATTGACGAACCCATTGAGCCAAAAATGAGCTCCGTCACTGAAGATGATTTTGCGATGAAATCCATCATCTTGGCGCATCTTCTCCAGAGCCAGATCGGAGAACGTAGCTGTTACTGCATGATGTTGAGTTTACTGAATAAATTGACAGTGACAGTTTGGTGATTAGTGAAAGAGTGCGTTCACAAATTAAATTCAAAGTTGTCAAGTCCCTTATGGAAAAACCAATATTTATATATAATTTTATACTCAAAAAGATTAATTTCTACTCTTATTACTCTAAGACCGTGTTCACCTAAAAGCATATCGAACTCCTCTAAAGCTTCGGTTTCAAGAAATGCTAAATTATGGTTAAATAGTGTAATGATTTTTTTTGGCTTTGGCGAAAGAGTAACCATGAATCGTTTTGATTTTTGCTGGTTTTACAGGTATAGATATTCCTTATTTACACTTTGAGCTTATAAAATTATTTGTCGCGCCTGTATTATTAAAATATTGACGGATGTACCTGTTTCTTGGCAGCGTCTTTGTAGGCATGGCAATCCGTTTATTCTCCTTAAAAAACATTTCCTGTTTTGTAGGTATCATCGGCGTGTGAGCTGAGTGATTGTATTATAAGTTTTCATCTCTGGTTTGGTTTACTCGTTGGGTTTTGCTTGGGCCGTCGTTTTTTGATGACGGTACTCGTTCACGTTTTGCTGTATGCTGGTTGGATGAATGGATTGTGGCGCTGTTGTGTTTGCTGACAGTGTTGCGTAGGTCGCACATATTGACGAGATTTGTCCACTTCCATTGGTTCTGGTGGCAGGTGATGATTATGTGCATTTGGGTTGCACGTTCTGTTGTCGTTGGTGTTTGAGAGTTATATTCGACACGTATATTTGGGTTGTATCTCTTGTTGTCTTTGTAAATTTGTGGCGGAGGGTTTTGTCGGTGATTGTACCTTATTTGTGGTGATATATGGGCATCAAACTGCATATTTGTGTTGTCGTGGTATATGGTGCTGGCAATTGCATATGCAGTTTCGAGGTCTCTTGGATGGTGGCTGTATAGTGTATTGCTCGTATATTTGCTGTTGAGTCCTGTGATGAAAGTACGGAATGCTTTCTGGTTTGCGTAGTTTGCCCTTGGTTCAGATCCCTGATAGCCTGAAGATTCTATTTTGGATAATGCCAAATTTAAAGCTTTGCTGACTTCACTGTGGAATTCTGACAGTGTTCGTCTTTCTTGCGTTATTTTTTTCATCTTCTCTAGAAGTACATATAATGGCCTTTGGTCGGCGTATGTACATATAGTCGAGTCTGTTGATAATTGTATAGAAGTTTAGCTTTGTGTTATGGTTGCAGCTTCTCCAACAATTTTTGAATGTAAAATTGTAAATGCTGAATAATAATTCGGATTTTTGGAGAATAGTTTGATGTTCTCCATGAATGTCCATGCCCTTTTGCTCCACGATCTGTATTGGCTTTTGTCCCCGTAAAAACATGGTATGGCTTCGAATGTTTTGAGGTTTATTTGGTTGGCATGAGTGATATTGGGTGTGAAATCAACAGGTGGTTTCACTGCTGTTATAGTTTGGAACGATCGTTGTACTTCTAAAGAGTTGAACTTTGTTTGAGTGTGCTCCAGAGTTTGTGTGAGAATCTCAATTTGTGCTTTTAGTGCTGCAATGTCTTCCATTGTGTGTTTTTTTTTCCTATTGCTCGTAAGTAGTTGAACAGGTTTTGCCTTCTGATGCGTAAATCCAGTGTGGAAAAAAATCTTTCACTTTTCCCACTAAAAAATTGCTGTCCGCTGTTTCAGGATTTGCTTTTTTTTTAAGTACAATATTTGTTTTTTGTGGTATTTAATTTTCACTTTTTTTTACCATTCAAGGAAGACTTCCTTCCTTTCCGTGGAATTTTTATTTTCATTCTATTTTATAAGGATATGTGACTGCAGCCAGGATTTAGACCGGCTTGAGCCGGTGTGTTGTTAATGTCGATAATGCAAATGCATCGGATTATTTTGTTGAAGTATGTTTTCCGTATTGCAAGATAATGAAGCATGTTATCGTTGTTTACGTGTTTTCGAATTACAAGTTACTGTTTTCGCTTGTTGAAACATGTTGTCGTTGTTTACGTATGTAGTGAGAAATAACGAACATGTTGTCGTTGTTTACGTTTGTAGTGAGAGATAACGAAGAGATAGGGAGTTAGAGAACCTACGTAATTAACTCGCGCAAGCAACTGAATATCCTGACTCATGTAAATTGCTGAGTAAGTCGACAGATGCAGACAAATTTCATAAGGGTCTACTGAGGTCTTTGAGCGTGCTTATATGAATCTGAGAAAATGGCGCTGCAATAGTTCTCCAATTCAGAGTTCCCTCGAGTCGACAGAAGATTCGGTTCACTCCGTTCTCTGCGTCCTATGGAATGTAAACAGTGACGAATTGATGGGTAAATTTGATTCGGAATGCTTAAAGTCAACATTACAGCCTACAAAGCGCAACTTGTTGAAAATATTGCTCGAGTGTTCGATCCAGTAGGATTCTTAATCCCAATTTTAATAAAATTGAAAATCTTGTTTCTCACTTTGTGGCGTGATAAAGTAAGCTGGGGCAAGCTATTGGGGGAAGAGTGTAGCCAAAAATACGTCGAAGTTTTTAGAACTAACTCCATAAATCTCATTGGCAAGGTGGCTTGGAATTAAGGCGGAGTTGACGTGTATCGAAAGGCACGTTCTCGCCAATGCCAGCCAAAAAGTCTTTGGGCTGTTGCGTTCTCAAGACCCCAGACGTTAGATCTTAAAACTGAGGTGAAGTTCATATGCGCCAAGGTCCGTGTTGCGCAACTTAAAGAAAAGAAAACTGATGCTCTCACATTGCCAAAGTTGGAACTCGCGCGTGGCGTTGATTGTTGCCAGACTGTATTCTTACTGGAAGAAGTTAGAACTTCCATCTCGAAACTTTTATCTGTGGACGGACTTGCAGATCACACTACATTGAATTCAAGGAAATAGCTGAAAGTGGAAGCCGTGTGTGTTCAGCCGTGTAAGGGAAATACAAGAGCTTACGGATGTAAGAAACTGGCATCATTGTACTGGGAAAGAAAAAACAGCAGATTTACTTACCCGAAGGAAGTTCCATCTTGGCTGAAAAAAGACAAGTCTCATCGGCCATTGACGACACATTGCATGCTGAGAAATCTGTTCCTATGTTGTTGCCAATCTCTCAGAAGGAAGATGTTGGTGCTCTACTCAAATATTCGGAACCATTTATGCTGTATGAAACTATTGGTGATTGGAAAAAGCTGCTCAGGATTACGGCCTATATTTATCGAGGTCTCAATGTACTACTTAATAAGTGGTACCCAATTTGGGCTAACAAAAGGGACAGGAAAACTCATACATCAAGGTTTCTGCGAGCAGCTGAAATGAAGAGTGCAGAGGTCTACTGTATAAAATATTTTCAATTTATTTATTTTTCAAATGAAGTATTATCTTTACAGGAAGGGAAAACAATTTTTCGATCCTTTACCCTCCTGACTCTTAATCCATTTGTTGGCGACCAAGATTTGATTCGTGTGGGAAATAGATTAACGCAACTAGACAAGCCACTTGTAAGTCCAGTCATTCTCGAGGCAGCTATTTAAGCAAGCTACTCGCTTTCACGAAGTGTCTTTGCACAGGGGAGTGAATACCGCTTTGACTCGTCTGCGTGAACAATATTGGTTGTCTGCCGCCCGGCAGTTGATTAAAAAGGCCATCGTAGCATGCAAACTTTGCCGCAGACTCAGGGGAAAGACCACATCCCAGCCTTTTGACTTCAAGCATCAAGATCTTTCAAAACGGTGGGTGTACATTTTGCGGGGCCACTTTACACACGCTGAGATGACAACAAAGGCAAAGTGTATGGTACATAATGATATTTACGCGTGCTGTTGTCCGAGCCGTGCACCTGAAGCTAGTTATCAACTTAACGACGGAATGCTGCCTCTTTGCTATACGCCGTTTTACAGCAAGGCGGAGCACCATATATTCCGATAGCGCGAATATATTTAAAAGAGCGGCAGCCGAAGTAAAGAGCTTGGGAGAAATTTTCAACAGCGAGATTTTTAACGTTTTTTTTTTTTTTTTTGAGGAACCGCGGAATAAATTGGAAATTTAGCGTAGAAAGGACATCTTGGAGGGTGGTTTTTGGGAGCGGTTAGTAAAGAGCGTCAAAGACGTACTCAAAGTCTCAATTTGAAAAGCCACGACTAACAACGAAGAGCTTAATATTTTCCTTATTGAAGCCGAGCGAATTATTAACATGAGACCGTTAACGTATGTGAGCAGTGATCCAATGGATTTGACCCCTTTAACAACAGAAAGTTTTCTTATCAGTCGCTCACAAGTAACCGATAGCGAGAGCTAATGCCAACCAATTCCCTCGGATCTTAGAAGCAAATGGAAATTCAAATTGCAGTACACCTCTCAAGCTTTTACTTCTGAAATAGAAATATTGATGGTGGACTGCCTAACCAACTCAAGTCTATATCAGAGTAGTGGAATTCCTAATACAATGAACCGACAACTCGATCTTGTCTTCACATCCGATTCGGATAACTTTGTCTTTTATAGAAGTAATCATCTGCTTTAAACCCTAGAACGACTTCATCTCCCCTTTTCAATTATATACTCATATGAAATCGGCAACACATTGTCGATTCGGAAAATTAATTTTCATTTAACATCCGAAGAACCGAATTTTACAATACTTAAAAGCAGAAAGCATTAACTTAGACTTTATCGCTGAGACAACTAACATTGACCTTACCCTATCAACTTTGAATTCATAAATTTTCTCATGCATTGCCGAATGGGTTACATATACTTTCCGAAAGGATTGCATATTAACTCTTCTCTGGTACAACAAGGAGTTGCGCCCTCTCCGAAATAATAGAAAAAAGTTGTTGCATAAATTTCTAAGAACTCGATCTGATTCAGACTATAGGAATTATCGATTTGTATACAAATCAGACGGGTATCCATCTACTCTAAAATTTCTTAGTGAATCTTCTGCCGCCCCAAAAACCATTGCAAACAAAAACAAACGAGGAGATTGACAGATACCTTAAACAAATGGACGAGGCCATATGGACTATGGACAGTACGATATCTCGATATAAATTCATAGTCGAAGACGACACATTCTGCAACGCAACCATTGACGCACAACACCAACACAAAAGTAGACTTCTATCGAGACTAAAAACCTTATACAGACAATTAACTGACAGACATAACTTGGAGGTCATGATACTGAAATCATTGATTAAAAACCTCTAAATATTAATAAAAGAAAACTACAAAGCATCTGAAAGTTTGTAATGGAACTCGAATATGTTCCCGAAAATAAATAAAATATTTCGCAGGAAATATCAAAACGATCTTCCGTGTCTAAAGATAGCCCAAAGGACGGGAAATGAGCAAATACTGATAAAAGCAGGTATAGATCTGTGAGAAGCTATAGATGATGATATCTTTGTGATCAAAGATCCGCAGGAGAAGGAATAGGTCGTAGGAGCGATTTTCCATGAAGTATACAATGCAAATTTTGTCATTGGCCCAAACCACGACCTGGAAAATCAGGTATTTTTGCACAATTTCCTACTTTCGATATGTTGTAGAACACTGGCAATTCTAAGAGTCAGGATTCACTGAGTTCAATGACTTCAATCATTGAGAAGTAAGAAATCAGAGGGAACCGATGGCATACCTAACATTGTGCTACGACATCGTCCACTAGAAGCGGTGGATATTTACACCACCCTGTTGAATAATGCTTTGAATAATGCCTTTTATGCAACGCATTGGAAACTAGCGGTGGTGCATCCCATTCCTAAAAGGAATAAATACACGTCTAGTCCGGCGAATCTTCGGTCAATAAGGCTCCTTCCGAATATCAGCAAGGTATTCGAAAAGGTGATCAATCGAGTCCGGACTAAGTGAGTTGGGGACAAAAATATAGTTCCGGATAATCAATTCGATTTTAAGGCGGGGCATGATATTTCACAAAAACAAAGCACAGGTGTCTGACTGATTGACTTGGAAAAAGCCTTCGACACCGTAGGGCTAGAGGGACTATTCTTCAAACTGAACAGGCTGGGCATAAGTAAATCACTGCTGTACATTCTTTTTGATATGTCTTCCAGTAGACAGTTCATAGTGACTTCTGCTGGAATATTTAACGTCAAAAATGGTCTGCAGCAAGGTAAGGTCAACTCGCCGATCCTATCCACTATCCACACAAGCGATCTTCTGAGCTCGCTTCACCATGCTATAGCGTACGCAGACGACTTGATTGCTTTCAGATCAGGACAAAGATCGAGGTCATCTGTACTCTCTTTCAACGCGACTTCGATATGATAAAGCGATATTGCGAAGATTTAAATTTTAAAATTAACTTTCAGAAGTCTGAAACCATTCTTTTTAGAACCCTTTTTTCTGGGGTCCCCGCGGTTACCCGGAAGAACTGGCGAAAGTGTTCGATCGTGGGAAAACAAGAGCAGTCACTTGTTGTTGAAATGTAGTCAGATACCTTGATATTTGGCTTGTTCAATGTCTGTATTTTAATAAACATATAGATGTTGCTTTGGTCAGAGCAAAAGGTGCTTTTGCCCTTACAAAGGTTACCTGCTACATTGCTGTTTTTTTGGAGAGGTCTTAGGACTTGTCTTTGCTAGTACGGAACACCAGAGTAGGAGTACATGAAATATTATACTAACGACGTCTTGTACAATGGGGTGATATTAATATGAGTGGAATTTTTGAGCAATTTAACAAACTACATGATGGTACCGATGTAACCAAGCCACTTGGTCTCATATGGAATCCAAAGTCCGACAACTTTTTATTTGTTTTTACGCTAATCATAAATATGGAACGCATAACGAAGCATTCAGTCCTTTCTATAATCGCTCGATTTTATGATCCACTTGGTTTGATTTTACCTATTATAATTTTAGAAAGATTTTGAAGAAAAAGCTGCATTCGGATAAGAGCTTACCCAATCATTGCAGGCCCAGTTGATTGATATATGCGCGCAATTCACACTAGTTAATAATTATTAATTTTCTCTCTTCGTACCTATATTGCAAACTAGTTGGGAGATACACGTATTCTGCGACGCAAATTTGTCTGCCTTTGAGGCTTGTGTATATCAGATCTGAGTGTAAGGGAACCAAATTATCAACATTAATATACGCAAAGTCAAAGATGGCGCCCTTAAAATCAATGGCCGTTCCTAAATAAGAGTTTTCCGCTGCATTGCTTCTCGCCGAATTGGTAGCATCAATTTTGCAAAGAGGCCAGTACCCATGCAAAGTTCACGACTGGTCAGATTCGATGGTGACATAATTATGGCTACATGCGGAGTCATCAAATATAAACGTTATCGTTTTAACATATGGGCTGAAAACTCAGTGCCGTTTTATAGTAAAACACGAAATTTTTGCAAAATTCAACTTCATTTATCAATATAGTTGCCTTCGTGGGCGAAACACTGATTGAAACGATTTTTCAATCTTTCGATACCAGTTTTGTAGTATGATTTCGGTTTAGCCTCAAAATAGGCCTTTGTTTCGGCGATTACTTCTTCATCGGTCTTAAATCTCTTTCCGTCGAGCATTCTTTTGAGGTCTGCGAACAGGAAATAGTCACTGGGGACCAAATCTGGAGAATACGGTGGGTGAGGAAGCAATTCGTAGCCGAATTCATTCAATTTTGCCATCGTTTTTATCGACTTGTGACATTTTGTCCTTCAAACGCTCCAACAACGCAATGTTATAGTCGCTGTTGATAGTCTGCTTCTTTTGGAGGTAGTCGTTGAAAATTATTCCATGTGAATCCCAAAATACGGATGCCATATTCTTGCCAGCCGACTGTTGAGTTTGGACGAGGTTCGTCGCCTGCTCACCACTCAGCTGACGGCCGACTTGACTCTGATGTGAAGTAATAGAGCCAAGTTTCATCCATTGTCACATACCGACGCAAAAATTCGGCTTTATTGCGGTTGAACAGCTTTAAACACTCCTCTGAATCATCAACACGTTGTTGTTTTTGGTCGACTGTGAGCAAACGCGGCACCCACTTTGAACAGAGCTTTCGCATGTCCAAATATTCGTGTATGAGATATCCAACACGCTCTTTTGATATCTTCAGAACCTCAGCTATCTCGATCAACTTCACTTAATGGTCAATTGTAATCAATTTGTGGACTTTTTTGATGTTTTCATCTGAAACAGCCTCTTTTGGACGTCCACTGCGTGCATCATCTTCGGTGCTTGTATGACCACTTTTAAATTTTTCAATCCACTTGCGAATGGTTCGTGCGGCTGGTGCAGAGTCTGGGTAACACTTATCAAGCCATTTCTTTGCATCGGCTGCATTTTTTCCCATCAAAAAGCAATGATAAATCAACACACGAAATTGCTTTGAATCCATTTTTTTCACAATAACAAAAGTTGCTCCACTCACAACGCTATATCTTGAGAACTAATCGACCGACAGCTGTCAAATTTATACACGTATCTAAAATGTATACACGTAACTAAAAATAGTATGGATTTAATTCAAGTGGTGCCCACTCTTAGAAACGGCACGGACTTTTCAGCAATTAAAATTCATTTTAGTAACAAGATTTCTCAAGTTGGCTCAAACTATGAAATTCTCGACCGAATTGCCAGAGCGTCGTCGTAAAGTTTTTATTGCTTCATTGTAGCAAAATATATCGCTTAACTGCAAATTTCAGAACTTCTTTGAAAAGCTAAAACACATCTTCGCCTATGCTTATCATTTTAGCACAAATAAATGAATACCCATGGTCCAAAACAACCTTTTATTGACGCCACAAAACGTAAAAATCGGAACTCACTTGTCAATAATCAATAAACTCATTTCGCAGCTGAGTTCAGAGCTTTAAGATGCGAGAAGCATCTAACTGCGTCAAGCAAACTTCAGTCGTTAAGCCCGTTCATAGACTAGTATGGATATCTTTGTGTTGGAGGACGACTACACCATCCATTCTTGGACTTTTACTACGAAAAAAAAACATCATCACATTACAATCGCAATCATCGTACACTTTCATTGGAAATATCGAAAAAATGTTGCGCCTCAAAGCTTGCTTGCATTGATAAGGCAACATTATTGGCTGATTGGTGGTCGAAAAACTGTGGCACATATGAATTACAAATGCGTTAGGTGTCTTACACTGGCGTTGACTTCTGTCGGCCGTTTTAATATAAACCATTTGTATTCGCAATCGGCTACCGATAAAAGGCTACGTCTCGACGAAAGCCTCTCATATATATGTAACTGGTAAAGGATTTATCTAATCCATCGTTTTTACCTACCATACTTCAAAGCGAGTCATTTCTACGAGAACCAAGCCACTGACTATTTGCTCAGACAACGCCACTTATTTTTTTGGCGCTAAGAATGAGTTGGGTGAGTTACAGCAACTTTTTTTTTGAATAAAGCACACAATCTTCAAGTGTAACAACAATGTCTTTTAGATCGTATTAGTTGGAAGTTTATCCCTCCTCTCAACACATTTCGATGGACTTTGGGAGGCTATTATAAAGTCAGCGAAATTTCATTCATTATTTAGTATGTGAAATTTCTGCATTAATTAATCCTAGATCACTTTATTCAATTACAGAGAATCCTGCTGATCTGGAAGTGCTATCGCCTGCGCACTTTCTAAATAAGGGCAATTGTGGAACCAGAGCTTACGCCTCTTAATATTAACCACTACATGCTACATGCAGCACATATTTTGGAAGGAATGGAGTTCGTCCTATTTATATCTAATACATTAGCACGGAAAGTTGCGCATATCAACTGCGTGCCCTTTAGAGATCGTAAAAGATGAAAATCTATCACCCCCAAAAGGTAACTTAGTCAAGTGGACAGCACGATATGTGATGAAGACGATGTTACACGCGTTATAATTGTGCGGACCGCCATTAGACTAATCACGACAGCTGTGGGAAAAATTGCTCTCTTACCCGTACCGAGTAACGCACGCAGTTTAAAACCAGTGCCATATAACGGGGGTAAAATGTTCCAGCAGCAATACATACACGATTAAAAACTCTACTCTAAAAGGTCTAAGTCTCTTCTTATAAATTTGTTAATATAATACATTGATTTGCATTCAAAGTAAAATACTCGAGGAAGTCCTTCTATTAACTGAATTTATATATCTCTCTTACTAAACTTACTTTCCTTGCATTGTAATATTTTTTTACATACTTATTTCTGCTTGAAATGTTAGCTGTAACATTTCCGAAGATCACTTCTGTCGCAATCGCGAACATATAAACAACATTTTTTTTAACGTGTTTTCATCATTTTTGACTTTGAATAACAGGTGGTGCAAACCAAACCTCCTCAAGCATTGGTGACTCCAACACGATTCGGTCAAAAATCTATTATTATCAATTCAGGCAACAAATTTAGGTATTTCCCATTTCTTTCATTTCAAAATCGGTCGAAATTCTTACTATGATTTCAAATAACAAATCTAATTCGCACTTCTTTCAATTAAAATCTTTCGATTGCGTAATTCATTTGCATGCAAGATGTTAGAGAATATTCCCGATGCATCAAATGATGCTGAGGATAACTGTGCCGAGCCTAATTCCTAATTCAACTCAGGACAAAGTCGCGGCATTCTTCGACTCTTCGTTTTACTTTAGAGGAAACATAATCTACATTTGGGTCATCTCAACGAAAATCCCAAAATTTTGTGGATGATACACAGAATGACCTAATTTGCTAGATCTGTTTAACTGTTTTGTTTATAATTGTGCTGATCTAAGTTAAATTGAAAAGTTGATCCACTCACTTGAAACTGATGAGGAAAATTACAAGAATGTTTTTTAAGCGGTCCAAGGACAAAAGAGTTGAAACCTCTCTCATTCGATGGCCAGACCTCATGGTCTACTTATAAAAAGCAATTTAAAAAGGCTGCCTGTTCAAACAACTGGGACAATGAGCCTTCTCTCACGTTTTTCTGGTGGCTGACATATACGACAAGTGTATCATTGTTACAGATTTCGTGAAAGAACATGGATTATTAGTGGACTTTGGGGCACAAACCCTGAAATACGAAAACATGGAGATACCAATGATATACGGAAATGCCAAAACTTCTATCTTAAAAGTCATCTTCTGCAGAAATCAGATTCAAGAGCCTTTGTTGGAAGCAATTGTTTGGGCAAAAGTGGAAGGTGGTCCTGGTAGCCACCGATACTATTTGATGGAGCCAAGAAAAAAGAGATGCTTCATGGAGAGAAAGACCTTAGTGGAACCAAAGTACAACATGGTTCTTGTTAGAATTCTTAATCCAAAAACATTCAGCATAAAGGTTGAGATTGACATTGGGGCTATACCGTCGTGCGAATACCGGTCGCCTGTGTCCACTTTATGAAAATCAAAAAAAAAAAAAAGTCCTCTGCTTCTCTAAACTGAATCAAGAGCAGAATATACTAACAGAAAAACTAATCAGTGAGTACGGTTATATATTTGCTACACAAGACGGAGAACACACATTGACACCTGTCACGCCCGACCAATTCTTCAATCTGTAAGCCATTCTCCCAACCTCGAAAGTTCTAAGGACCAATGAAGGAAACATTATTTATAGTACTGTAAGTTAAGTTCTCATAATAACCTTTTCCTTATATACTAACCGACCTTTATTTTTGAAACACTGTGTATTCAATGCCATATATTAGCAATAAAATTAAGAAAAGAAGTATTCCCTATAGCCTTAATAGTTTCAATAACGAGGTGGAAGATAGTAGAGATAATTTAAGTAGTAGTTTAAGTGATCATCTTAAATCAGAAGACAGTGCTATTATTCTGTCCAACATGACCACAAATAATACTCAATCAAATATGGAAAATTTTTTTTAACTCTCTTCGTATTCCAGATACTACAAAGGATTTGTCAAAATTCGATGGCAATCCCAGGCTCATCTATGAGTTCTTAACGAACATAGAGGAAATTCTTTACCTGATTAGATTTGCAGACGGAACCAGTTATGATAAACCTCTGCTTCGTGCTATACGCAATAAAATAGAGGGACCTGCAAATGAGGTTCTTAATAGTTATAATACTCATAATGCACTACAAGCGTAATGAGACATAAGAGATTTGCATGGGTTGAAGCAAAATCAAAGAACAATAGAACAGTTTTACAGCGAAGTAATAGAAGTGCACTTATTTGAAGTCACTTAATTTGTTTGGTTAGGGCAAATGATTTTCCAAGATTTTTCAACTGAAATACGAAATCATTTTTCCAGGTTTTCGACTTAAATTACAGAAACACTTTTTTCCAGAGGCGAGAAACAGCGGGAGTTTTTATTTCATGGGTTCCCAATGCAAAAAGTCTTCTCATAAATTACAGAACATGGCTACAGTCTGTACTTAACCGAGATACTGACGTTTAATTCAGAATATCCTCGGTGTAAACTTTTTAACATAAGGATACGCAGACATCGTCTATGATTTCTGCAACGGTAAGGGTCAACGAACAAAATCGTAAAATATGAAATGATACCCTTATAAGACTGCCCCAAATATCAGGAGATTTAATAGAACATTATTCAATCGCTTTATTCAATACAGTTACACTTCACAATTCAATTGCTTAACATAACCAATTTTGATTTTCTTTATCTTTAGCTTAAACCACTTAATCACTACTTGTAATTCACTCTTCAAATTTGACTTTGGAACTAACTTGCATATCCTGGAGTAGGCTTATATTTATTATCCCCTGACATATTTCGAAAATATTCAGTACCATCTAGAGTTCTACACAAATTTGCATTTTGCTAGAAAATTCGATTCCATTCTCCACTCTCCAAATTTGGTGTCTTCTGCTATTCAAATATGGACATCTTTTGCTATTCAAATGTAGATGACGTACATTGCTCCTTCCTTAACCTTTCAATTCCCACAATTCTATTAATTAAAAACAATATTGATTCTTTCACTTGATGTAATGTTTATGCTTAGAGTTGACACAAAAACAGAAATTAAGAAATTCTGACCGCACTTTTTTCATGGGCATGGATGTGTTTTGGTACCATGTATACCGAAGTTTGGAACTATACAAATGTGTCAAGACCCCGCTTTATTGAAATTTAATGTAAAATTTTTATTAAGTTTTGTAAAATACTGGCGAACTTTAACAAATTTGTCGGTGGACGGTAATGATGTAATATCGTAAAGATGTTAATATTGCTGAATCTCGGAAAATCTATTTCGTCTCATGCTAGAAGCTACCAGTTCATTTATGTCTGTAACCTGTGAGCAACAATATTGCTATGAATACTCTAGTTTCATCAGCAATTATATTTGGAGTGTGATTTCTCTGCAAAGCATTTAAGTTACTCATATCTGTTATGGATAGCACTATGTCTTCAATATAAAGCAACTCAAAATATTCAATTGCCGTCAGCTCCTCCAGAGTCCCCTTTACCACAAGCAATGAAATAAGTGTGCCACACCATTTCATGGTATCCTCTTTATTCTACTTTTTCTTCGGTGCAGCAACATTAGCTTCTTCTTCATCTGACTTCTGGTCATCTTTACAAATGTCTTTTGAAAAAGATGGCTTATTTTGTAACTCTATTTGAGAACGAAGCATACGACTAGATAGATAGAGCATATTATCTTCGTTTTCATCTCTACTTTCTTCGTCAGTAACCATGACATCGTCAAGAGGAAAAAAACAACATAATTATCCCAGTTTGTATTGTACGAATAACACCTATAAGAAAAAAATTTTATAATGCGCGAAAGAATTATAGAAATTTGACAGAAAACGCATAGCTGTAGAAAAACAAATAATATAAGGGCACTTATTAGTTTTCTAGTGATAATGGTAAAATGCAAAAATTAATTTACCATTGAAATAAAAAAAAATCAAAAACCTCTGTCACCTAGAGGTGAGACTGGGAATTGAAGATTTTAAGCTGTTCGTCCAGAACAATTTCATCATTCATGGTTCCGTTAAAATGACACATTCTATCCAAATGCACCAGCTTCAATTTTCCTCGATATCCACGCTGGATTCAGTAGACACCGTCGTGAATGCGGGATATCACCTTGTATGGACCTTCCCAAAGTTACCATTTTAGTAATTTGTCTTTCTTATGCAGAGGATTGTACAGTCGTACCTAGCTTTTATGCGGTTACTCACTATCTTCATCTTTTTCTGAGACCGCGTTTCGGCAGGCCACTAAAGAGCGAGGTATGTGTGGATTACAGACCCGCTGGTAGCTGCCGACGATTAGATAAATGTTTATTCGAGGTCCTTTTGAATTGCTCGATTTCTATTAGATTGAGGGTGTAGTGGCGTTGTTCTTGTCTTCCTTATTCCCAGATATTGGCACACTTCCTGGAAGACATTTGATTCAATTTTGATCAGAGTTTAGTTCAATTTGGACCCAAAGCCGGCTCACCCAGTTGTTGAATGTATCTTCTGCTACGGTGTTAGCTCCTTGATTTGCGATTACAAACACTTCTAGCTACTTACTAAAGGTTTTGGGAAACGGCGCAGTAATGTCAATTGCCATTGCTACGGATGTTGCTCCTATATTGCGTTGTTGCATTAGTCCCTGTGGTTTTGCTTTTGGGCTCTTGGTAGCTGTACACCTTAAACATTTTTTACGCGAATTCTAGAATTGTTTTGTATATTTTTAACTGTGTACCGAGCCACAGAAGATGTACATAAATGAGAGCCTCCACACCCGTCATTTGTAGAAGGCTGCTGAATCGAAGAAAGTCTCCAAGGGATATAAATATTTGTGGACGAGAAATGGGACGGCTTATATGCGAACGAAGGACTGCGATAATTTAGTCAAAATAAATTGTATTGCTGACTTGAATTCTGTTGGTATAAATAGTCCTATCCCGTCTCCCTAAAACATTCAAATAGCCTCTAGTGTCAATGTATTTGTAACCCTTTGTTTACATCAGAACATCCGTAGTTTAAGAAAAAAATTTAATTGTTTGTTAGCACATATCGAAACTCTCGCGAATTTGCCTATAGTAATTGCATTGAGTGAAATTTTAATCTATCAAAATGAGTTAGATTTTTATAATATTCCGGGTTATTTGCCTATTGGCAACTGCAACGACTCGTACTCTGCCGGTGGTGTAGCAGAGTACGATGTAGTGAAGTTGTCCCTTTCGTATGCAAATGAATCTTATTTAATACTATGTTTTTACAGATTGCATGAATTTAGTAAAAATGTCTTTATTAATGAGCTGAATTCTATTTTGAGTGAAACTAAAGCAAAAAACTTAATTATTCTTGGCGATATCAATATCGATATTTTAAATGAGTGTGATAGGGACACTGTTGTTAATGGCCTCGTATGGTCTCAGGAACGTTATTAATGAGCCTACTCGAGTATCTAATTCAACCAAAAGTTGTATTGACCATATCTTCACGCGAATACATAAAAATAATCAAAGTGGTTTCTATAGTAATGCTTACGATTTCAGAGTATCGGATCATCATATGGTAACTCTTAGCATTGGTAACTATAATACTTCAGTTCTTGTTAAAAATTCTTTGCGGAGCAAATTTCGTATAATCTACGCCATGTTGAATGAAGTTTTAAAATATGAGTTTTGAATCAGTTTACTCAGAAGGTAATCCTTCCGTTGCCTATGATTTATTTTTATCGATTTTAAGAAATCATATAGATAACTGCACCAACAGGTCTATGCTCAATTTTAATAGTACAAAATACATTAAACCTTGGATGACTTCCAATCTTTTAAAGAAAGTGAAAAGTAAAAGAACATTCGCCAAAAAATGTAAGAAACATCAAAATAATCTAAGAATAAAAAAATACTATGACAAATTGTGCAAAGACGTAAATAATAAAATAGCAGAAGCACGCAATCAGTACTATATTAATAAGATGCATAATGCTAAAGGTAATACTAAAGAAGAATGGAGAATTGTAGACGATTTTCTAGGAAAAGACAGAAATTGTAAAGTAGTCGATGTCTTGGAAATAAATAGATTTATTTTATCTGATCCGGCAAACATTGCAAATAAATGTAATGAGTACTTTATTGAAATTTCTGAGAAACTAAAGCCTTCCGTTCAACCTAATTATACATGCAATTGCATTGCTTCATCCGTTCAGTTTGCTGCACGTGACCAAGTTAATAATTTTGCTTTTACCACAATTACTTCTGCAGAAATATTTAAGCTTATATTATCTTTAAAAACTAAAAGTTTGTGCACAAGTGATGGTATCACAAATGTCCTTTTAAAAAGAATTTTTAATATAAGTGATATACTCTGTCACTTATTTAACTTAAGTGTAAGTTATGGATGCTTTACACATTCCTTAAAATGTGCAGAAATTATACCACTGTTCAAAAAGTGAAATCGCAAAGATGTGAGTAATTATAGACCCAAATCGCTGCTTCCCACATTTTCTTAACTCTTTGAAAAGCTACTAAAATCGCGCATAATGTCTTTTTTGGATAACCAGAATTTTTTTTCTGAAAATCAGTTCCGTTTCAGACCACTGAAGATGCCATTCTTAAGTTCTGTACCCAATTGTATAGAGGGTTCAATAATTCCAAATCAACAATGGTTCTTTTCATTTATATGACAAAAGCATTTGACATGGTGGACCATAATTTGCTTCTAGATAAGTCGTACAACACTGGTTTTAGAAGAGTCTTACATGATTGGTTTCGCTCTTATCTCACAGATAGGGAACAAGTGGTCAATATCAATGGATGTTTTAGTAGATCTCTTAAAATAAAGAATGGTGTTCCGCAGGGCTCTATCCTCGGTCCACTTTTGTTCTTAATTTATATTAACTCCCTCTTTAATCAGAACTTCAACGGTTTACCAACAGCGTTCGCTGATGATATAGCATTCTCCTGTCAAGGACTCACGTCGTTTGATTGTGTTATCAAAATTCAGGAAGACTTAAAAATATTAAGGCAGTAGTTTGCATTTCATAAGTTGATTATCAGCAAAAAAACAAAGTTGATGGCTTTCAAAATGTTAGGAAATGTTGTTACCGTTGTTGTTATCATTCTCACGACTGTGTAAGGTTTTAATCGAGCATTGGTTAATGTTCCGATCGCACATAGAACCAAATTTTCTCATTTTTTTCCTGTTACTGCACCTAAATGCTTTAACAAACTACCTATTGCTATTCGAAGAACTCCTTATTTTCACTCGTTTGTAAATAAGGTTAAAGATTGGCTATTTACTATAGATTATCCCATTATTGAATCATTCTTTTGACATGGGTCCTAGGATTCATTACTTGCTTTATGTTTGTACTCAGACTCTTTTTTATCGAAATTTACACATAAGTACTTTCTCTTAACTTAACTTACTACACTGATAATTACCCCACATCAGTTTCCTGAATTTGAATATGCTATTTAAGCGTCATTCAACACTAACTTTAATTAGTTACAGAATGATAATTATTATCCGTTTCGCAATTATTACTAAGAACTATTTAATTGTTAAAATGAATTGTTATTTATTTAATTGTTAAATTCAATTGTTAAAATTATTAAAATGGAATGAATAAATTAAAATAAAATCTAATCAATATAGTCAATATACAAAATATACTAACGTCTTCCAAATGGCTTCCTGGAATTTCGTCATAACTGCATACTAGGTGTTGTTCCATCTGCAGTTTCTCATTTTCTCTTCAGCAAACCATCTTGCACACAAAGCGAGTTCAACCGTGTCCAATGAGCCTTCAGAGTTTGCCTTCGGTATGATAACTGTTGCCAACTTGGTCTTTACTCATGTTCCTTCCAGGCCAATATTGGTTCGATGTCATTATCTGTCCGTTGGGAGGAACGTATTTATATCTACTTCATATCACTATTGGCTCAGTCCTGATTATTTGGATAGTGGCCAGTTCTTTCGCTTCGATACGCTTGTAAGTCCGCACGGTTCACGAGAGAGGGCATCAGCGCTTAAGTGAAGGTTTTCCTTGCGGTGTTACACTTCAAAGTCGTAGCTCTGCGACTGCTCGAACCATCTGTCAACTTGGCTTTTAGGGTTCTTTAATTGTAGTACCCATTTCAGAGCTCTCATGAACTTGAGAGATCGCTGCTCCGACCCCAAAATTGCTAGCGTCTGCGTCCATGATGAACTTTTTTCTGGGTGTGGTGAAACCCAAAATAGGGACATTGCACAGCTATGATTAAGTTTCTAGAATGCTTTTGCACGCTCTAGAGACCATCTGAACTGTCGGTGTTTTTTCGAGCATGCAATACCAGCAAATTCCCTTATGATATTACGATTGTAGTACGTTGCAAGTCCCAAGAAGCTTCTCAGGTGGGTTTGACCACACTTAAAGTGTTTGAGCACGTATTAAATTTTTATGAAAATGAAACAGAGAGCAAAAGAAAGATTTTTGGGCTCAGTGGCAATTTCCCTCCATAAGGGTTATCCACAATTTAATAGGTATACTTAATAATTGGTGTGATAAGACTAGGCAACCATTCATCTTTCATGATTTTAGTTGCCTGAAAAAAAAAATGAGCCGTCCAATTTTTAAGCCAATACACAACTACTTGAGCCACCGTCACACACGGTTCTTACGCGGATGTAATGTGATTCGGGTATAGGATTTTCTAGGAACGACTTGACACCTTTTTTTTTTAAATAAAAGGCAAACCATTTGAGATATTTCAGAAATTTTATTATTGGCTTGAAGTACAATCAAAACATTTATGAATGGAACTCGACTTCGTTCATATGGCCCCCGCGGACACGTTTTCAGCGGTCGATTCGTTGGACTCAATTTTCAACGACTCGGCCACACATTTCGGCCGAAACGGCCGCCATTTCACGTTCAATGTTGACTCTGAGCTCTTCCAACGTCGTTGGCATGTTGACATAAAGCAATGACTTAACTAAGCCCCACAGAAAATAGTCAAGCGGCGTTAAATCGCACGAACGAGGCGGTCAATCGACTGGCCCATGTCTTGAGATTACACGCTCACCATACTTACTCTTCAATAAATCGATTGTAGCGTGTGCTGTGTGGCTTGTGGCACCATCCTGTTGAAACCACATGTCTTCCAATTCGGTACAAAAATAATCGGTGATCATGGCGCGATAATGATGACCATTCACAGTAACGTGACGATCGTTATCGTCGACGAAAAAATATGGCCCAATAACACCGCCTGCATGCAAACCTCACCAAACAGTTATTTTTTGTGGATGAAGTGATGATTTATGAAGTACATGTGGGTTTTCACCCTACCAATAACGCATTTTTTGTTTATTAACGAACCCATTGAGCCAAAAATGAGCTTCGTCACTGAAGTTGATTTTGCGATGAAATTCATCATCTTGGCGCATCTTCTCCGGAACCCAATCGGAGTACGTACGTCGCTTCAAATAGTCCATCGGCTTCAATTCTTGAGTCAGCTTAATCTTGTATGAGTGTAAACCAAGATCCTTACGCAAAATACGCCATTATGTAGTTTGAGCGATGCCCAATTCTTGAGAACGCCGTGGAATTGAATGATTTGGATCGTTTGCCGCGGACGTCTGAACGGCAGCGATATTTTCGACACTTCGACCAACCCGTTGTCCCACTGACACGGCAACATCACACAACGAATATGTAGACTCAAATTTTTGCCCTAAACTTGTTTTTGCCTGTTTTACAAGGGCGAGAATAACGACCGAAAATTGAAGTTAGTGCTCTTAAAGTTGCAGTCACCGACTCCGAATATCTGTAGAACATTTTTATAATTTGTAACCACTATACAGGTCACTTTTGAAAACCATTTCGCTCCAGAAAGCATATCTAAAGTGTTGTCAGTTCTTAGTTTGGGGGAAGCTCTCCTTTTTAGTGACACCGTTGAAGCGTCAGTAATCTACACAAAACTTCGTGCTGCCATCTTGTTTCTTTACGAGGACCACTGGAGATGCCCATGGACCCTGCAATTCTTTAACTAGTCCCTCAGATTACAGCTTACAGATTGAAGAATTGGTCGAGGGTGACAGGTGTCAATGTGTGTTCTCCGTCTTGTGTAGCAAATATATAACTGTACTAACCGATTAGTTTTTATATTTATTATATATATATATATTTATTAGTATATTCTGCTCTTGATTCGGTTTAGAGAGGCAGAGGATTTTTTTTTTTTTTTTTTTGATTTTCATATAGTGGACTCAGGCGACCGGTATTCGCACGACTTGTTTCTGTTGTAGTCGGTATAGCCCCAATGTCAATCTCAACCTTTATGCTGAATGTTTTTGGATTAAGAATTCTTACAAGAACCATGTTGTACTTTGGTTCCACTAAGGTCTTTCCCTCCATGAAGCATTTCTTTTTCCTTGGCTCCATCAAATAGTATCGGTGGCTACCAGGACCACATTCCACTTTTTCCCAAACAATTGCTTCCAACAAAGGCTCTTGAATCTGATTTCTGCAGACGATGACTTTTAAGATAGAAGTTTTGGCATTTCCGTATATCATTGGTATCTCCATGTTTTCGTATTTCAGGGTTTGTGCCCCAAAGTCTATTAATAATCCATGTTCTTTCACGAAATCTGTAACAATGATACACTTGTCGTATATGTCAGCCACCAGAAAAACGTGAGAGAAGGCTCATTGTCCCAGTTGTTTGAACAGGCAGCCTTTTTAAATTGCTTTTTATAAGTAGACCATGCGGTCTGGCCATCGAATGAGAGAGGTTTCAACTCTTTTCTCCTTGGACCGCTTAAAAAACATTCTCGCAATTTCTGTTTTCTGTATCGAGCTATCTTGCAAGTTGCTTAACTTTGCTGTCCATTTTTCAAGTTGTTCATTATTAGACTTAGTCAGCGGAAAGAAAAAATGGATGGCAACAATAGACACCTGTGCCACAGCCTCAATCTGGTGCAAAAATCTTGGTTACATAACACTAGCAATTACAGCTTGAGAACAGCTATGGGAGAAACGCCTAAGGTATATGGTAAAGTCCGCAAACAAATCCAACTGACTGGAATAATATTTCACGTGTTTCCGGTGGCTGATATATGAGTAAAATATGTGATATGTGACGAGTGCACGTAATAAGATTCTAGAGCTTGTGACGAGTAACATATGTGATATGTGACGAGTGTACGTAATAAGATTCTAGAGCTTTTGTCAGCTTTTTAAGCAAAAGCGGAAGTATATAAAATCTTCTTCAGACACAGACGAAATTGAATTAGAACAATTTTTTACTTCACAGAACCACTGAACGAGTTCATTTAATGAGACATCCTTAGGTGGATGAATTAAGTTTTTGCTAAAAGCTGCTAAGTTCGATGATTGCTTGCTCTGGTATGACACTCCTTCAGAAACAACCCAACCAAGATGGGTTTTTTGCGACGTCGGTAGGTTGTTTGCTGTACAAATTTGACCAACGCAAAATCAAAATATAAACCAGCGCCTATCAATTGGTCAATGCGATGGGATTTGAAGAGTTGAGGATCGGCTTTTGTAAAGTTTTGTGAATTATACCAGTCCGAATTGTTCAAGTTATGTTTGATGTGACAACGGCATACTTGCCATCCTGTGACTATGCGAAAATGTGTACCGATCTATCAAATTAGAATCTCCTATGCCGAAAATTCATATTTGGGATAGGTTTGTTTGTGTGGTAACTGATTTGTTAATCGAGTGGTTACGAAGTGGAACAAGTGGACAGTATAAAATCGAACTGAAGCAAAATCAAAGAACAATAGAACAGTTTTACAGCGAAGTAATAGAAGTGCTCTCCGCCATGAACAATTATGTGCAGATCCACTCCACAGATTCTAAAGTCATAAAAGCAAAACAGGAATTGTAGGAGGAAATGTGTCTAAACGTATTCACGATAGGTTTAAGAGAACCTTTCGGATCTATCCTTCGAGCAATGAAACCAACAACCCTTGCAGAAGCCTGCTCATTTTGTATCAAAGAACAAAATACAAATTACGGTCTCTCTAAACCTTTTATCAAGATAGAACACAGACATCCACAATCTCAGTTTAAATTTCCCCAAAATCCTATCTTTAACCAACAACAAGCTTAATTCAATCCACAACAGCTACAAAATATGTATCCCGTACAATTTTTTCGATTTCCCTTTCAACCAAATACTAATCTAAACTTCCCAAATACTGCATACAAAACGCCTCTCATACCCCGTCCGATACCAAAGGTACCTCCACCGGAACCTGTGGATATCCTTTCTGCACAAAGTCGTAGCATACAACCATCCACTCCTCGTCCACATTTTGGTAGACAGCCTCAAAATAATAACTTCAGACCGTCACACTATACCATCAAGGAAGTACATAATATAAACGAGCAGACGTTAGAATCGGTAAACAACTACAGATGGAAATATTTACTATCCAAATCTGGATGAAGCATAAAAACTATTCCAAACTAACATTTAATTGATAAGGAAGTATATTTTTTCGAATTGAATTGTCCTGCAGAAATGAGATTTGTTGTATTCAAGTTCCATGGATACTTTGATGGATTATTAGGTCTAGATACATTGACTTCCCTCAAAGCTAAAGTCGATCTAGAAACTAAAACACTTATTACCCCGTTTAATAAAATTCCCTTGCTTTTCAAACTTAATTTCATGTCTAAGAAACATAGTATTGTATTTCCCCCTATTCTAACGCATTACTATGGCTACCTGTAGATATTCGCAATGGTGACATTTTTATCAAAAGTATTGAAATCAAGCCCGAAGTTTTTATTTCAGAAGGAATCTACAGTGCCAATAACTGGTACAGCCTAGTTGAAGTAAGAAACAAATCAAGTAGTAACCAAATAATCTTCATAAAACACTCCTTAAAAGTAAACACACTCTTAAAATTTGAAATTTGTGAGTAATAGTAAATAACTTTGAAAAGACATACGGAAATGACTTAGAAGACTCAGTTGCTAATAACATTACTGATTTATTACGGCTAGAACATCTTAATTCCAAAGAACGAAAATTAATTATTAACTTATGTAGGAACTATGAAGATATATTTTACAAGAAAGATCAAAATCTTACCTTCACCAATGCCATTAAACATCAAATTAAAACTTCGGCGATATACCTATATACACAAAATCATATAGGTACCCGTACGTTCACAAAACCGAGGTCCAACAGCAAATAAAAGACATGCTGGCCAAGGGAATCATTCGAAATAATTACTCCCCCTGGAGTTCACCTGTATGGATAGTGCCCAAGAAGATGGATAACTCTGGCACACAAAAATGGCGATTAGTCATCGACTATCGCAAGTTAAATGAGAAAACTATAAATGATAAATATTCTCTTCCTAATATGAATGAGATACTAGATACATTGGGCAATTGCCTCTATTTTTCAACTCTAGATTTGGAATGGGTTTCACCAAATTGAAATGCATACTCAAGACATATGTACCTTAAACTACCTTCACGGTAGAAAATGGCCATTATGATTTCATAAGGATGCCTTTTGATCTAAAGAATGCACCCTCCAGATTTCAGAGGGTAATGGACAACGTCCTCAGCGATTTGGTTGGTAAATCTTGCCTTGTGTATATTGATGACATTGTTGTGTTCTCGGCTTCCTTTCAAGAGCACATAGAAAATCTCAAGAAAATTTTTAGACAATTAAGGCAGGCAAACTTTAAAGTACAACTTGGTAAATCCGAGTTCCTCCGTAAGGTACGGAAACCGCATTTTTTTGGTTATTACCGCAAATTTATATAAGATTTTGCGAAACTTACCAAGCCCTTAACGGCATGCTTGAAAATAGGAGTTGAAATCAAATTAGACGAAAGATATATGCAATGTTTCGAAATGTGCAAGGATGTTTTAATAAATGATCCTATATTGCAATATCCAGATTTCTCAAAACCATTCGTATTAACCACGGATGCCAGTAATTTCGCGATAAGTGCCGTACTATCCCAAGGACCTATCGGTAGTTATAGACCAATTTGTTTAGAAATTACTTTTCGGAAAGTTCAATTCAGGTTGTCTTGGACGGTTTCAAGTCTGATATTCACAAATCAAATGCTGGTGTGCCCCAGCGCTCCCTTGTGTCTCCGACACTCTTTTTAATTTTCATTAATGATCTCTTGTCTGCTACTTCTAATCGGCTGTAAAACGGGAACGCCAGCGTATGCTAAACTCATTAAATTCCGATATTAACAGCATAACGAATTGGGGAACTATCAACCGAGTTAAATTTAATGCTTCCAAAACTCAATGATGTCTGCTGTCATTAAAACGAAATTCAAATACCCAGCCATTATCCATGAATGGCACTTGCATCATCGAAACCGATAAACTTTCCATTTTCGGTATGTGTATCAGTAACAACTTACGTTGGAATGACCACATATTCGATGTCGCCAAAAATGCTGCGAAATGTCTAGGTTTCCTCAAGCGATGTAAAAAATATTTTACCCTCTCTGATCTGGCCACAATATATAAGGCTATTATCCACCCAAAACTGGAGTACAATGCCTACATCTGGTCAGGTGCTCCTAAAACATCTCTGCTCCTGCTAGATAGGATTCAAAACCGTGCGATAAAACTAATTGGTGATACTAATATCAGTCAATCAATTGACACCCTCGAACACCGACGTAATGTCTCCTGTCTCACTTTGTTTTATTGCTATTTCCACCACCAGTGCTCCATTGAAATCACCAGTGGCATTCCGCCCATTCAAACTTTCAACCTTAACACCCGTCTCGCTATGAATGCTCATCAGTATACCCTCAAGCCCATTTTCGGACGTACTCTAAAATATCGTGATTCTTTCCGAAGCCGTACAACTCGCGTATGGAATGCCCTGCCGACCTCTGTGTTTCCTGGTCGTTATAACTTGCAAACATTTAATAACTATGTACATCGGTACCTGTCTTTTCTTCCTCCCTAAATTTCCTTCGCCCGTGCTGTGTACGAACATTTTAAGGGAACAAAAACCCCTTGAGCGCGCGCCGGTTAAAAAAAAAAAATTCAATAATACTCACGATTACCTCCAAAAATTCAATGCTTTTAAAGACAATTTATTTCAATCCATTATTAGTTATTTAGAAAAGAAGAGAGATAGGAATATACAGAGTGAGTTTTTTAAGTTGAGACATCCAAATTACTCGAAAAATATTTCAGACAAAAGTCACAAGGTTCTGAAGGGGACTTAGAATGGTGACCACGAGTTTGACCTTGAGCACCATTTTCAAGGTCAAACGAAGGTCACTTTTGATTTTTTAATAGGAACCCCTATTTTGTTTGACAGATTCGCAATCTGTGTGAAAAATTACAATTTTTTTTACATGAAACACTTTTTTCAAAAATGCGTTCTTTTTCCGTCAGAGGGCGCCATAAAACTTAAAACATCAAAATTACTCGAAAAGTACGAAATATCGCGAAAAATGTTTCAGACAAAAGTCACAAGGTTCTGAAGGGGACATAAGATGGTGACCACGAGTTTGACCTTGAGACCCATTTTCAAGATCAAACGAAGATCACTTTTCATTTTTCAAATGATAATTCCTGATTTTCATTGCTCAGTATTCCTCAATGGGGCACACGACTTTGTCTCAAAGGTTTTATTCATTCAGTCCAACAATTCACTGGTGAAGGAAGTGGTGTGCAACCAAAGAAAAGGAATCTTTAAGATAGGGTGGCTGTTGAGAACAGTCGCTGGAGAGCTATTGGTTAACGTCCATTTTTACTCCGGACTTTAGTATCACCTAAAATAAGTAAATTATGTTTTTAATACAAGAAAAGAAGAAAAATAAAAACCAACTAATTTGTTTGGTATTTATAGCTACTCGTATTTATTTTACTCGTAGCGTGTTTTCCATTTGCTATTGTTTTCTTTTCTGTGATCGTGTGAACTGACAATAAGTATATATATTGTCAGAGAAAAAAAAATTTATTATACGAGTATTTCAAATTGTTCTCGAAATAATAGCTAAAATTATTCTTAGCTTCACTTCAATCATGAGACTATTTGGTTGGACCAAAAATCTTTATTTTATGACGCAAATATTATCCCTACCAGTCTCACAAATTATTACTTTAAAACTTATATATAAGAACATATTTATGATAATTGGTAGGTAGTAAAGTTCTTATGGAAGAGCATAATCAACAAAATTTATCAGTTCGTATAGTCACTTTAGAAAAACTAGGTTAATTTAATTCATCATATTAAAAATACTGTAGGTGAAGTATGTATTCATATAATTGTTTCCATCTGAAATATTATGAATAAAGTAAAATAAAGGTAAATAAAAATTGCTAATTGACTGAGAGCCACATACAATTAACCTCAAGCGTACAAGAGGACAAACACATTAGCACTCGCCAAATAAGTCGTGAATCAGGAATTTCTCAAACGACTGTCTGTAAGATATTACATCGGCATAAATACCATCCTTATCATGTTTCAATGCATCAAGAACTTTCTAGTGAGGATTTTCACAACCGGGTTTCCTTTTGTCAATGAGCACTTCAGCAAATTGAATGAGACCCCCTTTTCTTCGCCAAGGTGTTATTCTCTGATGAGTCGACTTTCACCAATCACGGTACGGTCAATCGACAAAATATGCATTACTGGGCTACCGAAAACCCCTTTTGGTTGCGAAGAGTTGAACGCCAGCACCCTTGGAATGTTAATGTTTGGGCAGGAATTATTGGGGATAAATTAATAGGTCCATATTTTATTGAAGACAACTTAAATGGCGAAAAGTATGCAAACTTCTTACGGGACCATCTTCCAGTATTACTAGAAGAACTGCTATTGGAGTTGCGACAAACAATGTGGTTTCAACATGATGGTTGTCCAGCACATTATTCCCAAGTAGCCCGGGGCGTATAAAACAATGTTTACCATCAACGATGGATCGGACGAGGGGGTCCGAGGCAATGGCCTGCTAGATCACCTGATCTTACGTCATTTGATTTCTTCGTGTGGGGCTACTTAAAAAGCTTGCCGAAAGATTACGCCAGAAATACATCTCAGTTCTATAGGTTCATTTACAGCGCGGATAGACAAGTGTATTGAAGTGAATGGTCACATTTTCGAGCATTTGTTGAAATAGTCTCGGGAAATAAACGTCGAAATGGGAAGAATCCAATGATTCAACAGTGGGTGGCAAGGGGACCCATTCTCATTAATCACCCCGAAGGAAAGAAAATACTGCTACGTCCACGTCGTTGTTTCTGGGTTATATGTATATATATATATATATGTAAAATCAAATGACAAGTCTACGACCAATTAGATTGAGCAATGAAAATCAGGAATTATCATTTGAAAAATCAAAAGTGACCTTCGTTTGACCTTGAAAATGGGTCTCAAGGTCAAACTCGTAGTCACCATCTTATCTCCCCTTCAGAACCTTGTAACTTTTGTCTAAAACATTTTTCGCGATATTTCGTACTTTTCGAGTAATTTTAATGTCTTAAGTTTTATGGCACCCTCTGACGGGAAAAGAACGCATTTTTGAAAAAAGTGTTTCATGTAAAAGAATTGTAATTATTCACAAAATAATAGGGGCTCCCATTAAAAAATCAAAAGTGACCTTCGTTTGACCTTGAAAATGCGGCTCAGGTTTAAACTCGTGGTCACCATCATATGTTCCCCTCAGAAACTTGTGACTTTTGTCTGAAACATTTTTCGCGATATCGCGTATTTTTCGAGCAATTTGGATGTCTCAAGTTAAAAAACTCACCCTGTAGAACCCGGCATGTAATCCATTGCGTTCACTAGGTTCGAGTCCCCATGTCGGATCACAAATGTCCTTTCTGATTTTTTTTTTCGCGTCCAAATTTCTACATCGCGTGATTCATCTTCATACGATTGTATGAAGACTTACTTTTGGGATTAACGGATGTGGAATATCAGGAGATGTAATCTGATGGACCAGTTTAAGAAGGTGGTAGATAGAGCGAAGAGAATGGAGAGAAATGGTAGAGTAGGACGAATTGGGAAGGATCTACGGGTGAGTACGAAAAGAAGTGAGTGGAGGAGATTCGGTCAAACAGTTCGGGTGTGCGGTAGAGAACGGAAAAAAAGAAAATCTGACAGGAAACAGACTAAGGGAACTGAACAAAAAATAAATAAAATTAAAAGAAGAAAAAAAAATAAAAGAGCTTGTGAAATAGAGAAAAAGGAAAGTGCCGTAAGTGTTGTCTGTATAGTGTAGTTTACTTTTAAGCAAATGTTTTTAGTAATAAAATGATATTCAACTTGTGACTCTCACTGTAGTTTCAAGTTAATCAATCAAACTGTAACTTAGTTCAATATTTTAAATAAATTCCTTAGTCAGCAATTAGTAACCTCGAACATAAATTTTGCTGCATTTGTAGTCAATAAGATATAATATTTCCACTGTGCATTTTGTCATTTAGGTAAATTAAGCAATACTAAGCAATACCCAGTTCAGTTTCAAATAAAAATTATTATGCTTGTTACTCAGCTACTAAAGACTTATTTTTCTTCACGTGAGTCTGCGTGAAGGACTGAGCCAATCATAGTCTTCTTCGAGTGTGAATGTTCTAGTGTTCCACAAGCAATACTCCTGTCAGTTACGGTACAAGAACCGTGATCTGGCCAACAGACGATAAAAGAATCGTTACATTTTTGGTGACCTCGACGTGATACAATCACAAATTTGATAAAAAAAAACATAGCGTTTGCCAGGGCTTAAACTGTCAATATCATCAATAATCGTATAATAGCCACCGAACAACATTCAGACACAATAAGAGGCATCAAGGGGCCGAGATGGACCAAATAGAAGTTGCCGTCATCGTTGCTAGGCAAAGGGCCTTGGCAGATGAGCTAGCTAAGCTCAAGGTAAATATCTCAAAGGATAGCGCTTCAAGAAAAACGAGGCGTTATCAACAAAAGCGCCGAGAACGAATTAGCGTCATTTGGAAGCAATTCAAGGATAACCATGAATCCATAAAAGACGTGGTTAAACATAACACTTCCTTAATAGCAGGGGAGACTTTCAAGAAGGTAGAACTAATGTACAAGGAAATCAAGCGGATTCTTGAAGATATAGAAGATGTGGAATTTGAAGAAACAGATGACACTGATACGGAGGCGGAGATTCAGTTACGACCACTGAAAACACTGCAAATGCAAAGCCCACAACACAGACCCGAAACACCTCCCAAACAACGACCGAGTCTATATCAGAGATTCATAAGTTAATGAGAAGACAAAAAATGATTGCCTGCACTATTCAACGTCTGATTACTAACTTAAATGCTAAAGCCGCAGATCGCTCAAGGGCATTCTATGAATTGAAGATAGAGAGCATACACAATTATTGGCTCCAGTTAGAAGGATTATTCCATAGCATTGGGGTACAATATGACAGAATACATAGATTTGGAGAAACGGACTCAAGAATGCTTAATCGAATTGTCCATCAAAAAAGACGAATTAAAGGCTCAGCCGGCTACATTGACAACCGCAGCGAGTTCAAATCTTAATTTACCAAGGTCTACCTTGCCGAGATTCAACGGCAATTATCTCGAATGGCGTCAATTTCGGGATCTCTTTACGGAATTGATTCATAAGCAGCAAATTCCACAGTGCCAGAAAATGTTTTATTTGAAGATAACCCTTACAGGAGAGGCCGAGCAGCTCATACGTCATTTCACACAATCTGACAGAAATTACAGTGCTGCATGGAAGATCATGACGGATCGTTATGAAAACAAACGACTACTTGTAACGGCTCTCCTTAATAAATTGATGTCACAGCCAATAATTCAAACCGAAGGTCCGACACAACACAAGAATGTCTATTAAGCTTGCAAGCTCTGGACATGGACACAACAAACTGGGATCCACTTTTGTTACAAATACTATTGCATAGGTTGGACCGCAACACACATACCCTGTGGGAACTGTCTTTGAAAGAGCCGAAATCATTGCCCACATTAAACAATTTCATATTATTTCTGGAAACCCGCTTTCAGTCATTAGAGGCATTAGGAGGGAAGAATGGCAAGATCCACTCAAAAGAGACACGTGAACGACACCCCTTGTCAAAGGCATTGACAGTAACTACACCAGGAAAAGTAACGTGCATATCCTGCAAGGGCGCTCATCAGCTGTTCAATTGCCAGCAGTTTCTTAAACTAAGTCCAAGGGATCGACTAAATGTAGTAAGATCTGCGAACAACTGCATATACTGTCTCAAGGAGGGGCACTTCGCGTCCAAATGCTCCGCTAGAGGTTGCAGAAAATGGAACAAGAAGCACAACACGCTTTTGCACCTAGAGCAGAGTACAAGACCTATATCAAATGATGTACTTACAGCCAGTAATTCTTCATCAGCATTCGACGTTCTGATAAAGGATCAGTCAACTTCCTTGGCAACTCAAGGGAACTGTGTAAGTCAAGGGTATATTCCAAAGGGTATATTACAAATCATCACGGCAAAACCATTAAGTGCAAGGCCATACTTCGGTCCGGCTCACAGGTGAATTTAATAACAGAAAGAATGATGCGCAAGTTGGAAATTCGATCTGCACATAACCCAACGATGGTAAATAGTATTGGACAATCAAGGCGAAATTCACATCGTAGAGCTAACATCAAGGTAGCCACTGAAGCAACACATTTCTCAACAAGAAGGAGACAATCATTATGTCACAAATGGTGTGTCCCCAACCATCACAACTATTTGACGTATCCACGTGGGGAATACCAGAAAACATCAAATTAGCAAATCCACAATTCAACAAGCCAAGTCAAATTGACTTACTTATTGGAGCAAAATACTACCGCCAGCTTCTGATTATCGGGCAAATAAGGTTAGAAGAGAGCCTGCCATTACTGCAAAACACCGTTCTTGGATGGATTGTCACTGGAAGGATTAGTGGAACATCTCTTTCAGCCGCAACGATGTGCATCTACATGGAAGATGTGTCTCATGAGCAATCCATGGAAAGGTTTTGGGAGGTAGAAAAGCTACCGGAAGTTCATTCGAACCACACATTGGCAGAACAACGATGCGAAGAACTACCGTTGAACGAGATATGACCGGAAGAATCGTTGTAAAATTACCGTTTGCAGAAGATCTAGAAAGGTTAGGTGCGACCACGGACATTGCGTTAACTAGGTTCTATGCATTAGAACGGAAATTTATGAAAAATCCCGATTTATGTAATCAATACGTCAAATTCATGAGCGAGTATATTGAGCTGGGACATATGAAGAAAGTCGATTATAACTCCGTTCCAACACCGCATTACTTTTTACCACATCATTGTGTGATAAAGCCTGACAGTAGCAGCACAAAGCTACGCGTAGTTTTTGATGCATCAACAAAATCATCATCCAACATCTCCTTGAATGACATCATGTACGCAGGGCCAACAATACAAGCCGAATTATTTACCCATCTTCTACGATCCAGGTTGCCGAAATATGTTATCAAGGCCGACATTCAAAAAATGTATCGCCAGGTTAACCTGAAGGAAGATGATATGCGATACCAGTTAATTTGGTGGAGAGCTGATTCAAACCTACCCATCAAATGTTACCAGCTCAACACGGTTACTTATGAAACAAAGCCAGCTCCGTATTTAGCAATAAGATGTCTGCAAAAATTGGCTCAGGATCATGCCATAAAATATCCCATCGGGTCCTTGGTGTTACGTAGGGACTTCTACGTAGACGATGTTATGACAGGGGCGGATAATTTGACAATGGCAAAGAAAATTCAAACTCAACTAACAGCAATCCTTCAAGAGTGAGGATTCAAGCTAAGAAAATGGTGCTCCAATCATCAACAGTTACTGACGAGTATCGCTTTTGAGGATCAAGAGATCCCACTTGAAGAAGGAAGCATGGAAAGATCCGTTAAAACCTTGGGTTTAACGTGGCTACCAAAATCAGATGTATTCTCCATAAAGACAAATTGTGCACCACAAAGAAGGTACAATAAAATGTCGATAGCGTCCAAAATAGCAAAAATCTTCGACACCCTCTCGGAATTGTGGCCCCGGTAGTAGTTGTTACCTAAGGATGGAAGGGTAATAGTCCGATTATTGTGTTCCAAGTCACGTGTGGCACCAGTGAGCAAAACATCATCTGGAATAAATTCGTTAACAATACCTCGTGTCTGCCTGTTGGCCGCGGAACTTTCTAACCGGGTACATTCAGATCTTAAAATTAATGGAGCAATTTTCATTTTTGGACAAATTCAAGTCCAGAATCATTTCTAACATTCGTTGGTCGGCGGATAGCAGCAATTCAGAGTCTTTCTTGTAGTACACAATGGAGACACGTCAAATCAGACGAGAATCCAGTAGATGTATTGTCAAGGGGAATTAGCCCAGAAAAGCTACGGAATCACAATTTATGGTTCTATGGGCCGACCTTCTTACATTATAAGGAATCCATATGGCCACCATTCAAACATCCACATTCAACCAACATTGAGAAAAAAAAGACATCATTATTAGCTGCGACCGCCAAACCGTTGAGCTTTATAGAAGGAATTAACCATTCAAATTCTTTTCGTAAGCTTCAGCATATAACAGCTTACTGCCTAAGATTTGTTGATTTAATTAAAAGTGCGTCATACCAGTCACATTGTGGGGGAAACCGGCAGCGTTCTCGTCATTCATGGCCAATGACGGTAACAGAATTGGACAATGCTCTTCAAACTATACTTAAATATGTTCAAGATTGTGAATTCAAAACGGATATCAATCGCCTTAAGAAATATCAGAAACTGGACAAAAAAAAAACGCATTACTTGGTCTTGCCGTATTTCTGGATGAAGGAAGACTGTTACGTGTGGGAGGCAGATTACAAGCAGCCAATTTATCATATGACGCAAAGCATCTAATATTGTTACTTTGTGCCCACCCCTATGCAAAAATGTGGATGACGGACATACACACTGAAAATTTGCACGTTGGACCTTAAGCTTTATTAGCTATAACTAGACAACGTTTCTGGTCAATCTGACCAAAAATCTTTCTTGTGATAATGCCACCAACTTCGCCGACGCAAGGAATCAATTGACTGAACTACAATCAACCATATATTTAGCCCAGGCTCATGACCAGATATCAATCACTTGTAGCTCGAAGGGAATAGAGTTCCATTTTATTCCCCCAAGAGCTCCTCATTTCGGAACTCTGTAGGAAGCGGCAATTAAATCGGCAAAGCATCTGCTCCAGCAAAAGATCGCTTCAGCTTCGTTATCATATGAGGAATTATGTACTTTAAGTGTAGATGCAGAAGCCATTCTAAACTCAAGGCCATTAACAGCTATGTTTACTGATCCGAATGACCTGACTGCGTTAACTTCAAGTAATTTTCTTATAGGGGAACCGCTACGGGCTTTAGCTGATCTTCATGCGGAACCACTCCGAGGATGTCTTAGTAACAGATGGAAGTTAGTATCTCACATCAAGAAAGAATTTTGGAAACGCTGGTCGCAGGAGTACCTAAACGATCTACAACACAGGAATAAATGGAAAACTTCATCGACAAACTTTGAAATCGGCACGGTAGTCATAATCAAAGAAGACAATGTTTTGATCATGAAGTGGCCATTTGGCAGAATTGTTAAGGTATATGCCGGGGCTGACGGTCACATCAGAGTAGCAGATGTTCGTACAAAATCGGGAGTTATAAAGTGACCAATACACAAACTGGCTCCACTTGTCAAGGATGAAGTTGCTATAGAGAAAGGATCAATAGCAACAAACGATCTGATTCAGAACCAGCCATCAGTAACCGTTCAACATCGCAAACCAGAGAATCAATCGAAAAATTCCGACGCACCTTCAGATAAAATAATTGAATCATCGCATAAGAAGGTCCGTAAGTTGAATTCACCATTGCTAACTATGCTTCTGGTATACTTACTAGTCCCAATCGTGAGGGAAAGTAATACTGTGGAAATCACGAAATTTGAGTCAACTCCAGAAATACACTTCTTTAATCAAGGAATAGTAAACTTAGTCACTAACCAATGGAATTTAGTCAGCTATTACAATCTTGACCCATATCGAAGAGTTTCAAGCCTTAAGAAACAGTATCACGATAATGCGGCATATTTGGAACCAAATCACGTCAAAAGGCATAAGCGCTCAAGTTGTCCAAGAAGTTCAGTACATCAATAAACAGCTAACAGATCAAAACAAATTGCTTGGGACTTAACTTCAAACTAAATCACGAAGGCGAATTTACACTTTGGAGTGCTTGATTCTCGATACGCTGAGCAAATGTCCGCTGATATTGACAAGGTGTACGTCAATGAAAACCATCTGCTCGCATTATTAAAAAATCACACGTCAATATTGGATTCCACTGTAAATATAATGACAAAAAACTAAGCAGCCATTAACCAACAGCATAACCACCTGGTCTATTTACACCACATTGCTTATTACCAACATTCACCACACTGATTTCACCACACCAATTGAAGGAAGAAGCTATCAAAATTAAAAATCACCTTCCACCAGAACTTCATTTTTCTGTTGAGCTAAACGACATGCTGGGACTATACAACTGTATGTCAGTAGAAGGACGAATCACGACCAACCATGTCATATTTAAAATCAGTTTACCACTGATCGAACGTGAAGAATTCGCAATGTATAAGATCATCCCGATTCCAGCAATTACAAACAATACGCTTATCACAATACAACCGTCATCTATATATCTTGCAGCAAGTGCTCATCAAGACGACATTGCATCATGCACCATTATAAAAAATGAAAGGTATCTATGCAGTCAAACCCATCCAATCTATCGCCGGGGATCAACTATCAGCTCGTGTGAAGTTAAACTTCTTAATAATAGACCGTCGCTATCAACATGTCAATTAGCGGTAGTTAAAACGAGTCCAGTCTGGTCAAAAATTCCAAACACAAAGCAATGGATCTACGCCGTAATCAAAACGAAACACTTTTGAACATAGTTTGTAACAATCAACCATCGCATCTCACGATTAGCGGAACTGGCTTATTGAAACTTCAGCCAACCTGTGTTGTAAAGCAAGATTATCTAAAATTGCAAGCTCATTATATATACACAAGCAGTATCCGGCTATCAGAAACCAGATTTTTTCAACCTATAACCTTACCCAATGTGACACACTTAGTCATAATGCGATCAATATCAGCACTCAAATCATGGAACTTAAGGAGCTTCATGAACAAATTAAAGTCCAACGAATAGAGATTCCTAACCAGCTTTTACACCATAACATCCGACATACCATCACTAGTTCTTGTGGACTATTCCTAGCAGCCACAGTTGTCATGTATATATTTTGGAAACATCGTCCGAGTAGTTGCAGAAAGATGGCTACCATGTCAATACCCAGAATAAGGCAACCCGTCAGTATCATGACCAACGTTTAACACATAACTCTGATGAAAACATGGATCATCAGCGCGGGGCAGGATGTGTACTGTTAAGCAAATGTTTTTTAGTAATAAAATGATATTCAACTTGTGACTCTCACTGTAGTTTTAAGTTAATTAATAATAACTTGTTAGCCAGACTGTAATTTAGTTCAATATTTGAAATAAATTCCTTTGTATTTAAATTCCTAGGTGCTCGTTTTTTTACATATTATTATTTTATTTTTCATTCATTTTTAATGTAATTTAATTGTAAGACCCTTTCATTTTTTTGGATTTGTTATTTAGTCGTAAGATGAATTAATGAATGAATGAATTAATGAAGATACAAATAAGCTAAACCTGTAAATTAGCGTAAGAGAGGAATTAAGGAATTCTTGTTTTTAGCATTTCGAAAGTTTCGAGTTTGTTTGATTTATTGTATCTTCGTTTTCTTGCTCGGGTTATTGTTAGATAAGCGTGAATACCACATCAAGTCGCGATTCTTGACGTGAGTAAAGTTAAGCGGAAGAGCAATCGCGTGGTGCTCATTTTCATCACCTTAACCTACAGCCACTCCTCGTGTTGGTCGGGCACTCTTCCGCGGTACGTCACGCAGAGCGGAAAATTTGGCGGTAACATTCCTGGCACTCATCGTGCTTTAAGCAATATTTAATCATTTTTTGCGATAAAGTTATCCGCCGGTATAAAAGATAATCGTCGCGTTTGTTAAAATCTATAGTTTTAATTTCGGTTCTCGCTTCTTCAATCATTTGTTTTGTTTTGGGTCATTGTCCGGGCAAACACTTGCGTAAAGGAAAAGGGATCTTGAACCACTAACCTAAAGATAGAATTTAATTTTGTTACTTTGGAAGTTAATAGGCTTAGTTCAGACTGAGCAGGTTGTGAGGGGTCTGAAGGGTGGGGGTGTTGATAAGATGAGGAAAATACTAAGAACAGCAATGAAGAGAGATTCAAGTTTTATATTTTTAAAACTTTACCTTTCCGAAGGATAAAGAGGCTATAGTTACTAAGATAGAAAAGATACTGAAGCTGGTAAGTGAGTTTGTCAGGGATGAGCAATCGAAAGAGTATAGAAAAGTGGTAGCAAAATCTGAATGGATCTTGAGGCGTCTGTGCAGGGGCGGTGCAGGTAGTCAGGTTGAAAACCTTCCACAGCCATTTGCAACATCGTCTCCGGTGTTCTTCCCAACGAAAAGGGTGATGATAAGGTAGCGATATGGTACCGGGCGAATAATTCTGATATCAGCTGTTGGGATAAGTTGACAGCGAAACTGAAGGACGAATTCTTACCGCCGGGTTACGGTGATAGACTATAGGAAGAAATTAGAGACAGAGCTCAGAGATGATCTGAGACCATCGGTATTTTTGTGAGTGTGATGATAGGACTCTTCTCTAGGCCTTATTCTGACAAGGTTAAGCTTAAGCTGATTCGAAGGAACGTCTCCCCGTTTTATCAAACTCAAATCTCTCTGATTAATATTCCCTCCTTAAATCAATTAGTTGAAGTGGGCCACCGTCTTGAAGCTACTATATACTTAGTCGAGAATTTCGTTCCGGCATCCTCACGGCGAAACAGCAATCTGTTGGAGCCGGATTTGGCGTATGTGGATGTTACGTATACCGAAGTACGAGAAATTGTCTCTCACCAACGTGCGAATAACCCTTTGAACTGTTACCGATGTTAGCAGACTAGCCACATCGCAGCTCAGTGTTCGCAGCCCGTGCATTTTTATGGCGACGTCGTTCTCCTCGTTGCACGTCACAAACGACATTTATCGAAGAAGTACACGGTATTTACTATTCTGGGAAAAAAAAACCGTGTTAATTTTGCCGCATGCCTTTTGGACTACATAACGCTCTAACCAGATAAGGTTAGATGCATGGTTGAGTACCCTCGACTAACTTTTGTATCAGTGATGCAAAGGTTTGTAGGCATGGTCTCGTGATATAGACGCTTCGTGCCTAATTTTTTAGACCTCATCTCACAGACAACTGGGCGAAGACTTTGAAACTTCATTTTCCTTGCTAAAAGAAAAATTAGTGAACACGCCTATCCTCACTTGTCCAGATGCCTCGGATTATGGCATAGGTGCTGTCCTTACGCAAAAAAAAAAAAAATAAATAAATAAATAAAAAAATCGACGAATGAGGAAACAGTGATTAGTTACTTGAGCAGATTCTTATCCAAGACGGAGCGTAATTACTCGACGACTAAGCGGGAGTGTCGTCCTATGAGCGATAGGAAAACTCCGTCCGTACTTGGAAGAGAGTAGCTTCACCGTGGTTACTGATCATCATTCCTTAGTCTGACTTAATAATTTGAGATACCCAGGGTAGTTTGGCTCGGTGGGCTGTCAAAATGCAGCAGTATAATTTTAAGGTCGTGCGTAGGAAGGGCAAGGAGCACTTGGTCCCCGTCGCGCAAGTTAGAGCAACGGAGAATGCAGCGTTGATGGCATTAGCTACCAAAGATCCATGGTATTCTAAAATGCTGGAGTTGATAAGAGAGGGTGAGAAGTATCCCGACTGGAGACAGAAGGAGAGTATTCTACAGGGCTTTCTAATAACGACTTGACAACTTTTTTTTTTACATAAGAGGCAAACCATTTGAGATATTTCAAAAAATTTATTATTGGCTTGAAGTACAATCAAAACATTTATGAATGGAACTCGACTCGATAACGCTGACCATTCACAGTAACGCGACGATCGTTTTCGTCGACGAAAAAATATGGCCCAATAAAGCCGCCGGCATGCAAATCGCACCAAACAGTTATTTTTTGTGGATGAAGTGGTGATTCATGAAGCACATGTGGTTTTCACCCGACCAATAACGCATATTTTGCTTATTGAAGAACCCATTGAGTCAAAAATGAGCTTCGTCACTGAAGATGATTTTGCGATGAAATTCATCATTAATCGGAGAACGTATGTAGCTTCAAATGGCCCATCGGCTTCAATTCTTGAGTCAGCTTGATCATAATGTGGTCTGAGCGTTGCCCAATTCTTGAGAATGCCGTGGAATTGACTGATTTGGATCGTTTGCTACGGACGTCTGAACGGCAGCGATATTTTCGACACTTCGATCAAACCGTTGTCTCACTGACACGGCAACATCACACAGCGAATATGTAGACTTAAATTTTTGCACTAAACTTGTTATTGCCTGTCTACTAGGGCGAGAATTACGACCGAAAATTGGAGCTAACGCTCTTAAAGTTGCAGTCACCGACTCCGAATATCTGTAGAAAATTTTTATAATTTGTAGACTTTGCTCGTTAGTGTACTTTACCATGATAAAAATGTTGAGTTTACTGAATAAATTCACAGTGACAGTTTGATGATTAGTGAAAGAGTGCGTTCACAAATTAAATTCAAAGTTTTCAAGTCCCTACTGGAAAACCCTATATTTAAGCGGGTGCCCCCGAGATACCCAAAACTAAGTAACAAAGGGGATGAATGGAAACAAGTGGTTCCAAATGGCAGAAGAGACCCGCGAAGATAAACTGGAGTTACATATGCAGTTAGAAAGTTTGAATTTTTGGCACACAGGAACATGGAAGAACACCTCCGCCTCAAAACTATTTTGTGCTGACGAACTAAAGAACATTATTTTTGTGCTTCGCAAACCAGATCCTCAGCAAATTCAAATCCCAATTTATTTGTTGTTCTAACTGTTCTAACTTAAATTTCCTGACCAGTTCCTCTTCCGATGTTAAGCGTAAACACATAAGCAATTCGCTCTTAATATTGCCCCTTTCAATAATATCATGTTTACACTGCACACTCGCCCTATCTATCCAATCCATGACCCACTCTATCTTCGTGAGGACCTTCAAGTATTTCGAAGACTTCGGATCTACTGTGGGTCCTCAAGAAGATTTTTAATCTCACCCAATTTCAAACTGACCGCCATGCTATCTTGTGCGAAGATAAATGGGTAATCTCTTTGAGTACTACCCATCGACACCCGACGCTCCAGAAGCCGAACTGACTTAAGGACTTTCTCATCGCGTCCATAATTCCAAACGACAGACCCCGAGCCTCCATCTCATAGGTAAGTTCCTCCTGTGATAACCAATTGATTTCCATTATTTCAAACAAACTCACTCAGCAACAATCACACTGCGCAGGGATATAGGCCAATAAAAAAAAACACTCACACACGACCTAAGAAAAAATTAAGCTACCGAGCAAAAGTAAAGAAATCTTCCACAAAACACTGTTGCACAAACTACAAAGCTCAATAGGAAACAAAAACTAAAATGAAACACAAAAAAACGCAGCCTAAATCAAGCAAGAAAAACCCAAAGAGATCCAAGTACAATTGAGCCACACACAAGAAAGGATGATTCAAAAAAACAAATTTAAGAAAACCAAATGTGTTAAATGCAAAATAATGTAAAATACCAATTATAAAAGGAACCAAAATATAGCTATAAAAAACTGAATAAAAAAACAAATGCAATTAAATCTAAATATACGAGTATATATGTATATACTCGTATGTTTAAAACGAATATGATATCAAATATCAAAAAAAAAAAATTCTACAATAGAAACAAAAATGGTCAGCCTTTTATGCGAACTATTTATAATTTGCTCACAAAAAACCGGAAAAATAAGCACAGCGATTGCTGTCTGTATAGCCGTTAAGTGTTTGTAAGTATGTATCAAATGTATATATGTATATTGAAATATACGTGGATATATACGATATTTATATTTATAAGTGAACCACTTACAAGACAAGAAATAAAAAGTCTGACTTACATATGATACTGTTGATTCTACCGATAATAAGTTTAAGTTCCGGTGGGTAAAATAACCAGTTAGCTTGGTATATTAACCTAAAAGAGAAATAAAACAAAAGTAAATATGTTCACCACAAAGCACAATACTTCCCTAAGAATCAATCTACGCCAAACGCAATGGCAAGGAAAATCTTCACTTTTTTTATTTGTTTTTCGTTATTTTGTTTGGCCCCACGTTGGGCGCCAAAAATTTTGCACAATTCTCCCCAATCTAATTAACATATTTTATGTTTCCAATTGCCAGGCTGCCGGCAAAACAAAAAAACAAGTTCATTTATTGAGATATCAGCTGGATGATGTACGACACTCCTTTAAAAATGACCCAACCGGTTTTTTGCAACGTAGGTTGTTTGCCAAACAAACGAACACAAAACAAATCAAAATATAAACCAGGGCTAATGTAAGTTTTTGTGGGATATTCCAGTCGGAGGTGTTCAAGTTATGTTTGGTGTGACAACGCCTGTGAACGAACTAGTATACTCGCCATCCTGCCAGTATACTCGCCATTCATATTTGGAATTGTTTTGTTTGTAGTTGTAACTGATTTGCTAATCGAGTGGTTACGAAGTTAATTTGAGAAGCTGAATCCAGAATGGCGCGACAAGAAACGAAAGTACCTGAGCGATTTTAAACGAAAAGTATGGCTCTAGCTAGCAACACATTATTTTTAGTGAAAGATATTGAGGCTTCAGATGTAGGGCTTCCTGATCTAGATGATGCAAGTGCTGTTTGCGAAGTATTTAAAGAAGCATTTAACGTTTCATTTACAGATTCAGAAGCATTCAAAAGGGACGAAGATAAAATATGAAGCAGTAAATGATGTTTTTCAGGGCAGTGGCGACAATGACTTGACTTGCAGCGTTGTAAGTTGTGACTCTTGCCTAGACAATTCAAGCAAAGATGCAGCCTTTTGGCTTCTTTAAAAAATAAATTTGGAAACAAATTTATAAAAAGTGAACAGCTACTAATATAATGCCTCTTTTGAATCACAAAAACAAAAAAAAACATGTTAACTTGAGGATACTACAAAATGTATCTTTTTTTCTAGAAATGCTAACATGACAGTCTATCTTGGCAGTTTATGAAAGCAGTAGAGCTTTGTCATAATTTTCCTCATTAGTTTCAAGTGAGCAAATGGTGTCCAGTGTGCTGGAACTTTTCAATCTTACTCAGATCAGTATCATTATCGACGAGACTGTTAAACATCGCTAGCAAATTAGACCATTCGGTATATCACCCACAAAATTTTGAGATTTTTGTTGGGATGACGCAAATGTAGACGATGCTTCCTCCAAAGAAAAACGACGAGTCGAAGAATGCGGCGATTGTGTCCTGCGTTTCGAATCGATCGGCTTCTACAATAATTGATGGAACTTTATCAAAGTCATTATGCACGCGGTCGACAAACTCTATTCGAATGGAAAGTAAGTAAGCCGTTCACATATAAGTAATTTATTATGCCGCAATAGTTGCTGTTTCAATGACGAGCTCTTTTCTTTAATAAAGGAATTAGGATTAGCACAGTTATCCTCAGCATCATTTGATGCACCGGGAATATTCTCTTACATCTTGTTTGCAAAAAAAGTAGGCGATCGACAGATTTTTAAACGAAAGAAATGCGAAATAGATCTTTTATCTGAATTGATAATAATAGAATTTTGATCGAATCACGTCAGAGTCAACAATGCTTGAGGAGGTATTTGTTTCCACCACCTATCGTTCAAAAACAAAAATGATAAAAAATCATTTAAAAAAAAAAAATAATGTTGTTTATTTGTCCGCGACTGCGACAAAAGTAATCGTCAGAAATTTTACAGCTTACATTTCAAGCAGGTATGAGCACGTAAAAAATATAACAATGCAAGAGAAGTAAGTTTAGTTAGAGAGGTACATAAATTCGGTTAATAGAAGGACTCCTTTGAGTATTTTACTCTGATTGCAAATCTATGTATTATATTAACAAATTTAACAAAATGATTTAGGGCTTTTAGAATAGAGTTTTAAATCGTGTATTCATTGTTGCTGCAAACAGTGTCCACTGACCCATCCTCCCATTGCGGAAACAAGCGCTTCATATATCACATATATACACATATATTAAAAAAAAAATCTAAACACATCAAAATATGGCGATTTCGATGAAAATAATTATACGATTACTTGCATTTATTTTTGTTCTATATAATATATTATCCTTAAGTTCTTCATACAGTCGTAATCGAAACGTCGTAACATGAAAAAAGCAAAAAATCAACAAAAATAGGACAATCTATTCGTACCTGTAAAAACCGAGATTATTTTCTTGCCAACCCAATATTTTGTCTAAGCGTGAACTTTTCTCATCTTGTTTTGTGTAGTAATAATTAATAAAAAAATAAAAAATATATATAAATAATAAAATATACCATTCAATAGAAAAATAATAAAAATTAGGCATCGAACCCTGATTCTAAATATGTTTTTTTACTGTTTTAGTTATGAAAAAATATATGTATATATGATATATTATATTTAAAAAAAATGGAATTTATTACTTTTTCCAATTTTCTTGAAAACAAAACATAAAAAGGGAAAGTCAAACATGCACACGCATTTATATTGTCGCTAATATTAACATATATGCTGTTCTAAAAAGAAGTAAAGATAACAATCCGTAGCTTGGTGAACCCCACAGTAAGTGGCCAATAAGCAATGATACACCCACTAAAATAAGAGTTTTGAATGAAGCCAAACGGCGAAGGCAAATTCTTGGTGGTAGATGATCTTCATACAGTTGATTCACACCTAGATGGATATACATATAATATATGTATTTGGATTTATATGTATTTTCTTTATATCATACCTCTTGGTTTGTCAAACCATTGTGCTGTCATAGGTGGACTAAGAATCTGTTGAGATAAGCTACCCCAAACATCCGACCGGTTCCAAAGGTTTTGCATTTCTTCTGAAAACTACAAGCAACATCTCTTATTTTACATTTAATATAAGTTACACCATTTTCTTACCATAACATTAAGCTTACAGGACAGCTGATGCAAAAAACGAACAAGTATAGAACATTCATCATTCTGGATCGGCAGTAAGGCTGGATCAATTGTTGATTTTATATTTGCAACATTGTTCTTCATCTGAAAGAAGCGGACATTATGGTAAGTGTTGAAAAAGACAATAGAAACAAATTTGACAGTACTCGTATATTCTAAATACAAAATACCATATATATATATGTATATTAAAATCTATCTTTGACAATAGCGGTTACGGTTATGCTAACAATAAGTGGATACACACCAGGCAATGTTTTAATTTCCAAGAGGTTTAAATGAAAACTAGAATAGATGAAAAATTTTCTTGATTTCAGTCCTCAAAAAACGACTTCCTACGGATTGCTTCAATTCGTGTAAATATCTGTCTGGGAATTACATGTAAATTGTGAACATCCCGAATGCATATTCGATGCTATAGCCACTGAAAGTTAAGGTAGAATATCTGCTTGCACTAGTGTGCGTGTATTTCATTACAGTCTATTTGTAAGCGCAACAAATGACTAAGAATATTAGTAGTTTGTTAAGGCTCAGTCAAACGGAACGCGTTTTTAACGCCGCGTTAGAAGACATCAAACAAAGAGCGTTCACACTGAAAATTTTGTTTCAGTCGCTTTGGATTACCTGTCAAAATGACATTTCATTCATTTTTATTCAAATTTTTCCCAGTAGTTTCCCATATTTTGACCTTTTAAGCAATTTTTTTTTTAGTTTTTATCGCTCAGTTTTCGGTTTAAAATATAATACTACAAATTGTTGGTGTAGGACCGCTGGTTTGCTGTTATAATTCCTCTAACAATTCGATACAACCCCAGTGCGACCAGTTTGCCCTGTGATCGGAGACAAATGATCAATTGCATATGCGTCTGCCATTGAGATCCTCTAGATATTCTAGCATGTCCATAGTTGTCAGTATAAACTTTAACAAAGCGATGTGGTAGGTGGTAGGTGTTCCTAGCTTTACGAATTAACTGCAAAGGAATTAACTCCAAATGAAATATTTTCTAACGAAGGAACTTCTAATAATAAATGCAATAATTCCAAAACTTTTTTAATGAAACAAGTCTTAAAGCAAATTGAAATAAATCGCAATCCAAAGTGGTAGATTATAAATGGTTATAAATGGACTGGATTTGTGAATGGCATTGGCAATAGTGGTTTCATTAGGTCGATTATGCGCACCGTAAGTTCCTCGAATCGCACGAAAAACATTTCTCACAGAATGCTGATTTTCGTAACACAGCTGAAAAATTTGGATACGCTGTTGTGAGTCTTTCTATTATGACTTACCAAACGATACTGATCAAAAATGACAGAGCAGTTTGATAGGTGTCACGCGTGATCTGTCAAATAAAGCCTATTTAAAATCAAACCTCACGATGAATCACCCCTTATTTTGAAATGTCAAATCCATAATGTTTTTATGTGTATACGTTAGAAGTATGGTGTAAAACTTCCTTAATTTCTTGTTGACCATGATAAACAAAAAGGGAAATACCTGTAGAAATGCAAATCGAGATATAAAAATGTGCCTTGTGTTTGGGTTACCGCGGGGGTGGAGGAGGTGGTGCACGCGGCTTTCGAGGCAATGGCGTCGACCACGCCATCCGCGCCACCCGCACCACTCGCGCCATCCGCGATATATTACTTTTTCGAAATATTCAACGTATATAACAAGAAGTTGGTTAAAACATCTAACAGGCACCACTGAAAAGATTCCATCCGCCAAGAAGTTCCAGTTTGCTACAGGAATATTTGTCTGCATCAATTTTTTAATTTTTTATGAGGAAATTACGCAGTATGAAAAGTGTTCATCGGTAATGCATGCTTTAAAAAAAAATGGTACTCCTGTTTTCCCTTTGGAACACTTCAACTACCTCAAGGGCAGATTTTGGCAAGCTTATGAAAATTGTTGCTGTTAATTTCTGTAATGTCCTTTTTATTTCATTAAAATCGATGTTTCTAGTCGCGTATTGATTACTAATATATAATTTTACACAAAAAATAAAAACCACGTGGAAATATGGAAAAAAATTCCAACTTGTCTAATATTTTAATAAAATATGTTAACATTTGTACCTCTTTGGAAAGGCTATGAATTGAGAAATTTATTTCTGTAATTTTTAAGCCAAGTATCTTTCACTCTTTTTGAGTAATCGTCTTTTATTTAAAAAAAATATGTGAAAAAAATTATGCTGTCTTGAGATTTATTAACCTTTTATTTCTAAAGCCTTAATAATCTTTTTTAAAAGTAATCTTTTGTTCAGAAAAAAAAAAAAATTACCATCCTAATGCATGTGCATGTCTTAAGGTCGGAAGACGGTGTTTTTTTCGAAAAAACCTTAAAGATCGAATAACTCGAAAACTACTGAATTTCGACTCCTAATTTGCACTTATTTCATCTGCATGGCTTTGGGAGTTATTTCTTTATAAAAAAAAACTCCTAACACTAGGTAAAAGATGTTAAAAATCCGAAACTTGATGAAATAAGTTCCAACACTTTGGAGTTCTTTCACCTGCAATTACCCCTAAATTTATATGAAAATTCTTGAGACATTTTATTTATTTATTTATTATTTATTTATTTATTTATTTATTTATTATTGTTATTATTTTTTATTTTTTGAGTTAATTCCTTTGTAGTTAATTCGTAGAGCCGGTGTTGCCATATGTGAATGCATTATATACAATATATTAACTGCGTGGTACAAAAATCATTATGTAGGTGATTCACCGTAAAGTTTAATTTATAATGTAAAATAAAACACATAAATTTGAAAGTGAACTTAAAATTTCTATTATTGGTTAAAAGGACAATTCATGGCATTTACTTTTTGAAAATGATATCATGTAAATGTTGGCCACGAATACGTCTGAGGTGGTCCATTCCGAAGGTCCAATTTTGGGCGACTGCATCTGTCCAGCATAGCGACTGGTATCTCGGGGATAACACGAGTAATGTTGGCTTCCAAAGCTTCAATTGTAGCTGGCTTATTCCTGAAGACCTAAGACTTTACATATCCCCAGAGAAAATAGTCCAAAGGTGTTATATCGCATGATCTAGGCGGCCAATTTACCGTAGCAAAACGTGAAATTAAGTGCTCACCAAAATGATTTCTCAACAAGTTCATCGTAGCGCTGTCTTGTTGAAACCAGAGCTTACCGAGACCATGTGCTTCAATTTCAGGATAGCGATAGCGGGTACCATTAACGGTAACGTTCTGATTTGCCTCATTTTTGAATAAATATGGATCAATGATTCCATTAGCCCATAAACCACACCATACCGTTGTTTTTAATGGATGTAATGGTAGCTCTTGGTACTCTTCGGGTTTCTCATCGGCCCAAATATGGCAATTATGTTTATTAACGTATCCATTGAGCCAGAAATGGACTTCGTCACTGAACAAAATTTGACGATAAAACACCGGATTTTCATTGAGTTTTTTCAGAGCCCATTTACTGAAAATATGACGCAAATTCAGACCGCCTGGCCTCAATTCTTGCGCAAATTGAATTTTGTAAGCTTTAAGGCCGAGATCCTCACGTAAAATATGCCAAATTGTCGAATAAAAAAAACATTTCTCGAAGATTTTCGTTATATAGCTAAGCAATTTGGAGACGCTGTTGTGGTATGAGTCTTTCCATGATGACTTGCCAAGCGATACTGAACAAAGCAGTTTGATAGGGGGCACGCATCATCTGTCAAAAAAAGCCTATTGAAAATCAAACCTCACGATGAATCACCCTATACAATTTTTCTTGATATAAGTTTCATCAAAAATATTGTTATTTAACAATTTTGAATATTTATAGTATATGTAATTTCCTCTTATAGTAGTGTTAAAGGCAATCGTTATAATAATTTGTTGCATTTGTATAAGTATTAGCATGTTAGTTCCAATTTATATTTCCAATGGTATTGGTTTCATAATTACATATCATTTTAGGATGTTTTTGATATATTTGCCTTTGGTAGAACTTAAATCAGATATTTTATTTACAGTTTATACAGCGTTTGGTTTGTGTTTATGAAGTTGTTTTCTTTTATAATGATTTGTCTATTGTTCCTGTTTGGTATGGAAAAAAATTTTACTTTATAAAAGGTTTTTTCGTAAAATTTGATAGTTTTATAATAAATATCATATAATATATCATGTCTAATATAGCTACTCATACCGACCCATTTCGATAAATTTAAATTTTTCTAGGGTGATATTAAACTACTTGATTTTAAAGTCCATTAGGATATCTCTGTTTAAAAGTCGTAGTATTGACATTAATATTAATTGTCTAGTTTTTTTTTTTGTGTTCCAAAATATAGCTAATTTGTAAACGTTTTTGGTTTCTAAACTGAAGGGATGAAATTTGACTTACTAGCGTCATTTGTCTAGCAATTATTAATTATTTGAAATCAAGTCTGTTGAAATTAGTCTGTTAAATTGTTCTATTACATTGTAAACTAGTTGTTTTGATCACTAAATGTTCCTCTATTTCTTATCTACCACCGTTGTCCACAGTTCCAGAAATGTATTTAATTCTTGTTCCTAAAATATTAGTTAATTCTTTTGTTCCTATGTAACGTATGTGTTTTAAGCTTGTTGATTGTAAATGTATGTGTTCATATTGGTAAATTAAGAATCATGTCATGAGTTTCGTCTACATATTTTCTCATTGTATCCTATTAGTTTAGTATCCTGTTAACTTGAAAACATGAAGCATTTTAGTGTAGTTGTTTATCATATTAATTTCGCCTGTCTGAAGAATTATGGTAAGTATCCATTTCCTTGATTAATTTCTGTAAGTTCTAATCTTTGAGTCATTGTCATCGGAATGAGTAATAGAATGAATCATCATCACCATGAAATTGTACCTCGACAAATTCGGTCCTGAAAAAATTCTTTGCTTTGATAAATTGATCTTTATGGAACGTTTTGTTTTTGTCTCTGATTTTTTTATTCCCTAAGGTTTCTGGTGTTTTAATGAATTGTTTTTTTAATTTGTAATTTATGTTTTATTAGTTTCTTGGCTGTATGTATGTTTGTCTTCGTTTTTTCTGCCTTTATTCCTATATTTCAAGATCTATAGGTCTATTCTTTTGGGTTGAAAAAATGTAAGTCGGTTCGTTGGTTGTCAAATGTATAGTTTCGTTACATATTTTTAGAGCTTGCAATTCTAAGTCATAATTGAAAATTATGTCATTTTCTTGTTCTGGGATTTTTAGGTGTTTGATATTTTCATTTAAGTTTGAATTAAATTTTTTCATGTCTGAGTAACTTGTGTGGCCATGTGCAGTTGTAAAGTGTTATTGAAAATTTTTTTATTTCTAAAAAGTCTCTTAGCTTTTCTGATTTAAATCTCATTTTGTTGTTTAGGGTTACGTATTGTAACCGTATCATATTCGTCATTATTTTTGTGAATGTTCTGATTATTTGGATTGTGGTTGTTTCGGGAATTTCTTCTATTTGTGCATACTTGCTAAATTTGTTGAATTATAAACCATATGTCTATATTACCTGATAATGTAGATGAGTCTTGACTGGTGTTGGATTTTTTTGAAGGGCAATTTGATTGGATTTCAGACTATTTTGAAATTGCAAATGTGACAATTGTTTATTGTTTTAGTTATTTATTTTTTCATATTTGGTAACAGTATTTTCTTTTTAGTTACTGATATGTTTTTTATTGCTTTCCATTTTATGACATCTTAAGGGGAAATTTGGAAAAATCGAAATTTCATATTTTCATATTTCTAAAGTTTATACATTTAAGAATAGGCCCTTAAAAGGATTTTTCAAGATTTCAATTATTTTTTGGGTTACAGCCCTTTTTGCGACGCGGCGTCTGCTCCGGTCGGACCGGAAGAAATGAACTTTAAACGCGTTTTTCGGGTTGGTGCGCACGATATCTCAAGTTCTAATTAAAATTTGGTGTAAATTTACTAAAAATATTTTTTGTTTCATTTGTACAGAGCTTCAAAAAATGCCTGAAATTCATGCCTCTAGACCAGAATACTCCCTTAATATTTTTTCTATTAATTCTTCGTATGAGATGTTTTTACAATTTTTTCTTCTTAAAGTAAGGGGTGATTCACCGAGAGGTTTAATTTTCAATAGGCAGATCACGCATGTCTCCTATCAAACTGCTTTGTCATTTTTGTTCAATATCGTTTGGCAAGTCAACATGGAAAGACTCACACTACAACAGCGTCTCCAAATTGTTCAGCTGTATTACGAAAATCAGCGTTCTGTGAGAAATGTTTTTCGTGCGATTCGAGGAACTTACGGAGCGTATAATCCACCCACTGAAACCACTATTTCCAATACCATTCGCAAATTTGAGTCCCCGTTTACATTAGTGGATGATACACGACCGGTTAGACCACATCCAGCACGTAGTGAAGAGACCATAGCAGCTGTAGCTGAGAGTGCACGCGAAGACCGTGACGAATCGATTTGTCGTCGTTCTCGACAGCTTGGCTTGGCGTATTCGACAACTTGGCATATTTTACGTGAGGATCTCGGCCTAAAAGCGTAAAAAATTTAACAAAATGGTTCCATTTCGTTAAGTTTCAGCAGCGTCTCACTGATAGTTATTCGGTCAATTAAATTTCTTTGCGTAATTTATGTGGCACACAACATCGAGCTTCTTTGAGCAGCCTGCTCGTTTTAGATTATTCCAAACTGTCATACGGTTGATGTTTAGTTTCTCCGTTATCTCCAGACAGCTTCCGTGCTGGTCTTGCTCCATCAGTTGCAAAATTTAATCGAATTTTTCAGTGACAGGCCGACCAGTGCGAGGTGCATCTTTTACATTGAAATTTTCGGAACGGAGTAGAACAAACCACTCCTGGCTCCGGCGTAAATGGGGGGGGGGGGGGGGGGGGGTGACAATTTTTGTTGCATATCGAATTGTTTTTCGTAGTATGGCTGGTTGTTTTCTATGTGAGAAAAATTCTGTAAATTTTTAGAAGAAAAGAGACCAGTGCGCCCTTATCCGTTTTTTTATTTAAAAGTGTTCTTTTTGTGTTTAGAACTGTAGTCAGAATAGGGTAGTGCTCGCTTCCGTGTAAACCAGATAAGACGGACCTAAAGCGTTCGGACAAAATTGAGAAGAAGTAAGATGGTAAGTTCCACATGAGTGAAAATTCTATGATTTGAAAAACGGGTAGAATATCTGTTATTTAAAACAATTAGATTTTAAAAATTTAGGAATTTTTCCACTTTTTTGCCCGGGCGTTGCTGAAGTGCCACATAGATTGCTCAATGAATAAGCTAAAATTATGGAAGTATTATAGAAGTTAACGATATTTTCGATGCCTGATGTTAAGGAATTTTGACCAGGTGGGCAAAGACATCACGATAAATGTTGTTACTCTTATATCAATTTCAAGATTTTTGAATGAGAATGCCGGTCCCTTGTTTAGGTGTGTTTGTGTTTAAATTATGAAAATAAGGAGAGTATTGTTTAGGTGTTTGGGTTTCTTCCGAAACTGTTCCGAAACTTTTTAATTTTGATCAGAAGAACCGTCGCATGTGCATCGCTCAGGAGCTCTTAAATGACGTCAACGATGATCCTTACTTGCTAAAAAGAGTCATAACTGGTGAAAAATCATGGGTATATATTGGGTATGTAATTTAATTCGTGCGGTTTTTTTTTTTCAAAATTTGAAAAACATACTACTGGTATTATTTAAAGTATTGCCCATCTGAAGCTATGACTTTTTCTCATCCTTCTGACAATTTGTGGATCCCATCCCAAAAGAACTGCGCAGGCTTGGCAGCCAAGAATGAATCAAGCCAATTTTTGATATTCTGCTCTGATGTGAACCGTATTTCAGTGAGGGCGTTCTGCATCGACCGGAACAAATGGTAGTCAGAAGGGGCAAGGTCTGAACTATAAGGCGGGTATGGTAAGACTTTACTGTTTACTAAATAGTTCTTAACCGGAATAGCAATGTGGGGCCGAGCGTTGTCATGATGGAAAATTATTGCGTCGTGTCTGGTCGCATATTCCGGGCGTTTTTCGGCTACTGCTCTCTTAAAACGGATTAATTGTGTTCGGTAGCGTTGTACATTAATGGTTTCACCCGGTTTTAGCAGCTCATAATACAACACACCCATCTGATCCCACCAAATACAGAGCATTACCTTCGCGCCATTGATATTCGGCTTTGCCGTTGATTTGGCTGGTTGGCCGGGTTTGATCACATATGATTTTTTGCGCTTGGGGTTGTCATAATGGATCCATTTTCATCACCAGTAACAAACCGATGCAAAAATTACTTCCTTTTGTGGCGTTCCAGCAGCATTTCGGAAATGCAAAACCGCCTGTCGACGTCTCTCGGCTTGAATTCATGTGGAACCCAATTTCCTTGCTTTTGAATATATCCAGCTGCTTTGAAATGACTGCTTGAGTGACATCCAAAGATTCTTCGAGCTCTTCTTGTGTTTGGCAACAATCTTCATAGAGTAATGCTTCCAGTTTTTCATCTTCAAACTTTTTTGGCTGCCCAGGACGTTCATCGTCTTCCAAGCCATAATCACCACTTTTAAACGTTCAGCTAGCGCATGTTCACCATAAACTTCCACCAAAATACGATGACTTTTGGCAGCAGTTTTCTTCATATTAAAGTGATGAAGAACAACTCCCCGCAAAAACACTTTTTCAGGCACAAAGTTCTACATATTTGAGTGAAAAAAAAAATTATTGTTGTTTACGCTTCAAATGAATGACATATACTGAAATGACGTACAATGACAGTATCTTTCAAACGCATGTTACAATGGAATAATAACAAGGGAATAATACAAGTTACGCCATATCTTAGCAAACCGCACGAATAGACCCAATATAACATTGTTTTTGTGTTGTTGGTTCGTTAGGCAAAAGAGTTAGCTAATTGCGGTTTACTGTGGGGAACGAAAGTAGTAGAAGTCATGTCTACTTGCGTTGTTCTCAACAAATCCGTTTGGTACCGTAGAGCTGCATTCATTTGCATGAATTTTGGGCATTCTTTTTTAAATGTTTTTTTATTTTATTCAATTTAGTCCCCTTTTAGTTTGATACACTTATTCCAGCGATTTTGCAACTTCTTGATCTCTTCCGAAAAGTAATTTTCCGAAAGGTCTGCAAAATACTCCTCCGTGGCGTCGATGATTTAATCGCGTGAGCTGAATTTTTTATTGATGAGCCATATTTTGAATTTTGGGAAGAGGTAATAGTCCGAGGGAGCCAAACCGGCCGCATACGATGGATACGACAGCAATTGGAGCCGTAAGTCATTAATTTTAGCCGTAATTGCGATACTCTTGTGCGCCGGTGCATTGTCTTGCAAAAACAAGTTTTTTTTTACGCTTCATGTGAGGCCGTTTTGCAGCGATTTCGCTCAAATAATGCACAGTAATACTCGCTGTTGATGGTTTTTCTTTTTTCGATGTAGTCCACGAAGAGTAAGCCATGACAATCCCAGAAAACCGACGCCATAACCTTCCCGATCCATCGAGCCTCCCTCGGCCGCTTCGGAGCACTCATTCTGTTCTCTGGTGTTCAACAGTTACCAGTCGACGCCAAAAGTCCGCCCGATTCCGCATCAGCAAGTCCAAACACTTTTTCGGAGTGCTATCGCGTTCGTGTTTTTGGTCAGGAGTGAGTATGCGCCGCACCCAGCCAAAAATATGGCGTGTGCGCTCAGTACTAATCTTTGTGGTATCAGCTATCTTGCGCACCTTCACTTTCCGGTCAGCCAACACAATTTCATGTATTTTTTTGACATTGTCCTCTGTAACCGCATGGGAGGGCCTGCCGCTGCGAACTCAAAAAATAATGTTTTATGAGAGAACGAAAATCTTTTTTGTCCATACTCAACATGATGCCAAACACATCAACAACAATCAGCTGTCAAAACAAAACTAAAGACAGTATCGCACTGAAATTTGGCATGTCTGTCATGAACGTACTTCAAGGCACCATAAGTTGTTTTTTGCAGTAGCAGCGCATTCTGGCGAACAAAGAGATTACTTTTCACTCTATCTAGTAGATGGATGACATCTAGTAGTAGCATGACAATGAACGCACATAGTTTTTGAACAAATGACGTTTCAATGTGGTGGTAAACCAGATAGCAGATAGATGTATTCGTATCACTTTGAGGCGTGATTAGGGAGCACGGGAAACCACGGAAATGTCGCTATATCGATTTCCCATGTTCATTTTAAGCCCTAAGGACACATTGTAAAATAAGAGAGCACTGTATTCAAACAGAATTGGAGTACTTTCAGAAGAGATAAGCCGTAAGCTATTCGGTGACTGTGATTAGATGTTAAATCAAATAATGGCGTTGAAAATATGCTGTGACTGTTCCATCAATATGGTATTTAACGAGCTTCAAACAAATTTGATTAATCTTCTTATATCAATATTTTCGAAAAAGTCTATATAAATTTTCGTTTAAAAAATAATGAATTACTGAAATATGGCGATTTCAAGACAATTTCATACTTAAATCTTTTGTAGGCAAGCCACTTAGACTTTACAAATAATTCAATGTATTTACAAATGTATTTTATTAACCAATGACTGTATTAAAATATTTGAAAAAAATAAGAAAATTACCTGGTTTTTCTTTCTTTGTTAATATCTTTTTTCAAACATTCAATAAACAGATGGAAATTAGATAGAAATACTTATAAACTACTGCGGAGTACTCAACAAAAATTTCATTTCATTATAAAAATTGTTATCGTAGTTATTAACAATTTTTCAATCATTTTGATATGGTGCGGTTTTTATGTTCCAGGCATCTAAATAGCAAATAGCAGCGCGTAACAAATTTGGTGACAGCGGTGAAATAAATTTTATATCCGAATGGAAGTAATGAATTGCTCATTATTCCACACAAAATTCGGAACAAAATAAAATTAAAATTTAAAATATCTGACCGCAATCAATCCTCGATCCTGAAGTGAAATTTAAAACATCTTACGGCAATCAATCCTTGATCCTAAAGTGAAATTTAATAAAAAAAAAAAAAAAACATCTGACGGCAATCGATCCTCGATCCTAAAATGAAATTTGACGACAAATGCGGAACTCCAACGAACAAAAAGACACCCAAGACAAGAGAAGAAGGAAACCAGCAACAACGAGAATAACAGCTGTAACAGCAGTATCAGCAGTATTATCAGCAGTGGCAAAGATCGTCACGAAGAGGAAAATGAAAGCAGATTTATTATCACTTTTGTAAGTAAAAATGAATGACATACTCAATAATAAAGAAACAAAATAGTGCATTTAAGGACAGAGCAACACGAAAAAATTAGTAAATAAATAAGAAAAAAAGCACAACTTGAGCTAAAAATACCAAAAGAACAGATTGAACGGTTATAGTAAATAATTATAAAAAGAAAACTGTGAAGATGAGTAAATTTTTGACGAAGAAGCGATGTCCTTAAAGTATAGGGTGATTCATCGTGAGGTTTGTTTTATAATGTAAAATAAAACATAAGTTTGAAAATGAACTTATAATTTTTATTATCGGCTAAAAGAACAATTCATGGCATTTACTTTTTGAAAATGATATCATGTAAATGTTATCCACGATTACGTCTGAGGTGGTCCATTCGGTAGGTTCAATTTTGGGTGATTGGATAATACGAGTAATGTTGGTTCCCAAAGCGTTAATCGTAGCTGGCTTATTCTTGAAGACATGAGACTTTATATATCCGCAGAGAAAATAGTCCAAAGGTGTAATGTCGCACGATCTAGGCGGCCAATTTACCGTAGCGAAACGTGAAATTAAGTGCTCACCAAAATGATTTCTCAACAAGTCCGTTATTTCACTCGCTGTGTGGCTCGTAGCGCCGTCTTGTTGAAACCAGAACTCAATGGAACCATGTGCTTGAATTTCAGGAAGCACATTGTCCGTTTAGATGGCGCGATAACGGTTACTATTGAAGGTAACATTCTGATTTGCCTCTTTTTGAAGAAATATGGACCAATTATTCCACCAGTCCATAAACCACACCATACCGTTGTTTTTAATCGATGTAATGGTAGCTCTTGGTACTCTTCGGGTTGCTCATCAGCCAGAATACGAAAATTTTGAGCCAGAAATGGGCTTCATCACTGAACATGATTTCACGATAAAACACCGGATTTTCATTGATTTTCAAGTTGAATTTTGTACGCTTTTAGGCCAAAATCGTCACATAAAATATGACAAGTTGTCAAATACGCCAAGCCAAGTTGCTGAGAAAAACGACGAATCCGTTCATCACGGTCTTCGCATACACTCTCAGCTACAGCTCTATAGTCCCTTCACTACGTGCTGGATGTGGTCTAACCCGTCGAGTGGCAATGGTGGTTTCAGTAGGTCGATTATGCGCAGCGTAAGTCTCTCGAATCGCACAAAAACATTTCTCACAGAACGCTGATTGTCGTAATACAGCTGAACAATTTGGAGACGCTGTTGTGGTGTGAGTCTTTCCATAATGACTTGTCAAACGATGCTGAACAAAAATGACAAAGAAGCCTATTGAAAATCAAACCTCACGATGAATCACCCTATATAAGTGCGTAGGGAAAACGAGTGGAAAAAATTTGAAATTTCCTTAAGGGACATACCATAAGTGAAAATTTGAAAAATAGTATTCATGATTCATGATGGAGGATGTTTTTTTTTTTTAAAGGCGAAGTTTTAATAAGAAAGTTAGTTTTGGCTCGTATAGTAGAGGAATATACGACAAAAGAGGTTTATCCAAGCGCAGTTGAAAAACCTATTAGTGCGTTAGAAAATATGGACCTAGAAAAAATAGGGGCTAGGACAAGCACGTTTTTGTCAGTTGAAGAAAGTTCTAAAATCAATAGTATTCGCATTCAGAGACAGGATAATATACCTAACACAATTGCTTCAACAGAGTGCACGGTAATTTTTAACGACTTAACAAAATAAATACCATATTTCGATAGTAGTGCTCAAAAGGCACATAATTTTATTCAGAACTGCGATACTGCTATGCAATTAGCATCAATACAACAGAAGCTATTAGTATCAGCTTCAGAATATCCGGAAATGCGGAAATAATTCTCATCAATAAAAATATTCACACCTGGTTGAAATGAAATAAACTTCATCTAAAAATGACAAGGCTAAAACAAGAATTTAATAATCAGTGATACAATTTACGAAGAGATGAGACACTCGCACGTCGGCGCGTACAAATATTGTATACTGAGAATCCCAATGAAAATAGCAGTCCAGCGTGATATGCCTAATGCTTACGTATCAGTTTTGAAGAAAGAAATAGGAACATTCGTAAGTACGCAAAGGCTGAAGCTAGTCAATTAGCAATGTAAGAAGAAATTTGTTTAATATACCATAATTCCAAAAAAAAAAAGAATAATAATTTTAAAGAATATACGGGAAAAATAGTAATCAATATAAATCATGTAAAATATATAAAATGCTACAACTGCGTACTCAAAGGTCACGTTTCAAGAAATTGTTTTAGAAATAAATCGAATATACAGACTCGAGTAAACAAGTTTCCAAATAGATATTATAAGAATCGGAATACATCTCATGATACAAGCTATAGACGCGTTGAAAAACAAAATGGTAATGAAAATGGTAATGCCAATAGAAAAGAGAGCAGGAATGAAAATAAAATCGGTAATAGAAATTTTCAACTAAATGAGAGGAAGTCCTCATGTTGATATGATATTGGGTCTATAACTTACCTCGTGCGGTTTGATAAGAGATGGCGTAACTTGTATTATGCCATTGTTATTATTCCATTGGAACATGCGTTGGATAGCTACTGTCATTGTACGTCATTTCAGTATATGTCATTTATTTGAAGCGTAAACAACAATATTTTTTTTTCACTCAAATATGCGGGGAGTTGTTCTTCATTACTTTAATATGAAGAAAACTGCTGCCAAAAGTCATCGTGTTTTGGTGGAAGTTTATGGGGAACATGCGCTAGCTGAACGCTCACGTGAACGTTCAAAAGTGGTTTGCACGATTTAAAAGTGGTGATTTTGGCTTGGAAGACGATGAACGTCCTGGGTAGCCAAAAAAGTTTGAAGATGAAGAACTGGAAGCATTACACTATGAAGATTGTTGCCAAATACAAGAAGAGCTCGCAGAATCTTTGGGTGTCACTCAAGCAGCCATTTCAAAACGTTTAAAAGCAGCTGGATATATTCAAAAGCAAGGAAATTGGGTTCCACATGAACTCAAGCCGAGAGACGTCGAAAGGCGGTTTTGCATGTCCGAAATGCTGCTGGAACGCCACAAAAGGAAGTCATTTTTGCATCGGATTGTTACTGGTGATGAAAATGGATCCATTATGACAACCCCAAGCTTCATATGTGAACCCGGCCAACCAGCCAAATCAACGGCAAAGCCGAATATCCATGGCGCGAAGGTAATGCTCTGTATTTGGTGGGATCAGATGGGTGTGCTGTATTATGAGCTGCTAAAACCAAGTGAAACCATCAATGTACAATGCTACCGAACACAATTAATCCATTTGAAGAGAGCACTAGCCGAAAAACGCCCGGAATATGTGACCAGACACGACGCAATAATTTTCCATCATGACAACGCTCGGCCCCACATTGCTATTCCGGTTAAGAACTATTTAGTAAACAATGAAGTCTTACCCCACCCGCCTTATAGCCCAGACCTTGCCCCTTCTGACTACCATTTGTTCCGGTCGATGCAAAACGCCCTCACTGAAATACGGTTCACATCAGAGCAGAATATCAAAAATTGACTTGATTCATTCTTGGCTATTAAACCTGCGCAATTCTTTTGGATTGGGATCCACAAATTTCCAGAAAGATGGGAAAAAGTCATAGCTTCAGATTTGCAATACTTTGAATAATACTATTGTACATGTTTTTCTTAAATAAACGTTCAAATTTTGAAAAAAAAAACCGCACGAATTAAATTACATACCCAATATATAAAAATAAAGTTTTCAGAATGCCAGCAGATACAGGTGCAGTAGTATAATTACTTTAGTAAAAATGCAAATTTGAAGAAGATTTAAATAAGGACGATACAATAGTACTGAAAGGAATTGGTAAGGACAACAGAAGTGTGTGAGGAAGTGGCAATATCGATATAGAATTCACAAATGTCGTTTTTAATGGGTAGAAGTTTTATATAATTACTGAGGACGTATTGTGTTATTATAATGGAATCATTGGAAATGATTTTTTACAATATTTTGGGTTCATAATTGATTGTAAAGGAAAAATCCTCAAAAATGAAAGTGAGCGGTTATTGTTAAAATATAAGGAAGGTTTAGATGTGAAATATAATGTTGAATCAGTGGTTTCAAACTGCGTAAACTAATGTATTGAAACCACGAGTTCAAACGCGTTTACAACGTCAATGAAAACACATTGCAATACAGGAAAAAGTGAAAGTGAAAATAGGGTAAATGACATAAAAGATTTATTTGAACTTAAGAGAAATAAACAAAAATTGGATGATAATTAGAACATAGAGTACCAATGTGATGGTGATTGTTAACACAATCAAAACGTTTAAACTAATATATGAGTAATGAGAACAGGAACGAACGTTTTTTACAAGTGTTAGAAAATCTTAGAATGAATCATTTGGAGAAAAGTACGAACAAAGGGTCATTAAGAGATATATTAAAAGAATATGGTGATATATTTAGCTTAGAAGATGAAACATTAACAGAGACATCAGCTGCAAAACATTTTATAAGAACTCTAAACGAAATACCCATACATACAAAAACATACAGATACCCAAAGATCCATGAAGAAGTAGTCAATAGGCAAATTTCTAAACTTCTGATGAAATTATTCAATCAAGCATTTCTCCTTGGTCAAATCCAATTATATTGTGGATTGTACCAAAAAAATCTGATGCAAGCGGTAAAAAAATGGAGTATATTAATTGATTTCAGAAAACTGAACGAAATCACTGTAAGCGATAACTATCCAATTCCGAACATCCAAGAAATTTTGGACGAATTTGGAAATGCAAAATATTTCACGACATTGGATTTAACGTCTGGATTTCATCAAATTCCTTTAAGTATAGAAAGTATTGAGAAGGCGGCATTCTCAACACCCCATGGATATTGTGCATTCCTTCGCATGCCATTCGCTTTAAAGAATTCGCCTGCATATTTTCAAAGAATGGTCAATAATGTTCTCAATGGTCTTAACGGCAAAATTTGTTTTGCGTATATACATAGATGAAGTCGTTTTTGGAGAAACCATAAAACAGCATAACGAAAGGCTGTTATTGGTATTGGGCATATTGAGGAAATATAATTTGAAGGTACAGTTGATGAAATTAGAATTTCTAATAGAAGGTAATTTAATAACAAATAATGGACTATTACCAAACTTTAAAAAGGTTGAAGCAATCGACAAATTGTAAGAACCGACGAATCAGTGACTCCTAAGTAAGATAGGATACTATAAGAATGTTAAGCCATAGTTTGGGCTATTCAGCAGTTTGAGTAGAAATGTGTACCCAATACAAGGGCAGGATAAAAATTATGATCCAGAGATACAAAATAATATAAACGAAATTTTTGGCAGCGATTCTTCCGAGGAAATTGAAGATGAGAACAATTTAAAAAAAATCTATACAGAAGAATGTGAAAGGTTAAAAAGAGCCACAGAAGCGAAGGAACAAGAAAGAATTAGGGAAGAATCAGAAGATGAAAGCGATATAAATGTTGAGGTTATATGCGATCGAGATCAACAAAAAATTATCAAAGAAAATCATAACGGTCTAATTGGTGGCCATGGAGGTCAAGAAGCTAGAAATAGCTTTATTAGAATTAGAGAAAAATACTTTTAAAAAGGTCATTGAATATGTAAATAAACGCCCAGAATGCCAAAAGCAAAAAATTAATAGAAGCCCAGGGAAAAATACGATGATTGTATCTAGTGCGGATTACAGCTTAGAAAAAGTATCAATGGATTTAACAAGACCTTTTAAAGAAGATAATAAAATGATTTATAGTCTTACAATTAAAACGACTTAAGTAAATATATAAGATATATATCTATTCAAGATAAGAAAAGTGAAACTACCGCGAGAGCATTCGCAGATGAATGGATATTGTACTTCGGTATACCAAAATGTATTTTAACCGATAATGGAGGAGAATTCGTAAATGAAGTAATGAAGGAATTATGTAAGCTATTTAAAATCAAACATTTAAGAACTAGTATTATGTATCTACAAGCAAATGAATAAATGAGAGATCACACGCAAGTTTAGGAGAGTAATGATAAAAGATAAATCAAAACCTGGATTTTCAAAACTTTTTAGATATGCGGCATTCAGGCATAATACAACGGTGCATAGTAGCACAGGATTTACACTACATGAAATAATTTTTGGAAGGAAAGCAAATACTCCCTGTGAAGTTAGTGGTTTAAAAATGAAGACACTTACTGATTACGTACAGGAGCTACAACTAAAGTTAATAAGATTAAAATCCGATGTCAAAAGGAACTTACCGAACAAGCGAAAAGAAGATATGATGCCAGACTAGCTTCGAAAATAAAGGAATATAAAATAAATGATTACATTCTAGTAGAGAATGATAGGTCATAGAAACATAGTGACAATGTGTATTATGTAATCGTACGGAGAAATAACAAAAACATGAAGTAAAATATAAGCAAAATTAAACTATTTCAAACTTAATTGTCAGATACTTCTATACTTATTCATATATTTTGTATATTAGATCTATCCTCTGCATATTGCAGCTAGTGTGCAGTATTAAGATTGAAAATATTAACTCGAATGGAATATACTTCAAAAGAGAGGGACATATTCGGAAAATTAAAGGTCAAATTGTTATAATCAATGCTCTAGATGTTAGTGAGATAGAAACTAGTGTAGAATAGAAATGAGAATGTACTGAAATACAGTCGGAAGTGATTAAACACATATCTCGTATAGATAAAAGGTAAGATGACATATATGGTTTACTAGGAATAAAATCAAACAGAAATAAGAGGGTCTTATTAATATAATAGGAAATGGATTGAAAGGACTTGAAAGGATTGAACGGATTTATTACAGCAAGCTATTTTTCTTTTAAAATCAAATTTTGTTCATCCGGTAATTCTTAAACCATCTTAACTCATTGAAATACTTGAACAAAGTACAAGTAAACATTCATTGCTTTTTGAACCAAGTATTGCTTATTACAATTACCTAATGTAAGAATCTGAAGTAAAAGCATATTCATCGGGCAAGATAATTAATATCATTGTAGAAATATCTCTTGTATAGAGAATTTATATATTTTTAAAGTTCTCAGGGAATTCTTCAAGCGAAGTGGTAACACTCCAAATAGAAACTCAACTTTTTATAGTTTGCGCGTTAATAATCGAACATTAGTTAATGTTCCGATCGCACAAAGAACCAAAATTTCTAATTTTTTTTACTGCTACTGCGCCTAAATGCTTTAAAAAACTACCTATTGCTATTCGAAGAACTCCTTATTTTCATTTGTTTGTAAATAAGATTAAAGATTGGCTATTTACTATAGATTATCCCATTATTGAATCATTCTTTCGATATGTGTCTTGGGATTCATTATTTGCTTTATGTTTGTACTCAGACTCTTTTCTATCGAAATTTCTACATAAGTACTTTATCTTAGCTTTATTTTTTATAACACTGATAATTACCCCACATCAGTTTCCTGAATTTAAATATATTATTTAAGCGTCACTCAACACTAACTTTAAATAGTTACAGAATTATAATTATTGTTCGTTTCACAATTATTACTAAGAATTATTTAGTTGTTAAAATGAATTGTTATTTCTTTAATTGTTAAATTCAATTGGTTAAAAATATTTAAATGGAATGAATAAATTGAAATCAAATCAAATCAAATCAAGAACTTCATGAAATAATAACCTTGCCAGTTATTAAGGATGTATTCACTTTAGACACAAAATACAAATAATTCTTAATTAATGAAAACAGAGAAGAATTTGGAACGTTCATTGATTTGAAACAGTGCAAAAAGATTACGGAATATTATATATGTGAAAATTTACTCCTACAAAGCACAATTAGACAGGATAATTGTATTTTGAACACTTATATGAGTAGATGAGTTAATGTTTGTAAATTCAATCAAATACATAATGATATGGAAATTTTCCATGCTCTTGATACCAACAAATATCTTTTTGTAATTAAAGACGAAACCAAATACAATTGTAAGTGTAAATCCGAAGAAAAGATTGATTTTATACAAGGAACCGGATTCCTACATTCAGATTCAGATCGTAGATTTTCTACTTTAGAAACACACCTAAGCACTTACAATGAAACTTTTACTTATGTTAATAATGATAAATATACTTTTGTCTTAGATGATTGTTTTAGTACTAAATTAGATGACATTAAAATGCTTGATCACAAAAAAAAAAAAAAAAAAAAAAAATAACCACCGTGTGGCGCTTTTACTGTTCTGATTTCAGTTGTTTTTTTTTTTGTTAAGTTGGTACATCTGTTGTTGACATTCCCTCTATAAATGTTAGCGTCATAGCTTGACACGAGCGGTTCAAAAGTGGTCATGAGTCAATCGAAAATTGAATTGCCACTGCATTCCATCGACATTGAAAACCGACGAAAACATTGATTAAGTAAAGGAAATGTTGGTCAATAACCGCAAATTAATCATCAGAGAGATAGCGGAGGACTTGAACATTTCCGTCCAAGACATTTGGTTAATGATTTGGGTTTCCGTCGTGTAGCAGCAAAGTTGGTGCCAAAAGACCTCAATTTCATATAAAAAAGAGACCGCGGAGACAGGGAGCCAGTGACTTCTTTCTGTTCAATCGAGTTGAAAAACCACTACGGGGAACGCGTTTCAGCAGCCGAGAGTAAGTATTGGAAAAATCGCAGGAAGCACTGATGGACAAACCGAAAACCGAATACAAAAATGTTTCGAGGATTGGATCAAGCGCTGGCATAAGTGTGTTGAGGTCGATGGGGATTACTTTCAAGGGGACAATATAGATTTAGATGAATAAACTTTTATTTATAATTTTCCTTTTTGTTCAAGGTGGTATGTTTTTTTTTAAGATGTTTAAAATTAATAAAATCATATTCTTTCAAAATTGTTTTGAGAAAAGAAATCGTAATCCTGTTATAGAAAAAGAAAAGATCGTGGATTACTATATTACAGAACGTCCAATTTCTAGAGTTCTGAAAATAAATGAATAATTTTAAGAAAAAATAAACAAATAAATGTGGCAACACTCGCAGAAAAAATAAAAAAACAAAATTAATTTTTTCAGAGAGAGACTGCCGGTCAGATAGGGATAAAGAATAAGAAAATAAATCATTCGATGTTGAACTGTGAACCGAGAAAGTGGTGTGCGTAATTATTTCTCTTTTCTTTTGCTTTTTAAATAGATTTAATTCCGAACAAGTGTATTTAGATTTTCGATCATGCTTACAATCTCAGAAGGGGGATTAGTTTACCCCTTTACACGAAAATATACATTTTTACCATCGCGACCCTCCCGACAAGATAACTTATGCGTGAAAAAAAAGTAACAATGTAAATACAGGGTGAGTATTTTAACTTGAGACATCCAAATTACTCGAAAAATACGCGTTATCGCGAAAAATGTCTTAAACAAAAGTCACAAGGTTCTGAGGGGGACATAAGATGGTGTCCACGAGTTTGACCTTGAGCCCCATTTTCAAGGTCAAACGAAGGTCACTTTTGATTTTTTAATGGGAACTCCTATTTTTTGACAGATTCGTAATCTGAGTGAAAAATTACAATTCTTTTACATGAAACACGTTCTTTTCCCGTCAGAGGGCGCCATAAAACTTAAGACATCAAAATTACTCGAAAAGTACGAAATATCGCGAAAATGTTTCAGACAAAAGTCACAAGGTTCTGAAGGGGACATAAGATGCGTTCTTTTCCCGTCAGAGGGCGCCATAAAACTTAAGACATCAAAATTACTCGAAAAGTACGAAATATCGCGAAAAATGTTTAAGACAAAAGTCACAAGGTTCTGAAGGGGACATAATATGGTGACCACGAGTTTGACCTTGAGACTCGGGGTCAAACGAAGGTCACTTTTGATTTTTAAAAAGATTATTCCTGATTTTCATTGCTCAGTCGTATTGCTCGTGGGCTTGTCATTTGTTTTTACATACTGCGTTTAGCATAACCCAGAAACGACGACGTCGCCGTAGCAGTATTTCATTTCCTTCGGGGTGATTAATTAGAGTGGGTTCCCATGCCTCCCACTGTTGAATCATTGAATTCTTCCCATTTCGACGTTTATTTCCCAAGACTATTTCAACAAATGCTCGAAAATGTGACCATTAACTTCAATACACTTGTCTATCCGCGCTCTAAATGAACCAACAGAACTGAGAAGTATTTCTGGCGTTATCTTCCGGCAAGCTTCAGTTATTCGTCTTTTCATGTCCTCACGTGTTGTTGGCTTTTTTCTGTAAACCTCACATTTTAAGTAGCCCCACAAGAAGAAATCAAGTGACGTAAGATCAGGTGATCTAGCAGACCATTGTTTTATACGCACCGGGCTACTTGGGAATAATGGGCTGGACAACCATCATGTTGAAACTACATTGTAGTTTCTACACACTCTACTACATATTCCAATGGCAGTTCTTCTAGTAATACTGGAAGATGGTCCCGCAAGAAGTTTGCATACTTTTCGCCATTCATGTTGCCTTCAATAAAATATGGACCTATTAATTTATCCCCAACAATTCCCGCCCAAACATTACCATTCCAAGGGTGCTGGCTCTCAACTTGTCGCAACCAAAAAGGGTTTTCGGTAGCCCAGTAATGCATATTATGTCGATTGACCGTACCGTGATTGGTGAAAGTCGACTCATCAGAGAATAACACCTTGGCGAAGAAAAGGGATTCTCGTTCAATTTGCTGAAGTGCCCATTGACAAAAGGAAACCCGGTTGAGAAAAACCTCACTAGAAAGTTCTTGATGCATTGAAACATGATAAGGATGGTATTTATGCCGATGTAATATCTTACAGACAGTCGTTCGAGAAATTCCTGATTCACGACTTATTTGGCGAGTGCTAATGTGAGGATCGTGTGCAATGGCAGCTGCCACTGCTATTTCATTGTCCTCAACAGCCACCCTATCTGACCGATTACTTTCTTTGGTTGCACACTTCCTTCACCAGTGAATTGTTGGATGACCCGATAAAAGGAAGCACGCGATCGTATCTGGTCTGGGAAACATTGGGCGTAAAGAGCAACAGCACCATCGATGTTCCGCTGTTCTCCATAAATCAATATCATTTCAATTTTCTCTTGAATTGAAATAGCCTGCATTATTAATCTTTAAAACGTTACTAATAATAATCAGTTCCTCAAAACAAATATCGAACTTCTAAATGAAGTACAGTTCCGTTCAAGTAGAAAAAAAGGGCAGATTTAACATCACACACGCACAGAAAAGTTTAGGACAATTTGTCTCTATCTAAAATTTCTTTGAGTTTTAACTTCACTCGATTCAATAATGACTTCCCCAAAACAAACCTTCTAACACCCTAACAACGTTGGAAACCGATTAATGATTTAGACATGCCAGTGCAGTGCTATCTAGCACTGGATAAATAAGACCTTTGAGACAAAAACGTGTGCCCCATTGAGGAATACGACTGAGCAATGAAAATCAGGAATTATCGTTTGAAAAATCAAAAGTCACCCTTGAAAATGGGTCTCAAGGTCAAACTCGGGGTCACCATCTTATGTACCCTTCAGAACTCTGTGACTTTTGTCTGAAACATTTTTCGCGATATCGCGTTCCTAAAACGGAAAATTAACCGAACGAGTGTTTCCCTAAAGACATACTTATATACCTAACGAGCGTCACTTGAAAATATATATTCCTTCGCGACCACATAAGTTTTTTTTTCCTTTCTTTTCCTTTTCTTGTCATTTTTCTCGTGTGTCTTTTGATTTTGCCTTAACGACAATGTACAACGAAATCCAGCAATTGTCAGCAGCGCAGATCAAAATTTGGTTGCAAAAGTTGAACAAAAAATCTACCGGTAACAAGAAAGAAATGTTGAGCGTGACAGTTTTCCACAGTTGGAAAAAGAAAATGAAGAGGACAACGACGATGACGAGAACAACAACAATGCAGAGGCATGCAGAAATAACTGAAGAAGTTGATGGCGCTAATAATGAGGGTGAAAATGGAAGACAAAGAAAACGAGAGCTAGAGCTGCTAAAACGAGAGGTGGAAATACTGAAGAGAGAAAAAGAACTCATGGAAAGAGAAAATAAAATGTTGCGACGAATGAGTGAGTTAAATGTAACTGAAGACAGACAAATGAGTGGAAACTCATCCCAGATTAACACATCAGATTAACACATCAGACTTCAGGCTCTAATTAGTTGCTATACTAGTCGCACACAGTTATTACGTGCCCTTGAAAAAGTGAAGCAAAAGAGGAACACCCAGATCCAAAGTACATCGGGACAGAGGCGGACAGGTGAGAACACCACATCAAATACGAGGACCAGGTGCTACAATTGTAATTCCCTGGGACACATGGCTAATGTTTACCGAAAGCCGAAACGGGAACCAGGGGCATGCCATGTATGCGGCAAGCAGGGTCATTTCGCAGCCACTTGCCCAGCTGAAAGACGTCGCAGGTACAACGCATTCATCAAATTGGCGAGAATAAAGACGATTATGTAAGAAAGTATAAACTTATATTTAAAAATGAGTTATTTATATAATATTTAAGGCTTATGTAAACATTAAAATAGATAAGAAAGATTTAGAAAATTAATTTACATATGGATGTACAATATAAATATAATGGAAATTGAAATAGGTGATGTTTTGCAATCGAAAGATAATGAGTTTATAAATAATAATCATTTTAGTTATGAAGATAAAATTTTTTTAATGAAATGTTTTATACAAATTATTTACATTGTGAACGTCCTGATAAACCAGAAAATGAGTGTACAATAAGATTGATATTGACTGATGAAAGGCCCTTCCACTGTTCCCCACGGCGATTATCGTATTACGAAAAAGGACAAGTTAAAATGATTTTAGACGAAATGCTAGAAAAGGGGGTGATTACACCCAATAGGTCAGAATACTATTGTATTACTTAAAAAGAAGACGGGCGATATTAGGCTTTGTGTAACACATGGGCTGAAAAGTCAGTGCCGTTTTATAGTAAAACACAAAATTTTTGCAAAATTCAACTTTATTTATTAATATAGTTGCCTTCGAGTGCGATACACTGATTGAAACGATTTTTCAATCTTTCGATACCAGTTTTGTAGTACGATTTCGGTTTAGCCTCAAAATAGGCCTCTGTTTCGGCGATTACTTCTTCATCAGTCCTAAATCACTTTCCGGCGAGCATTCTTTTGAGGTCTGCGAACAGGAAATAGTCGCTGGGGCCAAATCTGGAGAATACGGTGGGTGGGGAAGCAATTCGTAGCCGAATACATTCAATTTTGCCATCATTTTAATCGACTTGTGACTCGGTGTATTGTCTTGATGAAACAGCACTTTCTTTTTCTTCAAATGCGGCCGTTTTTCTGCGATTTCGTCCTTCAAACGCTCCAACAACGCAATGTAGTAGTCGCTGTTGATAGTCTGCCCCTTTTGGAGATAGTCAATGAAAATTATTCCATGTGTATCCCAAAATACGGATGCCATAACCTTGCCAGTCGACTGTTGAGTTTTTGATCGGTTTGGACGAGATTCGTCGCCTGCTCTCCACTCAGCTGACTGCCGACTTGACTCTGGTGTGAAGTGATGGAGCCAAGTTTCATCCATTGTCACATACCGACGCAAAACTTGGGCTTTATTGCGGTTGAACAACTTTAAAAACTCCTCTGAATCATCAACACGTTGTTGTTTTTGGTCGACTGTGACCAAACACGGCACCCACTTTGAACAGAGCTTTCGCATGTCCAAATATTCGTATATGATATATCCAACACGCTCTTTTGATATCTTCAGAGCCTCAGCTTTCTCAATCAACTTCACTTTACGGTCATTCGTAATCATTTTGTTGACTTTTTTGATGTTTTCAAGTGAAACGGTCTCTTTTGGACGTCCACTGCGTGCATCATCTTCGTTGCTTGTATGACCACTTTTAAATTTTTCAATCCACTTGCAAATGGTTCGTTCGGCTAATGCAGACTCCGGGTAACACTTATCAAGCCATTTCTTTGCATCGGCTGCAGTTTTTCCCATCAAAAAGCATAAATCAACACACGAAATTACTTTGAATCCATTTTTTTCACAATAACAAAAGTTGCTTCACTCACAACGCAATATCTCGAGAACTAATCGTTCGACAGCTGTCAAATTTATACACCTGTTTTGAAGGTTAGTACTGACTGAAAATGGTATGGATTTAATTCAAGTGGTGCTCTCTCTTAGAAACGGCACTCTGGGCACATGGGCACTCTGTTTTCAGCCCATGTATTAGACTATCGCATCTTGAATAAAGGAACATTAAAAGATAACTACCCGTTACCACTTATAGACGATTTGCTTGATAGGTTGACGAATAAAAGATATTTTCCTTACTCGACTTGAAAAGTGCATTTGACCATATCCGAATGAGCGAGAAATCAATCAAATATACTTCGTTTGTTACGCCCATGGGCGAGTACGAGTATAAAGTATACTACTTTCGGTTTAAAGAGAATGCGCCGTCAGAATTCCAAAGATTTGTCAATACAGTATATGACGGTTTGAAGAGAATGCGCCGTCAGAATTCCAAAGATTTGTCAATACAGTGTATGACGATTTGATAAAACCGGGACAGATAAATATCTATATTGACGATATAGTGATAGCAACTGAGACGGTAGAGGAAAATATGGAAATAATGAGGGAAGTCCTTGATAGTCTTGTGAGAAACAAACTAGAGTTGAGATTAGACAAGCTTCGATTTTTAACATCTGAGATACAGTATTTAGGTTATACTGTTACAAATGAGGGTATTAAGCCGGATCCAAAGAACATTGAATCAGTAATTAATTTCCCAGTTCCACGGGACTCAAAATCAGTACATAGCTTCTTGGGTTTGTTCTCTTATTTTAGGAAATTCATCGAAAACTTCTCACTTATAGCACAGCCATTATACAATCTCGTAAGAAAAAATGTAGATTTTGAATTTGGTGAAAAAGAACTACAAGTTTCAAGAAATTAAGGAAATAGCGATATATGACCCTAGAGATGAAATTGAGCTTCACTGTGATGCAAGTTCACTTGGTTTTGGAGCCATATTACTACAGAAGAAGGATGGTAAATTCCACCCTGTTTTCTATTTTTCAAAACGAACGACTGATCATGAAACTAAATACCACAGCTTCGAATTGGAAGCATTGGCGTTTATATATGCACTGCAAAGATTTAGAATTTATTTACACGGTATTAAATTCAAAATCGTTACTGATTGCAATTCATTGACTCTGACTTTGAACAAAAGAGAGATAAATCCAAGGATAGCCAGGTGGGCTTTGGAGTTACAAAATTATGAGTACACTTTGGAACATCGTAGTGGTACAAAGATGACACACGTAGACGCTCTTAGTCGCATGTCAAGTATCGTAATTCTCGAAGAGAATACATTCGAGCAGAATTTATTAATAAGCCAGTATAAAGATGACGAAATTAATGCAGGAAAAAGTTGGAAAATGAGGAGAGTAGTTTTTATGAAATGAGGAATGCCTTAGTTTATAGGAAAGTTAATGATACAATTGTTTTATGTGCCTTGCAAGTTGGAAGTTAATATTATACGGTTATACCATGATAAAATGGGTCATATGGGCTGTGGTAAAGTAGTTGATACGATACGGAGAAGAGCATATCGCTAATTGCTTAAAGTGTATTGTTTTCTCCTCGAAACATGGGAAACATGAAGGACTTCTCCATAATATTCCTAAAGGAAATTTGCCTTTTCCTAGTTATAAACGCATTTACCAAATATGTTAGACTGTATGCAATGCTTATTTTAATTCCTATAGTAGACCATGGCTGATAATATCTGATAGGGGTAGTGCTTTCACTTCAAAGAATTTTTCGGACTTTCTTGACGAAAATAACGTGAAATACATTAAGATAGCAACGGGGTCACCCCAAACTAATGGGCAGGTAGAACGAGTGCTGGTACTGTGTTTACACTAGATGGGATTTTGCCAAAGACTGAGTTTACAATGAATAATACAATCCATAGAAGTACCGATACTACTCCAAGTGAATTATTACTTGGCGTTGCACAAAAGGGAATAATCATAGAAAAAAGTCTAAGAAATGAAGTAATGACAAATGAGGGAGATTTAAAACAAATGAGAGAGAAAGCGAAACAAAAGATAGTCAAAGGACAGGAATATAATAAAAAACTTTAAGATTGAATGCGAGTAGATAGAAAGTACGAAGAAGAGGATTATGTAATGGTGAAGAATTATGTTAGTACGCCTGGTGTATGTAGGAAAGTAGCTCCAAAATTTAAAGGTATAGTCGGGACGATTAATGGTCAGAATGGCCGAATTGTGGCAACACTTGCAGAAAAAATAAAAAAATAAAATTAATTTACTCATGCTGAATAAAGAGAGACTGCCGGTTAAGTAGGGATAAAGAATAAGAAAATAAATTATTCGATGTTGAACTGATGTTGGTGTGCGTAATTATTTCTCTTTTCTTTTGCTTTTTAAATAGATTTAATTCCGAACGAGTGTATTTAGATTTTTGTTCACGCTTACATAAACAAAATATTTTGTTAAATAATATTAATTGTTTATTCAATTGTAAGAAATATTTAAGTATATTACAAAGGAGAGCTTTATAAAAACGATATATGTACTTATATTGGGTATGTAATTATTTTCGTGCGTACATGTACATGTACATGTACAATAGTATTATTCAAAGTATTGCCCATCTGAAGCTATGACTTTTTCCCATCTTTCTGGCAATTTGTGGATCCCATCCCAAAAGAACTGCGCCAACTTGGCAGCCAAGAATGAATCAAGCCAATTTTTGATATTCTGCTCTGATGTATTTCAGTGAGGCCGTTCTGCATCGACCGGAACAAATAGTAGTCAGAAGGAGCAAGGTCTGGGCTATATGGCGGGTGGGGTAAAACTTCCCATCCACTGTTTTCCAAATAGTTCTTAACCGGAATAGCAACGTGGAGCCGAGCGTTGTCATGATGGAAAATTATTGCCTCGTGTCTGGTAGCATATTCCGGGTGTTATTCGGCTACTGCTCCCTTCAAACGGATTAATTGTGTTCGGTAGCGTTGTCCATTGATGGTTTCACCCGGTTTTAGCAACTCATATAACAGCACACCCATCTGATCCCACCAAATACAGAGCGTTACCTTCGCGCCATGGATATTCGGCTTTGCCGTTGATTTGGATGGTTGGCCGGGTTTCACATATGATTTTTTGCGCTTGGGGTTGTCGTAATGGATCAATTTTTCATCACCAGTAACAATCCGATTCAAAAATGACTTCCTTTTGTGGCGTTCCAACAGCATTTCGAACATGCAAAACCGCCTTTCGACGTCTCTCGGCTTGAGTTCATGTGGAACCCAATTACCTTGCTTTTGAATATATCCAGCTGCTTTTAAACGTTTTAAAATGGCTGCTTGAGTGACACCCAAAGATTCTGCGAGCTCTTCTTGTGTTTGGGAACAATCTTCATAGTGTAATGCTTCCAGTTCTTCATCTTAAAACTTTTTTGGCTGCCCAGGACGTTCATCGTCTTCCGAGCCAAAATCACCACTTTTAAATCGTGCAAACCACTTTTGGCACGTTTGGCACGCTAGCGCATGTTCACCATAAACTTCCACCAAAATACGATGACTTTCGGCAGCAGTTTTCTTCATATTAAAATAATGAAGAACTCCCCGCAAAAACACTTTTTCAGGCACAAAGTTCGACATATTTGAGTGAAAAAAAATTATTGATGTTTACGCTTCAAATGAATGACATATACTGAAATGACGTCCAATGACAGTAGCTTTCCAACGCATGTTCCAATGGAATAATACAAGTTACGCCATCTCTTAGCAAACCGCACGAATTATAGACCCAATATCACATCTTGGAAGGACACAGTAATAAATCTTTTAAATCTATAAACTATTTGGTGCGCTTCAAAAAAAGTTCAAGACATTTAAATAGCTCGGCAGCGCGTAACACTAAAACATTAACAAATATTGACTTAACATGCTTTTCACCGAATTTGTACATAAAACGTTTTTTTTAATAGCGGTCATTTTACTATAATTTTTACTATCATTATTGGTGGAGTTTACGCTGTAATGTAAATCGTAAATCGATTTTGCTAACTGGATTGTCTCAGCAAGTGAACCATATCCAGATTACTTATTAATAAATACTGCTTCAAGCAATATTAAAAAAGAAGCAGCGGTGCTTTCGAAAGCAATTTATATTGCCGCCAGCAAGTCGATTACCCAATCATGACTTTGACTCCAAAACGTACTACTTCATGAAATCATGAGGTGCACGTTCTGAAAAATCAAGAAGTGCGTGCAGATTTCAAAAAGCACCCAAATCAGGTCAGACAATGCTAAGTTTTGTAGAAAAATAAAAGAATGTAATGCAATTGCCTTACTGGCAATTATATCCAAAAAACTATAAAAGTCATAGAAGCATCTGCTACGTTTATTAATTCAGCTTAAATTTGTATCTATTTTGCTTTGTCCTGAACCAATTTAACAAAGGAAGAAAACTTACCAATTTCGTTACAAAAAGATTGAGCCTTAGTCACCTCCATCGATGTTGTTATCTTCTGGCAGGTTCATTGAAAGACAAATCAATAATCTAGAATTCAAGAGCTGTCTACACCATTTTTAAAGTAAAACACCATGTAGGACACCAAACTCAAACCAGATGGCTTTTAAATCAAGAAATGGATGCACTGACGCACTACAGTACCTAGATTACTACGTTACCACTCTTACATTAGACTAAGGACAATAAGTGCTCACCTTGTTTTACGAGTATATAAATTGCAAACACGGGGGGTCAGTCCTAAGACATTTAGTTATATGAGCTCCTTTCTTAACCAACAAAACACATTTTGGTACCTCGCTCATTATTGCTTTTGAAGACTTTAGGAAAATCCAAAACATATATACTTAAATCAGATCTAGTAAGTAATTTCTAAGCGAAAACCTTGAAAAGTGTTTAAAATCGTCAAATGAATGCAATTATGAGCTTTAACTGCGTTCCTTAGTATCCACCACTTAGCATAATCGAGAGGAGAGGTTTCGTCTTTGCCGATGAATCCAAACCTCCAGCATACTAAAATGGTTATCTGCTCAGCGTAGGAATATTATTAAACAACCATTCAGTCACTGGCGTCCAATTTGAAAATTGTATCATTTTAAATAACGATAATTACAAATATAAACCCGTTTGCTTTATGCTCCCAAGTAGCACCTCTTCTAAACTCGTCCGTTTATCGATTGTAAAGAAAAATTTTCTGAGCCCATTTATAGCCACTGCGTGCGTTCCAGCTACCTTTTTTTTGGACCGTTCATATTACACAGTTATAAGTAGCTGAATGAACAGCAGAAATATTTTACCAATCATAATTGTTTGGTGTTATAAATATACATCATAGGTAATATGTATTAGAAGAGCAAATTTTAGGTAAATCCGCTTTTATTACGAAAGCACTTTTTTTACCCGTATGATAGGATAATTCAATTTAATTTTATTTAGTTTGAATTTTGCATAAGTCAAATATGCTGCTTTTCAAATAAAAAGTAATTCTTTTCTTCCACTAGTTTGGAAATACATATTATGTATTGTATGACAATATTGCCAATAGAGACTAAGGGTAAGTGGTTTTTGTTCCGTAAATATATATGGATAACTGATAGCGAACTATCTTAAATGGAAAATTAAAAAAAAAAATTTTTTTCAATACATCTGATGAATGAATATATATATATATATGATGTAATAAAAATATATAAAATAGAATGGAAATTATTTACTTAACATCAATATATGTACATATGTAAGTACAATATAATGATGGTAATGAAGCATTTGCCTAAAAAAGTAATATCACGTGTTTTTCTTTAAAGTTACTGTCTATAAAGGGAGTTCCGAGTAATTTGTCGAAAACTTTAGGGAAGATTCTTTAACATATTTTGAGAAAAAAATTTTATGGGTAGTGTGGGGGGAGGTGTCCCAAAAACGTCCACTTTGAGATACAGAGGATTTAAGCAAAACCCTACGCTGATCTGTAAGGCTTTATTCAAAACCTCAGTATATTGAAGGGGATGTATTTCCGACCCCTTCACCCGCACGTCAGAATATGTCAATGATCTCGCCTTAAAGCCTTCGACACTTTATTCGGTCTCATGTCGTTATTATACCTGATTTGGAGAAAGTTTTGAGTTGTCCAAATATCTACTGTTATCGTAAAGAGATACATTTAAATCTGTATAACTTTGATCCTTAGACTCAAGCTGAGCTATTGACATTTCTGGAATGTTTACCTAAAATTAGAAAATAGTTTTTCCAATACAGCAACAATTTATCATTCACTCCAATGTAATTAATTAATATTAATTTTATATATATAACATTATATAATACTCACATCGAACATTTCGCTCAAAGCTTGCATGGCCAAATCAAGTATGCCGGGTATTTTAATAATTTCTTGCAGTTTCATTTCAGTCAGTGACATATTATCAAAAAAAAAATTAATTGTTCTCGTAAAGAATCTTGTATTACTTTTTCTTTTAATTTTGGTGATTCTGATCATACAAATTTCCTGCTGTACGTACATTTTGGCAGTATATACCGTTTTGATAAATTGCTCAATCTCACACTTGACTGCTTGACTGAATAAAGGAATATAACTATCCTCATTGAAAAAATTGTCCCATTCTCCAATATTACTATCAAGACGGGAGCTGCAAAAGTAGAATATAAAGTAAAATATATGTGGTGGTAGATATTTAGCTATGGGCAAAACAATAGTATCAGTGAGGAGAACCTCAGACAAGTATAACTGAAATTTATTATAACGCAACTAAAAATATTTTTCCTCCTTTATAATAGTGACCTCTTTCAAAGAGCAACCACGGCGTACTGACAAAACACTTAAATCACTTTAACTTTATGTTTGGTTGGTAGATTTCATTTTGTTTGAATAACCAAAGACAAGTAAGTTGAGCACATAGTAATTATTATCAATTTTAAACTGCAGACCTCCACAACCTAACCAGATTTAATTCATCAAGTAATACAGGAATTAATATAGCAGTGAAAAGCGTTCAGGCAAGGTATGATCATTAATATATGATCAATAATATTTATTTTTCATGCCACTGTCCAGAAAACCATCGCTGAAAGATGATACTCATATTTGACGTTTGGTTAATAAAGACTTTTAATTGTGGATATAAGTGGGTATTCTGTTATGAGCAAAGCTAGACAAGACGAAATGTTTCTCGTCGCTCATGATTTTTTCCCAACAATGGTGATCATCTATACCGAGGTAAAGCTCAAGTACACCAGTCTCACCACTGTTAATGGTCATTTTTCTGTAACTTGTAATTTCAATTTTCCACTTGTAAAAATGCAACTTGTTTTTGTGGATTTTTATTTAAAAAAAAAGTGTATGAAAATTTATAAGATTGTTCAAAAAACGTTAAAAAGTTGACTTGCATGGGACTTGATTGGCACCAAAAAATCTTGCAATTTAATTCGTGTGTAAACAATTATTTGAATGAAATGTTTCAACAACTTTAACACGTTATTGAGATGTTAGATGCTCTCTCTACGACTGTCTAAAATTAAAAAATAACAGACAAACAATATTGGCTGAAACATAAATAACACCCTGCATCGGGTTTTGGATATGTGTCATGGTATGCTGGATAAGAGTCCGTTAAACAAAATGCATTTGTGCTCAATGATATTAGACGAGGTTGTCCTTATACAAGCTGATTGGGTGATACCAATTAATTGACAGTCTAAGGAAGACATCGACTCGAAGTATACATCGCTGGAAGAGAATCTCAATTTCGTGGGCGACCCTTCAAATAAAAAAAGTAGAAAGCTTATAATGAATTGCCAATAGTTTTTACATTGATCGTGTGTCCCCCTTTCACATCATTTTTCTAAATTATTTTTTTGTTTTTCATAAAAAATTGAGTATAGTAGGTATATCATACGAATTCTTTTTTTTTCAGATACATATATCTTAATTACAAAAAAAAAAAAAAAAAAAAATCAAAAAAATTTAAATAATAATAAATAAATATAAGGTATGTAAAATGATGACATTTTATTGTTTTGTCCGTAACTATACAAATTTATTTCGTATCAATTACAAATATTGGCGGTTTATCTGCTGTGCACCAAGATCCATTCCAAATGCGTTGTTTCCAGCTAAAATTTGCTCGAAATCAAAAAGTTTTTGGGGGAGAAATGGCTGACTAAAAACCTAAGAGAAGATTTTTAATATATTTTAATAATAAAAAAAATTGTCCTTGCCTTGACCAATCGGTGTAACATAATAACATTCCTAACCGTCGTAAAATCTAAGCGATTAAAGCGTGATAAAATTTGATGGAATATTTGGGTATAAATGACAAGATTATCTTGAATAAAACTGTCGAATTGACTACTTATGGCCATTTCAGCAAGACGTTGACTAAAACCAAATTGAATATTAAACATATGTATATACTTTCATAAAAACCATTTTAAATTTACCTATGATTTCGCCACTCGAGTGTATATCTCCAAGGTTGTATATAACTTAACCACAGTTCGAGAACAACAGAAAGAGAACTATCAAGTGGCCAACGATTTATTATACTTCTTAAAAATGGAAAAATTCTTGCTTTCATCATCAGCTGTGACATTTTGCGAAGTGCTGCCATTGGAGTAGTATCAAGAGCAGCACAATTGGAGAATGTATGTATCTGCTTTACCATAATGCGGACAACTCGAATAAATTCGCTGCTTGGCAGATCCTATTGATTTAAGAACTATTTTGAAACAAGATTTTACTCAATACCAAATAAAATAAGGCGTACTATTGCTTCGTCTGCATCATACTGTAGCCAAGAATCAATAAACATGTGCAATATGGATTCCGTACGCCACGCATACGCTCTAGGTGACTCCGCACTTCTTACATCTTGGTTATTAGTTGACGAATAAGGCGTTACGTTAGGTATTTTTAAATATTTTGGAGATCTTTTTGGCTGTAACTGTTGAGTGGTGATTGGCTGTAGAACTTTTATTGTAGCGCGTATGCTAATCGGAATTACAAATTGATCTGGACTTCCGGGCAAAAATGTACAAAAATACTGAGCCGACAAATAAAAATAAACTGTTTTCATTCTTTCATTGTGCACTTGTAAAGCGTTCGCAAAGTGTTTTTGTAAAGAAAAAGTACCATGAACCGCAAAGTTTAAAATAAAATAGTCAAATGCGTTTAGAGAAAGCGACGAAACACATCTTCGGAACGGATCGATATTAACTAATTCCGAGTAAAATGTTGAATACCGCCCATTTTGCAGCATCTCAAATGACTTGTGCTAGCGAGAAAAAAAAAATACAGTACAAATAAAACCAGGAGCTCCACCCACTTACTGGTAACAATTCTACATTAAACTCAAATTTAATCGCATCATTAATCAGTCTGTAACATAGTCTAAACATTGGGCCATGAGGAACAAAGAAATCATGGAGTATATCAAAAACAATAGGTGATATTTCTCTGCAAGTAGAACGAAGTCCCCATCCCAGCCCACCGCTATTTATTTCAAATATCGAATTAACTATAACTGGAAATAAATCATGCATATCACGAACACTGCATCGATCAAATAAAAGACAAAGTTCTGTGCAACGCTCTGATACCGGTTGTGAAAGTATTTCAAAAATGCGGTCCTGAAAATGTAAAATTTTGAAACCATTCACAAGCGGTACAAGTTGACTTACACTTCGACCGACATTTTCAACGTAAAAACTCATTTTTAAATAACTCCTAAATAAGTACAATTGCCATTTAACCTTTTAGTTAGTTCTATGATTTTAACATTTGATATCGACTTAGGTAGTAACTTTACTTCAAGCCATAGATAAACTAAACATAGATGGCAGACTTTCCAGATATTGGAAAATCAAAACCGGTTTTGTCCTGATCGCCACTATCCGAATGAACATTACCGTGAATACGTGTAAATGTCAACAATGTCAAAATTCGAGAACTGACACCTCCCTTATAAAAATGGCGTGTGAGTTACTATTTTTACAGTTGTCATGTTTACAACTCTAATTTCGTGTAAGTTGCAAAATATTTTTAATATTCTACAATAATTTTCTTTATTATATTTTCTAGGACAACAAAAGAAGAAAAATCAAGAGATAATTATACATCTGCCACCAACAAACTGCTTTTATGGGGATGTGGCAAAGCAGTTGCAATTGTTTGTTTACATTTTCTTGTGATTAAGTAAGAACATTTTAGTTTCAAAATAATTTATTTTACTTCTTTTTTACAGTAGTAACAATAAATGTAAATATGATACTCAAGAGCTTGCAGAAATGTGGATAAATTATACTAACTGAATGTGAGTAAGAATTATACATTTTTGTTTAGTAATACATTAATGCTTTTTTCTTTGCAGATTCAATATTTGTGGGACAACGACAAAATAAATTGATTTTAGTGCACATTAACGATATGTTTAATAAAAATACTTAATGCCTCTTTCTCGATTTTTGTTTTGATTTTTTTTCAATAATAAAATAAATTTAATGAAATTGTTTTTTTTTTTTTTTTCTTGGGTTATCAATTCAACACCACCTTTGAAATATGCACAGCGGTACTTTAACAATTTTTTGTTCGGTTTCTCCTGCAGGTCTATTGCATCCATTCTGCATTCTGAAAAATGAAGAATATTGTAAAAAGCAGTTCCATAAAAATGGATAGCAGTTTTTTTTTTAAGATGACTTACTGAAAGAAACGTTTTCCTGAAAGACGGATCGCAAATATCTCTATTAATATATCTCTAACTCTGGGGGAATAGTGTAAAATGAAATTCTTCGGCAAATTTTCGCAGCAAACGTAAGTCAGCAGAGTATTTGTTTGTCGTACCACCTTCAATAGTAAGATAGATTGTTTCCTGTCTCCTTAGCAAATGTTGACTGGTAAGGAAATCCAAACACTACGATGATGTAATCCAACTCTCAGAATTTGTACAAATAATGTGCGAAGAGCAATTTCACGTAATAATATAAGTACTTGGTACTTGGTACATTCTGAAACCCGCAGATTGAGAATATTATATTTTGAGAAGGAACTCGATGTCTAAATTCCATTAGCACACCGATACGACCGAAAAAAATTTTGATTAATTTTTTCAATACGCTTTAATAAAATAGATTTAAATTAAAGAGATTATCTCATTTATATATATTATTTTATATTTTTTTATTTTTATAAACCAAGTCGTATTAACATATGTGTAAAATGTGTGCAAATGTATGGGTATGTTAAGCCAATAAAACTGCATTCCTATTTTAAGAGTAACACTACTATAAATAGAAAAGAAATGTGAAATTTCTAAATTTCTATTCTCTTATGAGAATCCCATGACTCGTCTCTTCCATTTTCGCTTTTGTTTAGTGGTTCGCCTAGTTTCTCTCTCTTGTAGTCAAATTCGAATCAGAATCAATCGAAGAATTTCTATCAAAGAGAAAGAATCGATATGTCGTGAGTGCAAACAAATTAGTGGAAAATATAAATAATAAGAACAAACCCTATAGTTACAAACAGCCTTCTAAGGATTATCACAGTGCACGCATGCACAGTATTTCCATTTGGCGTGATGGGATCGATAATTTTGCCATAGTCATGACATAAAAAGTACTATATATTAACAAATATTGCAGGAAAATTTTCTCCAATGCAAACAAAAAATGGTTATCGCGAAAGATAATTACTTCCAACAGGACAACGATCCCAACAAGTCGCACAAATGGTGAAGGTGAGGTTGATATATTAAGTCCTTCACTTGCTAGTTACACCACCACAAAGCCCCGATCTTAACCCAATAGAACGTCTTTGGAATCATTTTGGAAAGATCTTACGAAAATATGTCATTACATCAAAACCTCAGTTAAAAATCTTATTTTTAGTGGAACGGTAAGAAATAACAAGTAAAAGTTGACGCAAGGAGAATGAAAAGGTAATTCACTTACAGGGTGTCTGGGCGATTGTTCCGGGTGTGCAAATGGATTAGTAGAGTTTGACATCTAGTTTAGTTTAGCTATGGTTCAAACCATAAATCATAGGTGAACTAATATGATACAAATAAACTATGATTGCAAATTTTCCACATTTTGGACTTTCCACAAACCGTTTAAAATTGGTTAGATGAACTTTCCAAATATTGGTAAGTCAAAACCCGTTTTCGACAGATTGCTTCTACATGTTACCATCCTGTGATAACTTTTGAATTGTCGTCAATGTCCTTTTTTCTTACATTTTACACATAACTCCACCGTTTTACACAAAAATGTAATCCACAATAGCCAACTTTACGTACAAATTGCTCTCATTCTAGGAACTTTACTTATAAATTTCTCTTATTCTAGCAACTTTACTTGGAAATTGATCTCATTCTAGCAAATTCTAGCAGTCAAGCAACTAACAACTTCTTTTAACTTTGCTGTAAATTTTTTTTACAAGTTTCGTTTTTATTTCGCAATATCTTTGTTTGGCAAAATGGCGGAAGATTGCTTTATTGATTGAAAAAAACTAATCACAGTCGATTGCTCGAGAGCAGAAATCTAGTTTAACACACGATACTATTTGACGTGTACTATCGCATAGCACATTCCAACATAACATTTAGAAGAGAAATTTTGCTTCTGAAAAATGGAGAAGAGTGCCTCGAACAGTTTTATATCAGTTTTGCGGAGTGAAAAAAGAAGGCTTCGGTCGGTCAATCGAAAATGAAATCAATCGCAACGTCCTTCGAAAAAAAAACAAAGCAGAATAGTGGAATTTTGAAATTAAATCAGGCAAATGTTTTGGTCGTGTGAATACAGATTCGGTCCACATTTGTGGTATGTGAATAAAATTTGACATTTTGCAGAGAGGATTCGCTTATTCGCATAGAAATAAACGAATCGTTGATTTATTCGCAAAAACTGATTGAATTTTTTATTTGGTTATCTCCTCCAAACGAATTTCTAAAATAAGTTTAATGAATTTAGAATTTTTATTTAAAATTCTTAAGCTAATTACATACTATTTAAGCCCAGACACGTCTAAATAATTTAAGATAAGTTTCTGTGACGGTTTTAAATAAAAAGATAGTTATTACAAATTTGTCAAATTTCTTGGACTTAAATCGTCAAAAGAAGCAATATTTTGCTTCTGCTTTAAATGTCAGCAAATTCCGGCAGCTTTTTTGGACGACAATTTTAATGTCATGGCTAGGGCACTGCTCGTAAGTGTTATCTAAGAGCTCACAGACATCTTTGTTGTCGTCAATTTTCTTCTTTGTGGGAGTGAATGCGCTTATAGGGCTAATATCGGAAAATTTACCCTCAATGCAGATTGTTACTGTATTAACGGAAGTTCAAGACTTCTTTTTTAGGTTTGCCTAGCAAACACTTTGATTTTAAAAAAGATTTAAAAAAAAAAATTCAGAGCTTGATAGAAAATTACACTCCATATGTAAAAAGTCATCACCTGTTTTAATGAAAATAATTTTAAAATCGAATATTCCCTTCCTCTCAATTCCCTTCCAAGAAGGCCAGCTAATAAGAAAACAAGTTCTTCGGAATATGCTAACGCAGTTGATTTAGATACCAAAAAAAAAAAAAAAAAAAAAAAAGTGGCTCAAAAAGGCTATGTGTTGGCTAAAGACGTCGTAATAAAGAAAGAGTAAGAGATCATTACCCTTTGCCACTAATAGAGGATCAAATAGACGCACTTAGAGCAAGGCCAAAGTGTTTTGTACCTTGGCTTTGGAAAACAATTTTTTTTCATGTCCGAAGAAACAAAGCATCAAGTACACGTCGTTTGTGACCCCCTATGGTCAGTGGGAGTTTCTACGAGTATCATTTGGATATCAATCATACCTTCAAGCCTTTGGCCGAGAAAAAGTATCCCTCTTACTCAGCTTTTGAGAAATAATCAATCTTTCTAGCTTGAATTACCGTTCGACGAGTTGAAAAAGTTTTGACATCAAAACCAGTCTTGAAACTGTATGTCCGAGAGGCAGAGACGAAAAATGAGTGGAAAATCCCATAAACGTTAGAATTATGATTATTAAGATGATAATAATGGATACCGAAAATATGTAGAAGGAGTAATTTTGCTGTTTTATGCTTATGTTGAGGATATTGATTTCTTTACTGATTTTAAATTTGTATTCTTCTAATTTTTTTAGGTTTACTTCCGCAATTGTGTCGGTGAAATTTAATGGAGGAAATGACGAAGGAATTTTATGAATCTTGTCCCAAAAGATGTGGGAATTGCTGGTATAGACGATTTTATTAATGGTAAATCCTCGTAGTGTATTAAAATTGTTCCTGATATAAACTTTTCAGGAATTCCGCACATTGTTTTTACCTGGGTTGATGGGACGTCGATTAATACTACATATATAGTTATGTTCTGGCTGAGTTATTCTCTGTTGCCGTTTTTGTTATGAGGTTGCATATGTTGGTCTGTTTTAGATTAAGGAGGCATTATTTTATTATTTTATTGTTTTGAGTTCATTTTTCTCACAGTTGTACATGCTTTCTATCGTTTCTAATGCTTTGTCAATTGTATGTATACATCACACAGAACGGCATATGATTTTGGTAGATGGATTGTGTGGGTTTTATTTAAAGGAAGGGATATTAGGTGCTAGAGTGCAAAATTTTTTTGCAATAATATTGATATTTTTATGTTAAAAATGATTTAAGAATAGTTATACTCGTAGTAAGCCTATAGCCTTAAAAATTTATATTTTCCTTCATTAGAAATTACTTCGATTTTCTATTTTTTTTAATTCCCATTGATATAATCTTATTTAAGAGGATTGAGGATTTGCCTAAAAATGTTCCTTTTCTTTAATGGTTTCATAAAGGTGATCTTGAAATTCACTAAATTACTCTAAGTAATCGTGTACAATATACTTGAGGTTATTCAACTCGTATATACGACCATTAAATAACTAGAAAGGGGTTTGTTTCGTTGCAGATTAAATTGTATTATTATATGTTATGAGTGTTTCTTGAACAATATCTTCAGGGTCTCAATTTTTAATATTATTATACGAGTACATGAGTCGATATATTTCTGTTAGCGTGGAGTGCATTCGCTTTACTGAAGCGGAGTTTTGGTAAGTGGATACTCTATTGTCTACAAAGTCTTTAAATTTTAAGAGCAAAATTCTGCGCCTCGGTCTGTGACAAGAAGTTTTGGTATGCTGTGAAGGCTTATGTAATGTGATGAAGACGATAACTGATTTATTTCAATTGCTGGCTCTGTACGTTCGCTTTTTAGTAACTGGATGGAATTTTGTGTTATTTCACATTCTACTTCATATTCACATTTTACTTCGTCTAATGTTGGATTCGTTTTTTGAAGGACTGTTGTACGCAATTCGTCGTGCGGCATGTGTAGAATTAAGGAATCTCTTATCCTCTCGTCGATATATTCTCTTTTACACTCATTTGTAACACATGCAAAGTGGCAATTTCTTGCAAGGCCTCGTAACTCAACAATCTACTCGGAGTACGAGTGGTCTCTTGGTGATGAGTACTTCACACATACATACACCACACATGCACACGCCATCTCAGCGCGTCATCACGATTCCCACGTTGTGCATGCCTATATACATTATATACTTAATGTACATAAGTAAGGAAAAAAAGGACATTGTTAGCCACGTGGTAAAATTGCATGTATTAACTATTCTGTACAGCAGTCCTACAAAAAACGAATTCAACTTTAGACGAAATAAAATCCATCGCAGAAGCATATGAAACAATACAAAAGTCCATCCAGTTATTAAAAAGCGAACATACAGAACAAGCAATTGAAATAAATCAGTTATCGTCTTTATCAAATTACAGCAACCGACGGCAGTATGGACCAAGTAGAGAGCGAAGCAAAACGAGATGTAGTAGCAGAAACCGACAGCAAGAACAACATTATAAAAGCAGTATCCCACAAAATTCTTGTTCTGATAGTTTTGGTCATCATCCCAAAGTGAATTTCAGATTCTTAAGTGCCGTTTGTCGTAATTGCAACGAGAAAGGTCACATATTGTACAATCATATTGTAATATCTTCACACTATCACTGAACTGGGCCCGTTAGGATTGATCATGTCAACAGTATTTCTGAAGATAACATATTTTCAGTCGATGACCTCATGCAGGTAATTGGAAACAAATTGTTTTTACATTAAAAATAAAAAGTCGCAAGGTGAAATTTATTTTGGATACGGGTGCAAGCAAATCAATGATAGGTTTACCTGGATATAATGAAATCAGTTGTCCAGATTATGAAGAAACAAATCGTAAAATGAAGTCATATGGCGGGGTAGAAGACTTTTTACTAGGGGAAATGAATGGTTTGACGAAGAAATTACCATAACTTATCACTTATACAGAGCACGGCGATAATATTTTGGTTGGAATTGGACTGAAGCGTTTGGTTAGAGTGTTAACTTTGATGGTGGTAGCGAAACATGTGTGCTAGAGAGTGTGTCAGCAAGCGATGTGGATGCAGTGTGTGCTAAATATCCTATTTGAAATATATAACTCTATTTGAGATCTTCCGCAAAACCAAAATATTTCAAGGCACGCCCAATTCCATATGCACAGTTTGACACGTTTAAATTGAAGACAAATATTTTAGAGGAAGAGGGCATTTGAAAGCGTATTCGATTTAGCGAATGAGCTGCACCAATCGTAATAATGTCGAAGCGTTATCAGAAGCTGCTTACATATATGTACAGATTTTAAGGTTACTATTAAACCACAGCTAGATATTGATCAGTATTTAATTCCTCGACCCGAAGAGTTATTCCACAAGCTTGATATGTCTGATGCATATTTGCAAATAGAGTTGGAAGAAGAAGAAAAAAATTGTGCTGTTTTTAACACACCGTTAAGTCTTTAAAATACCATGTCTACCATTTGGCAAAGCCAACGCACCGCAATATTTAAGCGAACACTGAAAGCATCAGTGTTCATCAACAGATGTTGAATGCGCTGTATACTTAGACGATATACTGGTTGCAGGGAAAAATATGCAAGAGCACTTGAAGAATTTAGAAGTCGTTTTTAAGCGATTATCGGATAATGGTATGCGAGTTAATCTTCTTAAGTGTGATTTTATAGAAATAGAAGTGGAATATTTGGCCCATATTTTTAGTGCGAACGGTGTACGCCCAGATGAAAGCAAAGTGGAAGCCATTAGAAAATTGCCTCGTCCGAAAAATTTTAAGGAGTCATTCATTTCATTCATGGGTAAGTTAAACTGCTATGACAATTTTATAAACAACTTTTCTCAATTAGCAGCCCCTCTGAATGAACTTCGAAAACTAAATGTGAATTTATAATAATCGTTAGCGACAACGGTGCCCAATTTTTAACAAAAAAGATCGAAAATTATTATACTTATACTGGAATACAACATCTGAAGACCGCATTATTTCATCCCGCATCGAATAGAGAAGCTAAACGTTTTGTTCGCACAACTTTGTTGAACTTGAGCAAGATCTACGAGGAAGAGAAATGTATTGACACCGCCGTATTCAAGTATCTGATGACATATAGGCCAACGCCTTATCCTATTACGTCATCATGGTAGACAGCATCGGACTGTTTTATCTCAAACAGCGCCGAACAGTAAAATCACCAGTTGTGGGTCATCACGTTGGAGGTTTGCAATCAATCCGTCTGCTTAAGTTCGTAGTTTTGCAAAGGGTCCAAGATGATATGAAGGAACTGTGGTATCATAACTTGGTTCCAAAGGCATTTGGAAACGCCATCAAATTCAATTAAGGCCCAGATATGATGGCACAGAAAGTATTACAACAGCTCAAGTAGTAGCCCATACTACTCCAGCTACGGATCAGCATGCAAATTAATAAATAGGCGACTTTTAAGGGTTTAATAATAATTCTGTATTTTTCAGACATACTCAGATTAATAAGCCCAGTCAATTCAGAATAAGCCAGAGTCACACCAAGACGAACAACTCTAATACGAAAACCCGTCGTACGTTTTCAAATTTAATAATCACTGAGGGGTTATCTATAGCTATTGGGGAGGAGTGATAAGTACTTCATACATACATACAGGGGCAATAAGTCACCACAAAAGCACACGTCACCTCAGCGAGTCAGTTCGCTACCGGCTCTCACCATCGTTTGGCTAGATTTGTAACTTGAATTAAACTAATAAATATATTAAGTATGTGAATAATTATAATGAAGCATATTTATATCTTTTATTCCACGGAATGCAACATAATGTTTAACGGGTTTTATAATTGTTATACTATTTCTTTCGGTAATTGTGCAGGCTGCCCCGAATCTCCAGAATTATCTGTTACTGTTAGAATTTGTTTATTATTAATGTAATAGATATCTGCATAACCTATGTCTAGTGGTAGATCTAGGTTTGGTGGAATTTGGTACTCTATTTTCAGAGGATTTCAGTCATATTTCCATGTCTGGCATTGTTCACAATTGTTAATTATTTGGTCCTGGTTATCATTGTTTACCATATCTCCAACAAATTCTGTGCAACGAACCAGATTAAAAATTTGAGATCGTGCAAAAATTTAGAATACACTGTTTGAGCTATTCAGAGTATTTCTTCGTTCATTGTAAATATAGCTGTAAGTTTATAAGGGGGGAAATATTGTTAAATATATTAGCTGTAATATTTTCTTCATTAAAGTGCGTCTATTTTTATTTCTGATGGGCTTGAGAGGGAGATAGGTGGGATTCTGTTTGAGATTTCTAGAAATAACTGAGAGCTAAATGAGTTAATTGGTTGTTTTGAAATCGATATTCTTTCGGTTCTCTTCGGCATAATGAATTGTTGTACCATTTGTGCCTTGTAGGGATTCGGATTCGTTGATGTTTAGTTCTACATTTTTTTGATTTCCTAGTATAATTCTATTCCTGATAGACTTCAGCACTAGGACGGCTTAGAAACACCTGCAGAAAACTTTTCAACCTTGCAAAAAAGCACAAGAAAAGTGACTGACTGGGACTATTACAAAGAATCCCTCAAAATATATAAAAAAAAAAAACTGAGGAAAGCTAAGCGTCAATCTTGGAGATCTGGGCTAAGAAAAATCCTCTCTACAAACCCTGTGATGCCTAGTTTTTTGAAAAAAGTGATGAATTACTCAACTTGCTACTGCCAAACAGGCAGTGAACTGCTACCAAAACAGGCTACTGCAACCTGTTGTACGAATGATAAACATTAATAAATTAAAGTATACCATGGCTGGTGAACACAATCTATTTGTAGAGCAATATTGAATTTTTATATGTACAATATATCAGTTTGTAACTTAGGTTAAGCACTAATTTTAAAATAAAGAACTGTCACATTCTACTGGAACGTGTCGTTTAAATCACGTCACATGGCACGGTCGAAATTTGGAAAAACAGTAATTGAAAAAAAACCGGTAATTTGGAAAAATTAATTGAAATAGACATATATGTATAAAAAATCACCAATTTGATAAAATAACTTCGATGGATTTCACAAAACCATACCCATTATTAAAGCTATCGAACTTTTTCAGACCTTCGCCTTAAGCGAAGCTGACAAGAAAGTTTTCGGAAAGGCTGTTGTAGAATTTGAAAAGTATTGTAACCCCCGCACAAATGTGGTATATGTGCGATACTTATTTTATAAAAGGTCAAAAAATGAACCATTCTTTAAATTTTTATAGACATTTCCACGCTGGTTGAGAATTGTTACTTCGGAGAACAGAAATATGATATGTTACGGGATAGGATTGTTATCGGGATCAACAATCAGAATACGCAGTCGCAACTACTTAAATTTGACAACCTCACATTGTAGAAGACATTGTGATAATGCACTATGGAGCAGTGCAAGGTTATGCAGAGAACGGGAGAATTGAAATCAGAGGCTTACGCAGTAAAAAAATTCTAATGAAAGCTATAGTATTTTAATCATAATGAATTTAAACTTTCTAAAGTATATTTGCCCAATTTAAAAATTGGTATAGTTTGAAAACTTTTAATCAGAAATGCCTCATACGGTGGCTTTAAATTGCGTGCTTTAGGAACCGCGACATGTAAAACGGTGTTTAAAACAAAAGCGTTTATCTTGATTGTGATTGTTGACTGCGACTCAAAACCATTATTGGGTCTTGAGTCTTGTGTAAAGTTAGGATGAATAGATCGTGTTAATTCAGTAGAAACAAAATACGCAGATTTACTGAATTTCATTGAAAAGAATAAGGATTTTTTTACTGGTAAAGGTAGGTTTTCTGATAAATGCTCTTTGGAACATGCCCAGTTAGTAAGTCACCACGTAGAATTCCTTTCAGTATTAGAGAAAATGTTTATGAGACGCTATTAAAATGGAAGAAAAATATATAATTTCAAAGGTAGATAATCCATCGGACTTGTCTCATAATATGGTAATTGTTAAAAACGTTGAGTAATCGCTTCGTATTTGCTTAGATTCCAGCGATTTAAATGTCGGTTTGAAGCAAGAACATCATATAATACCTAAACTAGAAGATTTTATTACTGAAATGCAAGGCATGAAATATTTCACAATTTTAGACTTTAACGAATGGTTCTGGCAATTAGAGCTAACGAGGACTCGAAAAAACTTACAATGTTTAGTACACCTTTTGGAACTTACCGGTATGAAGTTTTGCCTTTTGGCATCAAGACTGCCCCCGACAAATTTCAGAAAGTTAATGATAAGTATTTTAAACATTTGCCGGGAGTATTCGGGTATATTGGTGATTTGATAATTGGTATAGAGACCTTACAAGAACATGACGAGAATTTAGAGAGAGTGTTGCAAAGTGCCAGAGAAATGAATATAAAATTTAATAAAAAGATAATACAATATAGGATTGGAAAAGTAAAATACTTAGACCACATTTTTTAATCGAATGAAGTATCTCCAGATCCAGAGAGGGTTGAACATATAAAACATATTTCACCACCTTTCAATAAAAAAGACCTACAGAAAATATTAGGAACAATAAACTATTTACGCTTCTTCATTCCAAACTTAACTAAGTTATGTGCTCCAATGAATGACTTACTAAAGAAAGAACATGTATTTTTCTGGTCGTCAGTACATGAGAAATTAAAAGCCATCCGGTTTCATTTTGTTCCAAAAGCTTAACCGTAGCTAAAACCAAATACGCCCAAATTGGAAAAGAATTCTTAGCGATTGTATATGGTTGTCAGAAGTTTCATAATTATATTTATGGTCTACATGTTACCATCCATACCGACCATAAGCCACTTGTTTCCATAATAACAAGACCTTTGGAGAAAGCATATTCAGTGAGGTAACCTCAATGCACAAGTGAAACTATTCAAATATGATCTTAAAATACAATATATACCGGGTAAGGACTTTCACATAGCTGATTTACTTTATCGGAGTTCATATCCTGATTCAGAAATCAATTTAGAAAATATTTTAAAAGATGTCGTACATAGTGTAAGCATGAGTTATCCTAAGAAAAAAATGTATCATGAAGAAATACTTAAAGTCGACATTTTAATGAATTTAATAACTTTACATAAAGAAGGATGGCCTAATTCTAAGTGTAAATTACCAGATCACCTGAAATTTTACTGGCATGTTACAGATAGAATATTTTTTAAAGATGGATTGCTCTTTTACGAAAACCGAATATTTGTCCCAAGAACTTTAAAAACTGAAACATTAAAAGCATTGCATGAACACCATTTTGACATCACGAAAACAATTTCACGCGCGAAAGCACTATTTTATTGGCCAACAATGACTCAAGATATTGAGAACATGGTTTCTAAGTGTTCAATCAATGAAAAGTTTTCAAAAAAAGTTTGCTTCCGCATGTAGTTCTAAAGTATCCCTATCAAAAAGTTGCATGTGACATTTTAGAGTTCGAAGGAAAACCATTCAATCATATTATCATAGATTATTTTTTCCGTTGGTTTGATTTGAAAGAAATACCCAGCATATCAGCCAAGAGCATTGTTAGTGTATTAAAAGAAATTTTTGTCATACATGGTATTCCAGAAGTAGTTGTTTGCGATAATCAGCCATTTATTTACTTCGAATGTCATAACTTTGAAAAAGACTGGGGTCTGAAATTTGTGCATTCAAGCGCCTATTATCCTTGCTCTAATGGACTTGCAGAGAAGGCAGGTCATATAGCCAAAACCATGATGAGGAAATCGAAAAAAATAATGTTGACATTAATATATTTTTGCTTGAATATCGAATAACAATCACTTCATGTCTCGGCTACACACTATCTCAACTGCGATATAGCAAATTGATCAGAATAAAACATCCTGTTTCTATAAGTTTATTATTTCCTAAAATAGTTCCCCTTAATCTTAGGGATAAGATGAGCCAAATAAAATATAAAAAACAGAAATGGTATAACAAAAACTGCAGAAATTATGAATTAAAACTCTATAAAGAAAATAATGTTGTTTATCGGAAAGCTTATAGGCGAGAGCCAGCGAAAGTTGAAGGAGATGCAGGAGCATCAAGATCCTATCTTATCTATCTTATCTTATCTATATCTGCAGGTAGACGACTCACTTGAGGAGTTGATCAGTCTTATGCTAAATAGAAGGATAATCAACTTCAAACTGGGTGGGACTTCTGCTTAAAGATGTGTTAGTAGAGGTACGCCGCAAGGCGGTGTCCTGTCTCCCCTTTTTTGGAATTTAGTGGAAAATGAACTGATAATATACTTGAAAGCGGGAGGGAGCAGAGTGATTGCCTATGCGGACGAAGTTGCTATAGCCGTTTCAGGGAAGTATCTTAATATCATCAAAGAACTCTTTCGGCTAAATCTTAACAAATTAATCCGTTGGGCGGATCACTATAGATTGGGAGTTAACCCCCATAAAACTGATCTCGTTCTTTTTTCCAGGAAATATAAAATTCCAATTATAGAACCTCCTTCAATAAACGGTACCAGTTTAGTGTTTTCCGATACAGCAAAATACCTGGGTCTCATTTTGGACCTTGACCTTGAACCTAACATTCAAGAAAGAGTTAAAAAAGCTACAGTAGCTTTATTCTCTTGCAAGAAAGCCATTGGCAACAAATGGGGCCTCCAAGCTCGAATAACCCACTGGTTATGCGTCTCGGTCATAAGACCGATACTCACTTACGGTGTGGTCGTCTAGTGGACGGCCTTAGTTATTGCAGTCAACTGCAAAAAACTAAACCGAATCCAAAGAACAGCATGTGTATACATAAGCGGAGCTCTACCCTCCATAGATAGGAAGCCCTATCCTGGCTGAAGAAATGTGTAATATCTACAATGGATATCCGCATCTTTTCCGATAGTCATGCCACTATCAAATCCCTGGACGCATGAACTCTAAATTCAAGAACAGTCATGGACTGCCATCTCTAATGGAGATGGCGGAGCAATTTAACATTCACCTTTGCTGGGTGCCGAGACATTCCAGGGAATTGAAGGGCCGAAGAACTTGCCAAAATTGGAACCACTATACCCATCACACCTGAAAAGGAAAACATAGGTATACCTATCGCTACGTGCAAACAAGAAATAAATCTGGATGCTAATAGAAGAACAAACCATAGATGGGCGGTTGGATAGACATGCTTAGCGACCCAACAAATCTGTCCAAAGCTAAATCTGAATAGCTCCAGGAGCTTAATTCTTCTAAATAGAAAACTTCTAAGCGCCATTATAGGTTGGCTTGGCATGCTTACTAACGACTTTTGCAAAAGCTGCATATATTAGGAGGAAGAGGAGACAATCCCTCACCTCCACTGGACATGTCCAGCTCTCTCCCAAAGAAGAAATCTCCACCTAGGGGCCTTCTTCCACAACGACTTAAGTGACTTAAATAACATAGACATTAAAAGTCTCCTACGCTTTATTAAGAGCTCCAAATAGTTTTTTGAGTAGGGGGATCATAGATACACGTAGCATCACAATTGGCCAATAGGCCTATTCTACCGGAAAAGGACAGCATAGGTATACCTATCGCTACGTCTAAATTATTATTTAAGGTGGATACTATTGTAATAAAAGAACAGACCTTAGATGGAGTGATGGGCCATCATGCCTAAACGATCCCAACGACTAAACCGATCTGGTCAAAGTTCTAAGAGTATGATACTTTTAAATAGGAAATATCTCAGCGCTATTATATGTTAGATATCATCACTGGACACTGCCTTATATGCAAGCATGCAAGAAGGCTTGGCGGTTTTACAAACGATTTCTATAGAAGCTGTATGGAAGAGAAGGAAGAGGAGACAATCTTCCACCTTCTCTGTACATGTCCAGCTCTCTCCCAGAGAAGAAAACTCCACCTAGGAGCATTCTTTTACAACGACTTAAACGATCTAAAAAATACAGACGTTAACCAGTCTCCTCCGCTGCATCGTAAGCTTAAATTGGTTCCATGAGAGAGAGGATTATAGATCCACATGGCAGCACAACGGGCCAATAGGCCTAAGTGGGTTGGTTTTCTAACCGCCACTCCAACCTAACCTAACCTAACCTACTATATAATCCTATTTAGAGCGTTGGCGTCTGTGTTAACTTTTCTATTTCTATAGATGACTTCGTAGCCATATTCCTCTAGCTTGAGGCGCCATCTGATAAGTTTCGCGTTTGAATCTTTTAGGGAAAAAAACCATGTAAGGGGCTTGTGCTCTATTATTATATTAAATCTTCTGCCAAACAAGAATGGGCGAAATTGTTTGACTGACCAAACAATTGCCAAAAGTTATTTTCCGGTTGTGCTCTGTCTAGCCTAAGTGTTAGATAATGCTCTGAAAGCATAGCAAATTGGTTTGTAGGAAATAAAAGAACCTTGACTCAATACAACACCTAAAGCAAAATCGCTTATGTCCGTAGTTAAAGTGAACGATTTGGACTAGTCTGTGTGTTGAAGGAGGGGTTTGTTAGAATATCTTTACAGTGTTCGAAGCATTTTACATACCTATCATCTTAATTTACGCTTCGTCCTTTTTTTAGGCATTCTGTTAGCGGTTTTATGATGTCAGCAAAATCTTTGATAAACTTTCAATAATAACCGAGAAGTCCTAAAAATTACTTGATTTGTCTTCGTGTTGTCGGAATACCAACATTATTTATAACACTAATTTTATCTGGGTTAGACTTGACACCATCTGATATTACGAAGTGGCCGAGTAAAGCTACTTCTTTTTTAGGGAATCCTGATTTGAATCTTTAAGTAATCTTTTCTTTGCAAGTTCTTTATATGCTCTTAAAGGGAGCTTGAAAATATTTCTATATCGTCCATATAAACGAGGCAAAATTTGCTTTGAATTCCCTTAGCAAGTTATCCATAACTCGCTGGACATTTTTCAGCCCAAACGGCATTATTATAAATTCATAATGTCCGTTATTGACCATGAAGGCCGTTTTGTTGATGTCCCTCTGATAAATTTTTATCTGGTGAAAGCCAGATGCGAGATCTAGGGTTGTAAAGTATTTGCAGCATCCCAACTTATCTAATATATCTGATATATTTGGGAAAGGGTTAGCAATCTCCTATAGTTTTTTATTAATTTTTCTATAGTCCACTCCCATTCTCCACTTACGTCTGCTAGAGGCATCGACTTTCTTAAGGATTATCCAAATGGGACTATTCCCTGTTTTGACAGCTTTTGAATTGGAGATTGAATTTCGGTTTTATGCATTTCTGAATACCTGTACTATTTATTGTAAATAGGTATATCGTTAGTAGTTCTATCTATCTTCCTGAAGAACATATTCTCAAAATGTCTAAATGTTTCTTTTCTTCGCTGGTTTAGTCTTAAGAATTCTTTTATGTTATGGCAATTGGTGGGACTTGTCTCTGGTGGTATGTATTGAATATATAGTTTTAGCTCTTTCAACTTTAAGGGGTTGTTCTAGGAAATATTGTTGATCCATTTAAATGATTTGGAACTTCTATCTGGAATAGTAAATATCTTCCCTATCTTGGATAAATGTCTCCATTCTGTATATCTACTGGTAGTAATGCATAGATTTTAGAATTCGCTGGTACATTATATACTGTAGATAAAAAAATTGGTTAAAGAGAAATAATGGTTAATGGTGTGTGGTTTCCAGATCTTTTTACTTAAGATTTACATTGGTCTCAAGTAGATTTAGTGCTTTTAGGCCTATAAGATCGTCGGAATAATTATGAAATTTAAAAACTAAGAAATCAAGTTTTTGGGTTGTATTAAATTCTGGGATTGGTTCCAGTATAATTTGTTTGTTAAGTGTGTGTTTATTAAATATTTTATTTATTAAAATAGGTTCAATTGTTTGATATGTTCCAGGATTTGTATGTATGTTAAGGGTTGATGAAATTTGTGGAAGCTCCTGTATTAACTAAAAATTTAAGTTATTTTCCTGAATTCGCTGAGACATTAATGTATAGTAATATATTTTAACCATGTTTGTTTACCATATGTCAATAAATCCTATTTGGTATCCGTGATAAGTTCTAAAAAATTTCCATTATCGATCTCATTTCTTGCATTTATAACTTCATCTAAATCATTGTTTTCTTGTGGTAAAACCTGATCTAGTGCGAGAAAATCGATGGTATGCTGATCAGTTTTCTATTGAGGAATGTGTATTTCGTTAACGTTGATGTCTCTTATAATATATGGTTATTTTGGTACTGGTTTGGTATGGTATTAGGTCTTTTAGAAAGAGATTGTCGAACGTTAGATCGCTTTATATTTTTGGAATTTCCATTATAAAAGTCCATAGGTGTAAATGAGGGCTACGGACTTATTTGTCTTTGTATGGGGCATTTGTTTTAACTTGTGTAATGTGTAGTGTTTTGTTGGTGAGGATTAAGAATTTGGGAGGACCATGGGTCATTGGAATGTCTGTAAATATTTGAAGGAACTTGAAAATGTTGCGTAGTGCTTTGGGGTAGAAATGGTATTGGTGCAATGTATACCGGTTTGTTATTTACTATGGGTTTATGTATATATCTTTGTATGTTTGGTGTTGTGCCTGATGGAAATGTGAGTTGAGTATTAGATGTGTAAGTTCTTCATATAAAATGAGTTTCCTTCCTTAATCCAGGAGCAAAATGTTTCGAGAAGATTTTTAGGTTTCATAGCTTTGATTGTCAAGCCTAGTGGTTCTCGTATCCCTGCTAGGAACGTTTTAAGGCACGTTTCTGTGAAGAGACTTCTTTTGGCCCTAATAACGATTGTTTATTTTCACGTGGTTGGTTAGCGTTGAGAGAATTACCTTGGAATTGTATCTTTCTATGCTTTCGTTATGTTGTTTGAGAGTATGAGATCTCTTATAAACGATGTTTCATAACGCTTGTTGGAATAATGTAATATTAGATTTTTCTTATTTGAGCTCAATCAAGAGGTGCATCAAACATGTTTAGTATTTCATTGGCCTCTCCTGTTACTTTATTCCTGATTGCTCGGAGTATTATCTTTGCATAAGGGGTATTGTTGATAGGCTGCATTATTGATGAAGTCAAACAAAAGTTACGCAATCGCATTTAACGACCAGTGAAAAAGTGAGATTCCGCCAAGGTCAACTCATCGTATTCGTCAGCATACAATGGATAAGTGTGTAAGAGCATGATTACATCCGTTTGGCGTATTTTTCATACGAAAAAAGTTTCTTATACTTACAGATATAAGTATTTGTTTTTTTTTTTTGCAAGACTAAATGTATTTTTTTTTGATTCGTAGAATCTTGCTTTTAACAAATGGGCTGTATAAAATAAATTTCGACTTGGTTTGTAAAACCGTTTTTAAAAGAAAAATAACGCTAGAGCGGAAAAAGAAAACGCACAGTTTTGCATTCTAAAACGTAATAAAAATTCTTCATCGTGTTAGTGTTATTTATACAATATTGGCGTTTATATTTTTATTTCTTTGTTGTTGTACTATATGACGTTTGTAGTGCAAAGTTTTGTAGATTTTGTTTCTTCTACGATTGTTTGATGTCATGTTTTTCGTTTAGTAAATTTATTTGATGTCATGTTCAGCCTCAATTGGCCACCCTATTATATAATAATGAAAAATTTGCCAATTTCGTGATCAACCTTGCCTATGCTCATGTAATGAGAAAGAAGATTATTATTCAATACTTAAAACACATAACAAGAAAAGGAACGCGATTACTTAAAAATTACAACGATAGAACACATACGTAATATAGCTATATCTGCCTTCCTTACTCCAACTGGCATTATATGCATGCAGTACATATATTTTATAAAATTACCATTGGGAAAGTTGGTGGTTGCTTACTTCAAAATACTGCCGGTTGTGGTGTTGTAATTTTATGTTGAAAATTTCTTATTATTATTATTATTATTATTATTATTTACTTTATTATCAAGTAAAATAAATTAAATTTAAAATACATGGAATCGATCACTAGCTACCAGGGCTTTCGGCTAGATAGATAAATTTAAAAATTAAACACCAAAGTAATTAAAAGTAAAATAATGAAGCAAATGGTAGATAGAGGAGGAATTCAAGGTAATTTAGGTGAGTAGATTTTGTTTAAAAGACATTGAATTGTTTATTTATTTATATAATAATTTTTATAGGTTAATTAAATATTTTATGTGATATTAGTTTTTAAGAAGTGGATAATTTTATTATTAATTTATTAAGTTTTGTTGCTAAAGTTGAGTTCAGAGTTCGGAATTCGATGTTCGTAGTTCTGGTTCGTAACTCTGAACTTGACTCTAAGATCATGGTAATGTCCTTGCTAAACATAGTGTAAAATGTTTGTGTGGGTACAAATGATTATTACTTTCAATTTAATATATTTATTCAATCTAATTAGAATTCACAATTTAATCGCTTATCTTAACCTTTTCACTTTTATTTATCTTTTGCTTAAACCACTTAATCACTGCCTTAATTCACACTTTAAATTCAAATGATGAACTGATGTGCATGCCTTGGGGACGCTGACATTTATACTTCAATGACACATTTCGAAAAGAATCTACGCCATCCACTATTCCATACATTTTCCAATTTGCTAGAAAATTCGACCCTACTCTCCACTCAATAATGGATTATGCTTCTGCTATCGAAGTCTTCTGCTATGGAAACATAGATGACGTTGCTTACATTCAAATGGATATTACCTCCCGCCCTAATGTTATTCGTCCCGAACAACTTCGTCATTCATCATCCCCTTGAAATAACACATTCCATCCAAATGGACCACCTTCAATTTTCCTCCATCCCCACGCTGGATACGGTAGACGACGTCATTAATTCGGGTTATCACCTTGTATAGTCCTTCGAAATCCTGTTGCAATTTTATTGAATTTCCTTTCTTACGCAGAGGTTTATACAGCCACACCAGATCTCCTTCGTTGAAGCCGGAGGATTTTGCTTTGATATCGTACCTGGTCTGCTTCATCTTTTTTCAAGGCGTTGTTCCATGTTGTTCCATTTGCACTTTCTCATTTTCTCTTCAACAAACAATCTTGCACACAAAGCGAGTCCCACTTTCAGAGTTTGGCTTCGGTCAAATATTTCCTGGTCTTTAGTCGTATTCCTTCCATGCCAATATTGGTTCGATGTTCGATATCATCTTAATGGTTGCAGTGTTCGCATATATCTCCACACGGTCGACGAGAGAAAGCATCAGCATTTAAGTGGAGTTTTCACTTGCGGTGTTGCACTTCAAACTCATAGCTCTGCAACTGATCGATCGATCTCGCAACTTAGTCTACAAGGTTCTTGAATTGAAGTAGCCATTTCAGAGCTACGAAGGTACTTATGGAAATGCTCGCGCCGAGTTACGCAGTAGTTCCGTTCAGGTCTAGAGAGTACCTTGCTGTAATATGGACAACTTTCTCTTGACCATCATGAACTTGGGAGATCACAGCTACGACCCCAACATTACTAGCGTCTGCGTCTACGATGAACCTCTTTCCGGGCTTGGGGTATCTCAAAATAGGGTCATTGCACAGCTGGCACTTGAGTTCTTAAAATGCTTTCTCAAAATCTGCAAACCTTTCTCACAATCACAAACTGTGGCCCTTTTTCCGATATTGATGCAGGCTCTTGGCAATATCAGTAAAGTCATTTGCGAACCTCTTATAGTACGTGGCAAGTCCAAAAAAGCTTCTAAGTTGGTGTTTATCTTTGGAGGCAGGCCAACTTTTCACGGCTTAGATTTTGTCACGATCTGGCCTTACTCCTTTCGCTGGTATAATGTGACCCAGATATTTCACTTCTGTACGGAAAAAGCCATACTTTACTGGGTCAAATGAGCACTTTGCAGCCTCTCAAAAACTTCTTGTAGGTTTTCTCAATACTCCTCGAACGTCTTACCTATGACGATAACGTCGTCCAGGTACGTCGTCCGTACGATTTATCTCTACCTACCAATACCCGCTCTTCAAGTCAAGAAGTAAAAACCATTTCGATACAGAAAGTGTATCCAAAGTGTCATCGATTCTAGGAAGTGGGTATCTGTCCTTTTTAGTTACATCGCTGAGACGTCGGTAGTCTACACAAAACCTCGTACTGCCGTCTTACTTCGCAAGGACCACTGGAAATGCCAACGGACTATGCGATTCTTCAATCAGTCCCTCAACTTTCATCTTCGACACCATTTCGGCAGCTTCCGTTTGCTTTGCCAATTGAAGCCTTGCAGGTTGACGAATTGGTCTGGCGTCTCCGGTATCAATGTGGTGTTGATCAAGTTGCTTACGTCCATATTCTCCGTCCTGTGTAGCAAATATATCAGCGTACCTTCCCAATAGTTTTCTGCTAGGATTCGCTGCTCTTGGTCCAGATTACAGAGGCTGAGAATTTTGTTCTTGATTTTTATGTTCTGAATTGTTGCAACCGGTGTTGCACGATTTGTTTCGTTGTGGTCGACATTGCTCGACGGATACACACTTTTCCACTATTGCCCCCTTTTTCGCCTTTTAACTGAACGTCTTTGGATTTAGAATCCTTACAGCGACCATGTTGCGGTTGGGTATGACAAATGTTCCAGTCTATTCACGTCTGCTTGGAGCTGCTGCAGTATTTCTCCCCGTTGCTGCATTCGGCTTTGCAATTGGACCTTGTAAACCTCCTGCATGTGGCTATCCCCAAACCGTTTTTCGATAGCCTGCACTAAAGCCAGATAATCTCTGTACTTTCCGATATCGATTAATTGTAACATTTCTGCTGCCGGACCGTATAAGGCCACTGCTAGGGCAAAGCACTTTTTTTTTTATTAAGCTTATTAACAAGCAAAAACTTAAAGCTAGACTTAAAACTAACAAAGATATTCTTAACCTAATGGGAGGAGGAGAAATGGTGGACGAGGGAGATGTTAAGGGAGTAGCAGTGCTTTTTTTATTTCGTGTTTGCTGCTATTTAGGTCAAAGACTTCGGCGTAGTTGTTCGTTATACGCGACATTCTAGATATGGGTTCAAAGTGACCGTAGTTGGTGCGGTGAGTTCGGATCAGGAAGAGTGGGACAGATCTTAGATAACGGGGATTGGGAGTGAATGCAATATTTTGCGTTATTATCGAGCAGTCGATATTTCCAGTCAATAACTGGTGGATAAAAAGTACATCAGCGACCTCACAACGTTTTTTTAGGGTATGCATGCTAATTAGTTTTAGCCTATTTTCATAGGGGGGTAATTCATATGGATCGGCCCACGAAGTGCGAAACGGATAAACCTGCGTTGGACTGCTTCTATATATTGTATGTGGATTAGTTTGACTATAATAGATTGGTGACCAAACTTGGCTGCAATATTCGAGAAAAGGCCTTACAAAAGTAATGTACAGGGATTTTGTAACGTGTGAATTGGAAAATTTTTTTGACCAGCGTTTGATAAAACAAAGTGCAGAGTTAGCTTTATTTATAATGCTGTCAATATGTGCGTCGAAATTCAATTCTCTGTCCCAAATTATTCCTAGATCCCGCACTTGGGTAGTGGAAGGAATAGGCTCATCGCAGATGAAGTAGTTTCTTGGAGGGGAGGTAGACGTTTGCGGGAATAGGTTATCGCTTGGCATTTGCCGACATTAAGCTCTAAAAAGTTTTGCTTGCACCATACCGAAAGCTTATTTAAGTCATCTTGCAGGCAATGGGAGTCAGAAGGCAATGAAATGACTTTGGAAATTCTCATGTTATCAGCGAAAATAGAAAGATTACAATTCGTAAAAATGAGGTTTATGTAGTTAACCGTTAGGATAAAGATGATTGGTCCAAGGTGACTACCCTGAGGGACAATAGATGTTGCTTTAATGGAGTCGGATATTAAAGATCTGAATATTACCCTGTATTCTCGATCTTCTAAATAGGATTTGGTCCATGCCACAAAATGAGGGGAAAAGCCAAGTTTTTTTGGTAAGAAATTTTATCGAATGCCTTGCTGAAATCAGTGGAAATTGAATCGACTTCATTAGCATCTTCTAAAGCATGAAGCGTCCTAGAGACAAACTCTGTTAGGTTGGTGGTGGTTGATTCAACTTTCATGAATCCGTGCTGATTTGTACAGATAGTTGGCCTACAGTACGGAAGCAGTTGTTGATAGACTATGCTTTGAAAAAGTTTAGGTACGCAAGAGAGTTTTGTTATGGGCCTATAATTATCGCCTTCGCCCTTACTTCCTTCTTTATGAATGGGGATGGTGTAAGATAACAGGGAAAGTACCTGTTGAGACAGACAAGTTAAATAGGGCATTTAGGGGAGGACCGAAATGGTTAACACACTCTTTTATTACAATAGCCGGAAGGCCATCAGGGCCGGACGAAAAATCATTTTTAAGTTTTGTAATGTTTTCAGATACCAAAGATGTTGTTTTATTTAGCGAGATGGATGATTTCTCAGGATAGTTTCTCATGTAGCTAAAGTAACTAGGATCGGGTTCAGCTGTTTTCTTAAAAAAGAATTTATTAAAATGACAGGCAAAAAAAATTGGCAATGGTTTTGGAGTCGGCAGAGATTCACTAAGAAATTTTAGAGTAAATGGGTAGCCGTCTGACTTTCTTTTGGTATTAACAAACTAGAAGCTTTTCGCGTCCGAAACTAAGCTTGTTAAAGTCGGTTCTTTGGAAGTTAAATGAAAATAAATTTTCCGAATCGACACTTGTGTTGCCATTTTTATATGAGTATATAATTGACAAGGGGGGATGAAGGCGGTCTAGGGTAGAAAGAAGATGATCACTCCTATAAACGACACAGTTATCTGAATCGGATGTGAAGACAAGGTCGAATTCTCCGTTCATTGTATAGGTATTCCACTAATCTGATATAGACTAGAGTTGTTTAAGCAGTTCACCATCAATATTTCTATTGTAGAGGACGAATTAAGAGAGACGAAATGAGACGAATAGTCGGAAGGCTCCCGTTTAAGGTGAGGGACATTGAAATCCACTACTAGAATAATACAATCTTCAGGTTGTGCATATTCAGTTGATAAATCTACTGCGTGAACTACAGGTCGATAAGACTCAATTGGTTGGGATGGGTGAATGTAACAACAAAGTTCGTAAAGACAGCGTTTGGGGAGTGTAATGTTGACACATACTAACTCAAAGTTGTCAGTGTGTGGAATATCAACAGGAGTTGCGTGAAAAGAGTTCCGGATTGCTAGTAAAACACCTCGACCATAGGGATTATCAGCTCTTTCAAATCCATCTTTTCGAAAAACGTTGAAATTTGGAGGAAACAACTCAAGGTTTTTAATGTCCGGAATTAGATTTATTTCAGTAAGAACAATTAGGTCATAGGATAACTTTTGAGAATTGAGATATACGACGGAGATTTTAGAGCGCAAACCTCTTACATTTTGGTAGGAAATGGACTGGTAGGCATTGTGGACTGGAGGATACAGGATTTAGTTTGTTAGGAACTGTAATAGTTTTTAAAATTTGAACAAGTTCTTTGCAAGTGGGAGAGACGTTTAGAGCTGACATGCGAAGACAGCGTAAAAAGATCATTATGAACTTCATCAGGAGAGATGTCGAAACTCTCATGGTAGCGAACGAAAATTTTCATCAATTCCACTGGCTTAATAGGAAGACCTTCTCGTTGCATCGAAACCATAATGTTGGTTTTGGTTGTGCCATCAATGCAAACGGAGTTTAGTTTATCGTGCAAGTAGGCAAGGTAGAGCCGAACATTTTCATAAATGCGGCGGTCCCTCAAACGAGATACTACGTAACGACTGTCATCATTCATATCAGAAATTTTTTTAGTGAGTTTGACAGTCGGTGGAAGGAGTGGGTCAAGGTATTTCGGGTAAGAATCGGGGGCAGGCGAACTACGAGCGGATGAAGAAGGGACAGGTTATTCAAGCAACCCAGACCTAGAATCTGGACTAGTGAGAGGGGTTGGATCAGGGGGATTGGTAGATGAAGATGAGGAAGGGGTGGCTGGGTTTAGTATATGGGGGCTTATAAAATTAGGATATTTGACTGATGGGGCAACGTTAGTTGGAACTTGGGTAGTAGGCGCAGGAGCAAGGTTAAATGAAACTCTGTTTCGAAGCGGCTTTAAAGGTTTGGTGAGGGGAGCGAGAGGATTTGGTGTCACCACTCTGGTGTTCTTTATGGATGGTGCAAAGGGGGGAAGGAGTGAGGAGAATCTTGGAAAGATTTAGGTTTTAAATGACCAGTTTGAGTCGGGATGTTGATGAGATAGGGCAGAATTGTGGGTGCTATCTTTTCTTTTATTACCAAACTTTTTATATACCATATCCTTTCGTTGGGTGATGACCATCTTTTCCGAGATTGGTATGCCGTTCGACGATTTGAACATCCAATCGTATTTAGTGAGTATACGTATTTCAAAACACATGCTGTTTTTGCTCTTGACTTTGCCAACTTGTTTACACTTGATGTCTTGTATACCAAATTTCTTCCTAAAAAAGGTCTTTGATCCAGGACAGGCTTGCGTGACGTGGGGCAGCTTGGAGGAAAAAAGTAGACAGTTCTGGTTTTGTGGTGGCTTCAAGATTAATTTCATTTGATTTTTGAATTTTGTTGGTCCATTCAAGGAGAGTCCAGGATGTCCCAAAAGCCCTAATTATTGGCAATGGTCTTGGGACGGGATTGGTGATCGAAGTTGCATTTATCGTAGTGGGTTGAACGGGGGTTGGGGCTAAAGTGGTTGAGGGTGACGTATATAGCTCGTCGTGTAAGGATTTGTTACACGGGCTTACTACAGATGGAGGTGCATCTGCCTTACTAGAGATGTGCTTTAATTCCTCCAATATCTGCATTGTGGTTGATCTGGTGGATGCAGCTTCCTCACTTAGAAAATTGAGGTTAGTTGGATGGATCCGATGTTTTCGGTATGTTCAGCATGCTTGAGATGTAGAAGAGTGGATTGGTCAGCCAACGTTGACATAACCTTTCCCAACTGAATTGAAGTTGACTGAATCGCTGATAATGTGTTTGAGCTGTGAGACTAATTTAGTGATTTCAGAGTAAAAGTATTGAACAGCTGATCTTATGGTGGTTATGCTGTTATCGATCGAACAGTTTAGATTTCCATGGCTCTCGGAAATGAGTTTGGTTTTATTTTTACCACTGAATTGAACTTCGCATTTCAGCTGTGCAATCGAGTCTGCAAGCTCAATTAGTTGCTGGTTATTACATTTTATAGCCAGCATTATATGTGCCACGGAGATGGTCCGGCACTCTACACAGAAAAAGCAGAATATGCGCTTATACTCTTCGAGATGAGTTTTAGCCTTTCTGTTTAAACCAATGCATATGGGATGGAATTTCTTTTCACATATCCCATTGCATGTAATCATTTCCACTGTGTTAGTTGGTACAGCGCAGCCAGCAAATCCACAGGAAGGCATGGTTAAATTAGATCGGACTATTAGCAAGTAGGTTATTAATTATTATTATTATTTTTTTTATTTATTTACTTTTAAACATTTTTAAACTATGTTTTGATGACACTGGGAATTTATGATGTATGTGATTGGGAACAAGTAAATCGGTTCGAATGATGTCAAACACGAAAAAAAAAGGGAAAAAGGTCAAACAGAAAAACAAATATTCACAATTTATCACGGAGCGAAATCGAAACACGTCCGAACTTGACGGTGGGTTTGTTGACATATTGTCCCTGTGGTTCGCACAAACAGCCATTTCTAACTGCTTCTTATACGCAGATCATGAGGTCTGGCCGTCGAATGAGTGAAGCTTTAACACTTTTCTCCTTGGACCGCTTAAAGATTATTCTCGAAGTTTCTGTTTCCGCACGGTGTTGAGCTCTTTTTCCAGTTGCTCAACTTTGCTATCAATTTGTTCAACGTTCTTCTCTATTCTTTCGAATTTGTCATCAATTTATTCGAACTTTTGTTGTAGAAAGTTCTTTTGTTCTTCCAGTTTTTGTTCTAGACTTCTTTTTTCTTCGTGTGGATTTTTCTTTTGTTGCAACTTTTGACGTTGCATGATCGCAGCCATGTCGTTGCCAGTACTCATTTGACTTTCTTCATCAACGTCAAAGGAGCATGTATTTGGATCATGTCCTTCGTTATTCGAAGCTTCCTGAAGTCGGAGCATCAAGTCACTTTTTCTTCCACTGGCGCTGAGGTTTCTCTCGGATTTGAGTTGGACAACGGTCACAAAACACTTTTTTTACACACAATAAGTCCTATCCCACTTCTGACACCAAAGTAAAATATTTGTTTGGTACAAATGATAGAACTTATTACTTTCAATAAAAGCTTATTGTTCAACAATTAGAATTTAAAATTTAATTAGTTATCTTAACCTTTTCACTTTTATTTATCTTTTACTTATATATACCACTTAACCACTTAATTAATTCCCACTTTTAATTCAACTGATGAACTGATTTTCATACCTTGGGGCGCTTATATTTACTATATACTCCAATGACATATTTCGAAAAGAATCTGCGCCATCCAGCATTCCATACATTTTCCAATTTGCTAGAATATTCGATTCTACTCTCCACTCAGTAATAGTTTATGCTTCTGCTATCGAAATCTTCTGCTATGGCAACATAGATGACGCTGCTGACATTCAAATGGATAGATTTACTATGGATATGTTACGAAAATTATTGAATTTAGCTAAATGATCGGCTCAGCTAAATATAATATTTGAAGCGCTTAGAAGATGAAGGGCCTAAATTTTCAAATTTGCCTTTTTTCTTATAGATGAAGGTCCTATATGAAAACTTAAATTTCTGCCTTATCTCGGCTTCTTATCGCCTCTACATTAATATTTAGCAAAAGATGAAAGTACAACCACTTTTTAATAAATTAAGTGGAACAATGTGTTAAACGCTTTTAAGCCCTTCATATTCAAAAAGAAGTGTACTTGAACATGAAGGTTCTATGTGCTATGAATAAAATGAGAGATATTTGAACAGATCGCCACGTGTGTCGTAGCAAGTGTTATGTGTATGGTTGATTTTGTGCTGTTGTGTGCACAAATTCAAAACGGTATTTTTTTCACCCAGATCTTTATCTGGACTTATTATGTGTTTGCTATGATGGCTCTGAATTGGTGGGGTTTTGTCACAAATGAATCGAATCTTAGAGTGGACAGAGGCAATATGTTAAAAAAAGTTTATATTAAAGCGTTTGGTTTAATGATTTTAAGTTATTTAACTACTGAAATTGGAGTAGAGTAGAATAGTCGGAAGGCTCCCGTTTAAGGTGAGGGACATTGAAATCCACTACTAGAATAATACAATCTTCAGGTTGTGCATATTCAGTTGATAAATCTACTGCGTGAACTACAGGTCGATAAGACTCAATTGGTTGGGATGGGTGAATGTAACAACAAAGTTCGTAAAGACAGCGTTTGGGGAGTGTAATGTTGACACATACTAACTCAAAGTTGTCAGTGTGTGGAATATCAACAGGAGTTGCGTGAAAAGAGTTCCGGATTGCTAGTAAAACACCTCGACCATAGGGATTATCAGCTCTTTCAAATCCATCTTTTCGAAAAACGTTGAAATTTGGAGGAAACAACTCAAGGTTTTTAATGTCCGGAATTAGATTTATTTCAGTAAGAACAATTAGGTCATAGGATAACTTTTGAGAATTGAGATATACGACGGAGATTTTAGAGCGCAAACCTCTTACATTTTGGTAGGAAATGGACTGGTAGGCATTGTGGACTGGAGGATACAGGATTTAGTTTGTTAGGAACTGTAATAGTTTTTAAAATTTGAACAAGTTCTTTGCAAGTGGGAGAGACGTTTAGAGCTGACATGCGAAGACAGCGTAAAAAGATCATTATGAACTTCATCAGGAGAGATGTCGAAACTCTCATGGTAGCGAACGAAAATTTTCATCAATTCCACTGGCTTAATAGGAAGACCTTCTCGTTGCATCGAAACCATAATGTTGGTTTTGGTTGTGCCATCAATGCAAACGGAGTTTAGTTTATCGTGCAAGTAGGCAAGGTAGAGCCGAACATTTTCATAAATGCGGCGGTCCCTCAAACGAGATACTACGTAACGACTGTCATCATTCATATCAGAAATTTTTTTAGTGAGTTTGACAGTCGGTGGAAGGAGTGGGTCAAGGTATTTCGGGTAAGAATCGGGGGCAGGCGAACTACGAGCGGATGAAGAAGGGACAGGTTATTCAAGCAACCCAGACCTAGAATCTGGACTAGTGAGAGGGGTTGGATCAGGGGGATTGGTAGATGAAGATGAGGAAGGGGTGGCTGGGTTTAGTATATGGGGGCTTATAAAATTAGGATATTTGACTGATGGGGCAACGTTAGTTGGAACTTGGGTAGTAGGCGCAGGAGCAAGGTTAAATGAAACTCTGTTTCGAAGCGGCTTTAAAGGTTTGGTGAGGGGAGCGAGAGGATTTGGTGTCACCACTCTGGTGTTCTTTATGGATGGTGCAAAGGGGGGAAGGAGTGAGGAGAATCTTGGAAAGATTTAGGTTTTAAATGACCAGTTTGAGTCGGGATGTTGATGAGATAGGGCAGAATTGTGGGTGCTATCTTTTCTTTTATTACCAAACTTTTTATATACCATATCCTTTCGTTGGGTGATGACCATCTTTTCCGAGATTGGTATGCCGTTCGACGATTTGAACATCCAATCGTATTTAGTGAGTATACGTATTTCAAAACACATGCTGTTTTTGCTCTTGACTTTGCCAACTTGTTTACACTTGATGTCTTGTATACCAAATTTCTTCCTAAAAAAGGTCTTTGATCCAGGACAGGCTTGCGTGACGTGGGGCAGCTTGGAGGAAAAAAGTAGACAGTTCTGGTTTTGTGGTGGCTTCAAGATTAATTTCATTTGATTTTTGAATTTTGTTGGTCCATTCAAGGAGAGTCCAGGATGTCCCAAAAGCCCTAATTATTGGCAATGGTCTTGGGACGGGATTGGTGATCGAAGTTGCATTTATCGTAGTGGGTTGAACGGGGGTTGGGGCTAAAGTGGTTGAGGGTGACGTATATAGCTCGTCGTGTAAGGATTTGTTACACGGGCTTACTACAGATGGAGGTGCATCTGCCTTACTAGAGATGTGCTTTAATTCCTCCAATATCTGCATTGTGGTTGATCTGGTGGATGCAGCTTCCTCACTTAGAAAATTGAGGTTAGTTGGATGGATCCGATGTTTTCGGTATGTTCAGCATGCTTGAGATGTAGAAGAGTGGATTGGTCAGCCAACGTTGACATAACCTTTCCCAACTGAATTGAAGTTGACTGAATCGCTGATAATGTGTTTGAGCTGTGAGACTAATTTAGTGATTTCAGAGTAAAAGTATTGAACAGCTGATCTTATGGTGGTTATGCTGTTATCGATCGAACAGTTTAGATTTCCATGGCTCTCGGAAATGAGTTTGGTTTTATTTTTACCACTGAATTGAACTTCGCATTTCAGCTGTGCAATCGAGTCTGCAAGCTCAATTAGTTGCTGGTTATTACATTTTATAGCCAGCATTATATGTGCCACGGAGATGGTCCGGCACTCTACACAGAAAAAGCAGAATATGCGCTTATACTCTTCGAGATGAGTTTTAGCCTTTCTGTTTAAACCAATGCATATGGGATGGAATTTCTTTTCACATATCCCATTGCATGTAATCATTTCCACTGTGTTAGTTGGTACAGCGCAGCCAGCAAATCCACAGGAAGGCATGGTTAAATTAGATCGGACTATTAGCAAGTAGGTTATTAATTATTATTATTATTTTTTTTATTTATTTACTTTTAACCATTTTTAAACTATGTTTTGATGACACTGGGAATTTATGATGTATGTGATTGGGAACAAGTAAATCGGTTCGAATGATGTCAAACACGAAAAAAAAAGGGAAAAAGGTCAAACAGAAAAACAAATATTCACAATTTATCACGGAGCGAAATCGAAACACGTCCGAACTTGACGGTGGGTTTGTTGACATATTGTCCCTGTGGTTCGCACAAACAGCCATTTCTAACTGCTTCTTATACGCAGATCATGAGGTCTGGCCGTCGAATGAGTGAAGCTTTAACACTTTTCTCCTTGGACCGCTTAAAGATTATTCTCGAAGTTTCTGTTTCCGCACGGTGTTGAGCTCTTTTTCCAGTTGCTCAACTTTGCTATCAATTTGTTCAACGTTCTTCTCTATTCTTTCGAATTTGTCATCAATTTATTCGAACTTTTGTTGTAGAAAGTTCTTTTGTTCTTCCAGTTTTTGTTCTAGACTTCTTTTTTCTTCGTGTGGATTTTTCTTTTGTTGCAACTTTTGACGTTGCATGATCGCAGCCATGTCGTTGCCAGTACTCATTTGACTTTCTTCATCAACGTCAAAGGAGCATGTATTTGGATCATGTCCTTCGTTATTCGAAGCTTCCTGAAGTCGGAGCATCAAGTCACTTTTTCTTCCACTGGCGCTGAGGTTTCTCTCGGATTTGAGTTGGACAACGGTCACAAAACACTTTTTTTACACACAATAAGTCCTATCCCACTTCTGACACCAAAGTAAAATATTTGTTTGGTACAAATGATAGAACTTATTACTTTCAATAAAAGCTTATTGTTCAACAATTAGAATTTAAAATTTAATTAGTTATCTTAACCTTTTCACTTTTATTTATCTTTTACTTATATATACCACTTAACCACTTAATTAATTCCCACTTTTAATTCAACTGATGAACTGATTTTCATACCTTGGGGCGCTTATATTTACTATATACTCCAATGACATATTTCGAAAAGAATCTGCGCCATCCAGCATTCCATACATTTTCCAATTTGCTAGAATATTCGATTCTACTCTCCACTCAGTAATAGTTTATGCTTCTGCTATCGAAATCTTCTGCTATGGCAACATAGATGACGCTGCTGACATTCAAATGGATAGATTTACTATGGATATGTTACGAAAATTATCGAATTTAGCTAAATGATCGGCTCAGCTAAATATAATATTTGAAGCGCTTAGAAGATGAAGGGCCTTAATTTTCAAATTTGCCTTTTTTCTTATAGATGAAGGTCCTATATGAAAACTTAAATTTCTGCCTTATCTCGGCTTCTTATCGCCTCTACATTAATATTTAGCAAAAGATGAAAGTACAACCACTTTTTAATAAATTAAGTGGAACAATGTGTTAAACGCTTTTAAGCCCTTCATATTCAAAAAGAAGTGTACTTGAACATGAAGGTTCTATGTGCTATGAATAAAATGAGAGATATTTGAACAGATCGCCACGTGTGTCGTAGCAAGTGTTATGTGTATGGTTGATTTTGTGCTGTTGTGTGCACAAATTCAAAACGGTATTTTTTTCACCCAGATCTTTATCTGGACTTATTATGTGTTTGCTATGATGGCTCTGAATTGGTGGGGTTTTGTCACAAATGAATCGAATCTTAGAGTGGACAGAGGCAATATGTTAAAAAAAGTTTATATTAAAGCGTTTGGTTTTATGATTTTAAGTTATTTAACTACTGAAATTGGAGTAGAGTTGAATTCGCCTTCACTTAACGTAAACAAATTCGATAAAAATTTTGCAAAGAGGAAAAATTCTTTATAGAATATTTAAGGCAAATCAATAAACCAGCGGTAAGAAAAATTCGTCATCAGTTGTTGTTATTTCAGAAACAAAAATATGTTTTATGTTTAGATTCAACTGAAAGTACTGGAAAAAAAAATGGCTCGTGAATGTCGTTAATAATGAATCTCAAAATAAGATAAAAAAACATACAATTTTATAGTTTCTTATGTAGGTACTCAAATTCCTTTATACAAACATAGATATTGATGATAACACTAAGTCTCAAATGCTGATAATCCAACTTCAAAAAGTGAAATTAATGAAAGCGAGATGGATTTTTCAGTGGGAGACAGTAAAAAATATGTGCCTGATCTAGAAAATATATCATATAGTAACTGTGACATTAGAGAAAAAAATAGAAGTTGTGGCAGAAGTATCTGTAAATACTGTAAATATAAAATCACCAAAAAAAATCTAAGAAAAAACCAAAAAATTCTACTCAGCTCCTGCTTCGCTTAGAGCTCAAGATAAGGAGTACATATCACAAAAAGGTATTGCGATGAAAGAAGTTGTAAATACTGGAAACTTATGTGAACCTAGCAAAAATTGTGGTTACAAATGCTCAAACAATTTTGATTTGAGTGCAAGAGAACAGATATTAATCGGTTTTTATACTTTAAATATTATTGCGAAAAATGCACTGCTATTTAGTGCTATTCAAAGGAAATAGCAAGAGAAAGGTTAGCTACGAGTACAACGTTATTCTAAAAGGAAAACCGATTATAGTTTACAATTTTACACTCTGTTCTCTGTTCCAAATAGGTATAAGAAAAATAAGAGTTATACAACAAAAGCATGAATCTGGTCAGTGAGTTCCGTCACTGGATAAAAAAAGGAAAACATTTTGTACATCAAACTAAAATTAAGGACGAAGTGACGTCATATATAGGGGAACATATTGAGCACTTTCCTGCTGAAGAATCACATTATTCAAGGAATAAAAACCCTTTCAAAAAATAGCTTTCACTTCTCTTAAACGTTTCCAAAATGCACAAACTTTATATTGAAAAATGAAATTTATGTGAAAAATGTTGTTTATTTGACTGTTGATTTACAGCAAACAATGCCCATGCCGAGGCTCACAACATCAAAGGCATTTTATTTAAGACAGATGTAGTTCTATACTTTAGGGGTCCTTTTTATAAATGAAGAAAATGGAGAAAAACCATGCTTAGGTGGGTGGATGATGTAGGAGATAGGGGAAGCAAGGAAGTAGCCAGCTCTATATGAAGTTTTATTTAACATAATGCCGACACTTAAGATAGAAACCATCTTTTTAGTTGGTCAGATTCCTGTGCTGGACAAAACAAATATTTTAACATGATCTGCCTTTACCAAGCGTTGATACTGCAGGGACACTTTAAAATAGTAGACCATAAGTTTCCAGAGGTGGGCCACACATTTTTGTATAGTGACAGAGACTTCGGCAGAATCGAAAAAGTATTGCGAAAACAAGAGACTGTGTATATTGCAGAGTAGTATCGAGATATAGTACCAACCGCAAGTACTAAAAACACAATTGTAATCGATTTGCAAAATCATTTTCGATCCTTAAATTAACTTCAAAATACATTAAACGTGAAGAATTCGACAAAAATGTCCAATGAAAAAGTTAAATTTATGGATTCCGTGAAATGGATTCGGGTGGAAGAGAATGGTTCATACCTCTACAAGGAATACTACGAAGAAGGTGTTCCTTTCAGTAAGGTAATAATAGCAAAAAGCAATAAAAAAATCCCACTGAGAATCAGGATTTTATGCCAAGGGAGAACAAATTAAAACAAATTTCTGCGGAAAGCTTAAATTTAAATTAAAAATTTTAAATTTAAAAGAGCAGATGAAATTTATTCCGGTAGAGCTCCAATGGTTTTATTTAAACGCAATTTTAGCAGGTACTGACGCGAACAAATCTTGCAAAAAATAAATAAGTTATAAGAGCTCTAAATGTCGTTTAAGCCCTTTATATAAAAAATAAATGAATAAAGTGTGATTCATCGCAAAGTTTAATTTATAATGTAAAATAAAACACATAAATTTGATAGTGAACTTAAAAGTTTTATCATCGGTTCAAAGAATAATTTATCGCATTTACTTTTTAAGAATGACATTATGTAAATGATGACCATGACTACGTCTGAGCTGATCCATTCGCAAAATTCAATTTTGGGCGACTCGTTCGAGCATAGCGACTGGTATCTCGCGGATAACACGAGTAATGTTGGCTTCCAAAGCATCAATTGTAGCTGGTTTATTCCTGAAGATCTGAGACTTTACATATCCCCAGAAAAAAAGTTCAAAAGTGTGATATCGCACGATCTAGGTGGCCAATTTACCGTGGCAAAACGTGAAATTACTAGGTGGGGTGAAAAGTAACCTTCTTGGGAATGAAAAAAATTCTTTTTAAATGTTTTTTTATTTTTTTTTATTCAATAAAGTACCCTTTTAGTTTAATACACTTATTCTAGCGCATTTCCAACTTCTTGATCCCGTCCGAAAAGTAATTTTCCGGAAGGTCTGCAAAATACTCCTCCGTGGAGTCGATGATTTCCTCGCGTAAGCTGAATTTTTTATTGATGAGCCATCTTTTCAGGTTTGGCAAGAGATAATAGTCCGAGGAAGTCAAATCGGGCGAATACAGTGGATGCGTCAACAATTGGAGCCATAATTCATTGATTTTAGCCATGGTTGCGATGCTCTAGTGCTCCGGTGCATTGTCTTGCAAAAAACAAAACTTTTTTCGCTTCATGTAAGGCTGTTTTACAGCGATTTCGGCCTTCAATCGCTCCAATAATGCACAGTAATACTCGCTGTTGATGGTTTTTCCCTTTTCGAGGTAGTCCTCGAAGAGTATGCAATCCCATACAATCCCAGAAAACTGACGCCATAACCTTTCCGACCCATCGAGCCTCCCTCGGCCGCTTTAGTCATTCTGTTCTCTGGTGTTCAACAGTTACCAATCGACGCCAAAAGTCCGCCCGATTCCGCATTAGCAAGTCCAAACACTATTTCGAAGTGCTCTCGCGTTCGTGTTTTTGGTCAGGAGTAAGTATGCGCGGCACCCAGCAGCAGGATAACTTTTTCATATGCAGAATATTGCCCAAAATATGGCGTGTGTACTTAGTAGTAATCTTCGTGGTATCTGCTAGCTCGCGCACTTTCACTTTCCAGTCAACCAATATCATTTCATGTATTTTTTTGACATTGTCCTCTGTTACCGCATCGGAGGGCCTGCCGCTGCGGACTTGATCGGTAGTGGAGTTACAGCCACCACGAAACTCTGGAAACTAATATTTGACGATGTAATCTGACGGAGCATTAGCCCTATAATATTTATCAAACTTTTCTTTTGTTTCCTTCGCCGTTTTGCCTCTCAAAAAATAATGTTTTATGAGAGATCGAAAATCGTTATTGTCCATACTCGTCAAACACGTCAAAAACTATCAGCTGCCAAAACAAAACTAAAGACAGTATTGGATTGAAATTTTGCAGGTCTGCCTACATATAAACTGACTTCAATGCACCATACTCTTGCAGTAGCTGCGCATTCTGGTGGTCGAGGAGGTTACTTTTCACTGCACCCAGTAAATGCTCACCAAAATGATTTCTCAACAAATCCATTGTTTCACGCGCTGTATAGCTCGTAGCGCCATTTTGTTAAATCTAGAGCTCACCGAGACCATGTGCTTGAATTTCTGGAAGCACATAGTCCGTTAACCTGGCGCGATAACGGTTACCATTGACGGTAACATTCTGATTTGCCTCATTTTTGAAGAAATATGGACAAATGATTCCACCAGCTCATAAACCACACAATACTGTTGTTTTTAATAGATGTAATGGAAGCTCTTGGTACTCTTCGGGTTGCTCATCCACTCAATTACGGCAATTATGTTTATTATCGAATCCATTGAGCCAGATATGGGCTTCATCACTGAACAAAATTTCACGATAAACCATCGAATTTTCATTGAGTTTTCCAGAGACCAATTCTTGCACAAGTTGAATTTTGTACACTTTTAGGCTGAGATCCTCACGTAAAATACGCCAAGCCAAGCTACTGAGAACGATGATGAATCGATTCGTCTCGGTCTTCGCGTACATTCTCTGCTAAAGCTGCTATAGCCTTTTCACTACGTGCTGGATGTAGTCTGACCGGTCTATTATCATCCACTATTGTAAGCTGGGACTCTAATTTGCAATTTGCGAATGATATTGGCAATAGTGGTTTCAGTAGGTCGATTATGCGCACCGTAAGTTCCTCGAATCGCACGAAAAACATTTCTCACAGAACGTTGATTTTCGTAATGTGGTGTCAGTCTTTCCATGATGACTTGTCAAACGATACTGAACATAAATGATAAAGCAGTTTGATAGGAGTCACGCGTGATCTGTCTATTGAAAATCAAACTTCACGATGAATCACCCCTTATATACAAAAAAGTTCATGGATGAAGGTTTTAAGTACACAATACTGCAAATATTTCGCAAATCCTGTCTTTTCAATAAGAAATATTACTAACATTAAAAACACTTAAGTTCTATTTACTTCAAATTGGCTGTTTATATTTTTTATTGTTTTTATCGAAAGAGTTATAGGTAAACTTCAAAAATCAACTTTAAACGTTGATTACTCAAAATGTTTAAAAATATCGCCTAGGCCATTCATCTTAAAATTTTTAAAATTATTATTGAATTTTTTACATTATGGTTTAAATTACGCGTTTAATATTAAGTATTATATGCATCTTTTAGGTATTATAAATTGATTTTTTTTTAATTGTTGATTTATGTGTTTTTAAGGAATAATTTATTATTTGGTGGTGTTGTTGTAAGGCAGATAACAAGTTTTTGTTATAGGACCTTGCTAGATACCACAGTAATGGAGAAAGGCGCTTGTCTGTTATGAGTACCAAACCCCCAACTTGTATTTTGTGCTCATTTTGGTCTTTATTGAAGCCGAGTTAGGATTCGGTACTCCGTTTTCGCCAAAATATATCAGCTAGCACCTGCAATCGTTTTCATCGGTTTCGTTGAGCTGTCACCTTATGGTAGAGCCTTTAACGTTTTTCCAACTAAAAACTGTCCTAACGTGATGGCGCTTAGATCTTCTGGGCCTTCCGTAAGAGGCCAAAGAGGCCTTGAGTTCTATTTCTATTTGTGCAAGAAGTGTTGTGAGCTCTTCAAAGGTTAACTTCTCGTTCCCCACAATTTTTTTTAAATGGTGTTCAACCGATTTCACCACTTCTACCCATAGCCTACCAAAATGGGGTGATGCGGGGGGAATGAATTGAAACCAACTCAATATGAATGGCCTTTGCTACCATGCATATACATAAATAGAGCAAAATATCCTTTGTAGGCTCTCACCGCTGGAAGACTGGAAGTTGCTGCATTCCTTACTCCTTGTGTCGATAGCATTTTGTGCAACGGTGGATGTTGTATCGCGCGCTGTTAATGATTTGACCGATCCAGTGTGTCCTGCGGATATATGCGATCATCTGTTGAATGGCGCGTGTAACGTGTTGTCTTGAGCGTTTCTAACTATTAGCTTCGTCAGGCGGTGTTGCTGCCTTCGTAGGATAGGATGTTGTTTGTCGTAAGTAGAAGTCACATTTTGTAAACGGCCTCCTGCTCGTAGAACGTTGTGACCGTTAGTGCCTTTAGTTTCTTTGTTGTTTCCTTCTTCTGAAAACATTTCCCTTTGAGCAGACTTCATGATTACAATTCGTGACTCTTCAAGTTCGTCTGCAGCTAACGGAGGATTATTTCGGGAACATTTTGTGGATCTACAATTGGAGGCAAACCGAAGACAGGACGCAATCACCCTCACCACTCTTGGGAGACGAAAGTAGCGGTGAATAACTTGACTGAAGCTATCATATGACCGCTTCAGCGGTCTGAAGTGCCGCAGCTGACCAATCTCAACCCTGATACCTCGGCAAAGGTTTACTTTTTTTAGTTTTAACAATTGTGCCGCCGCTTCTTAAATGAATGTTGCTTCTGACCCTGTATCGATTAAGGCGCGTAGCTGATATAACCTACCATCTGATCCCTTGACTTTTACCACGGCTATGGCAAGCAAAATTTGAGTTTCACGATTTTGTAGCGCGTGAAAGCGTGCACTAGTTGTCGGCAGTACCTCCCCCGGCGGCTGAAACTTAGGCGCATTTGAATTATGTATGTTATCGACCAATGGATTTTTATGCAGAAGCGAATGATGACGCTGTTGGTAGAAGAAGCACGACTTTGAGCTGAAACATTCCCTCATCAGGTGTTTATATCCAAGGCAATTCTCGCAAATACCTATCCTTTTAACAATTTGTTTTCTTTCCATGTTGGGGAATCATGTGAATCTTCTCAACGCATGGTGCCTTCCTTGACACACCCTGCAAGTGAAGAATCCAGATGTCTGGCTTGCAACGTCTACCTTGGACTGGTTCGCATGTGACCGCTGTTTGACACCTGTTGGTTGACCGGCTCGTCCTGGATACGAAGAACCTTCTTGCTGCTGCTCCACTACCTCCAGGGTAGGTAGCTCCTCGTACGTAGGAAGCTCCTTTGTGCTGCCTTTTTAATTTGTACTTTGTACCTCCTCCTCTCAAAGCTGTTGAAGAGAGTTTTTGCAGCAAGACAAATATTACAATTGTGTCCCACTTATTTACCCGTAACAGCTCTTTCAGGCCATCCGCAGATTCCTTTACCAACGTCGGTTGACCAAAAAGTAATTTCAGCTGTGCGGTCACTAGGTGACGCTTGTGGCCATAACATGACGTTAGCAATTCCCACGCATTTTTGTAGTTATCGGAATCAAGCTGAAGGTGTTGGAGCAAACGTTGCTTTTTCTCGATATTGCTTAAGGAACTGTTGGAATATACTAAAGATTTAAATAGATCATGGAATGATCGCCAAGTTGTATATGAGCCTGCAAACTTCGGTATGTCGATCTTTGAAAGCTGTAACTCATTTCCTGCTCTGCATGTCGTTGTTGCCAATGACGTACCTGTAGATTGTGCTGCTGTTGTATATGATTTCTTGCATTGTTCAAATATATTTATCAACTCTGCTTTGTATTCCAAGTAAATGTCCATTAGCTGTTCGTAGATCACCAGCAACTCTTCTTACGATCTGGTTAAGAAGATCCTTGTGCAGTTCACCGCATTGAACTGAAGAACTTACTTTTTGTTCAGCCATATTATTTTATTTTTAATTTAATTGGTAAGTACACGTAAGGTGAATCTCTTTTGGAGATGTGCAAATTGTTGTGATGCTGATGCAGATGCTGAGATGGCTACTGTTGCTGGTTGTTCCAGATGGAATTGCAGGTGTTTTATTTTATTATGTACGAGTATAGTTTACAATAGTATGTACACGCGGCGAGGCTCTTTTATGATTTTTTTTTTGAAGAACACTATATATATATGTATATATATATATATATAGTATATAATATATATATAGAAGATATATTAGGATTTTAAAAAGTCCTTCACTTTATATAAAACTCAGTTATTTAATCGTAGAGTAGTAAATTTAACATTAAAATCACCAAATGTTTAACGTAAATTTTGAAAAAAGGCCAATAATGTTATTTAGAACTCACAGAGGCTTGATTGGGCTAAATGTATACACTATTGTGCATTCGTAAAAATGCCACTTTATTTAATTAAAACAATGTAATTTAAAATACAAATAAGTAATTGAATGGTTTGTGAAGTTAACGATACTCTGCCTCTCTTCGCCTACCACCTCAGCAAACTCTCCCTCAAGAACATTCTTATTTCCACCTATGCCTTACGTCCTAACTTTCTTTAAACGGTCAGACTCTTTAGTTTTAAGTAAAATTTTTAGTTTTAAGAATATATTTGCAATAAGCTTAAATAAAGGTGTCCGGCGCTGACCCGGGACTCAAATCAAAACAGAAAAAAAAAAAAAAACCTAAGGACTCCTGAACTCCAGTCTACTCCGATGTCATCATATCCATGCGAGATTTTACATATGGATATTCGCGAAATTTTTTCATATAGGAAACAAATCTTCTCTTCATCTCAGGAATAAGGTAATAAAATTATTACATTACTTTACCGTCCCGAGAGTCTTAGTCACCGAAAATGAGAAAAGCTTCCTTAGCCCGATAATGGTTAAATTTATAAATATGTAAGGTGTTGAAATGTATCAAAAACCTGTCGGTCGTAGTGAAGTAAGCAGACAGGTTGAGGATTTCATTCCACAGTTTTGGAAATCTCGATGCCTGAAACCTGAATATAATTCAAGGTCCGTGCCGTTTCTAAGAGAGGGCACCACTCGAATTAAATCCATATTATTTTTAGTTAGTACCAACCTTCAAAAGAAACGTGTATAAATTTGACAGCTGTCGAACTTTTATTATTGTGAAAAAAAAAAATGGATTCAAAGCAATTTCGTGTGTTGATTTATCATTGCTTTTTGATGGGAAAAATGCAGCCGATGCAAAGAAATGGCTTGATAAATGTTACCCGGAATCTGCATAAGCCCTACGAACCATTCGCAAGTGGATTGAAAATTTTAAACGTGGTTATACAAGCACCGAAGATGATGCACGCAGTGGACGTTCAAAAGAGGCTGTTTCAGATGAAAACATCAAAAAAATCCACAAAATGATTACGAATGACCCTAAAGTGAAGTTGATCGAGATAGCTGAGACTCTGAAGATATCAAAAGAGCGTGTTGGATATATCATACACGAATATTTGGACATGCTAAAGTCTTGTTCAAAGTGGGTGCCGCGTTTGCTCACAGTCGACCAAAAACAACAACGTGTTGATGATTCAGAAGAGTGTTTAAAGCAATTCAACCTCAATAAAGCCGAATTTATGCGTCGATATGTGGCAATGGACGAAACTTGGCTCCATCACTTCACACCAGAGTCAAGTCGGCAGTCAGCTGAGTGACGAGCAGGCGACGAACCTCGTCCAAAACGACCAAAAACTCAACAGTCAGCTGGCAAGGTTATGGCATACGTATTTTGGGATACACATGGAATAATTTTCATCAACTATCTCCAAAAGGGGCAGACTATCAACAGCGACTATTACATTGCGTTGTTGGAGCGTCTGAATGAAGAAATCGCAGAAAAATGGCCGCGTTTGAAGAAAAAGAAAGTGCTGTTTCATCAAGACAGTGCACAGTGTCACAAGTCGATGAAAACGATGGCAAAATTGAATGAATTCGGCTACGAATTGCCTGCCCACCCACCGTATTCTCCAGATTTGGCCCCCAGCGACTATTTGCTGTTCGCAGACCTAAAAAGAATGCTCGCCGGAAGGAAATTTAAGACCGATGAAGAAGTAATCGCCGAAACAGAGACCTATTTTGAGGCTAAACCGAAATCGTACTACAATAATCGAAAGATTATAAAATCGTTTCAATCAGTGTATCGCCGTCGAGGACAACTATATTGATAAATAAAGTTGAATTTTGCAAAAATTTTGTGTTTTATTATAAAACGGCACTGACTTTTTAGCCCATGTGTTACATATATATTAAAATAAATTAATTTTAATAAAACAAACAGAACGCTTTTCAGTATATGGAATCGATATTCTTCATTAAAAAATGTATTTTCCAACGATTCTCTAAAGGAATCAGGAAGCAGCTTTAGTAAACATGTCTTCTGCAATTTCTGTTTGTTACTTTTCTCTGTAGGAAATTCAAGTCCCTCGACACCAGCTTCACAGACGCACATTTTTTACGTAGATGGACTGCCAGAACGGTCAGCTTTGTTTACTTTGAAATCGGTCAAACGATAGTATCAAACAAGTAGGTATTTTTTTTTTTTCTTTCATAAAATAAAAATGCCTCTAACATATTCTCTTTTATTATATTTTAAACTAAGTTTTATATAGAAATGTAAGTACATATAAGTCATGTTATAAAATAGGAATAAAGAATACATTAAAAAAATTACCACATAACGTGTAGTTCGAAATGTTTTTCTCCATTGTAAGCCAAGTGCTTATAATTTTATTTTTTTTTTTTTTAAAGAATTGGTTACGACATATTATGTTTACTTTATTTACTGTTTTCTTTGTTGCCGTTGCCAATATTTTAAATTAAATTTTGCAAAAGGTTTGTGTATAGTTTATCATTATTCCTTTTCTATTACATCTTATGAAAAGATAATACTAAGTTAATACAATATATATGTATTTTCCATCTAATCCAATAATCTAATTTATTCGTGTATTGTAACTTACATTTTTTCGGAACATACTCTCCTGACAAAAGCATTCATGGTGAAGTGAAAAATTTGCCTACACCGTGGTGGAATTAACGAATGTGAATATTTTTTTTGAAGAAGGAACAAAAATTTAAGTGAAAATTCCTTTATTCAGTAAAACTTGTTTATTTATAGGGCTATTAAAAGAACAAGAAGTGGAAACAACAAGAACAAGAAATACGGCTTAAGATGTAAGACACACATCCATTGGTACCGGCCTGGATGCGAGGAAGTAGGGTAAGCTTATATAGGGTTTTCTAATAACAACTTGACAATTTTTTTTATATAAGAGGCAAACCATTTGAGATATTTCATGAAGCACATGTGGGTTTTCACCCGACCAATAATGCATATTTTGCTCATTGATGAACCCATTGAGCCAAATATGAGGTTCGTCACTGAAGGTGATTTTCCGAGGAAATTCATCATCTTGGCGCATCTTCTCCAGAACCCAATCGGAGAACGTAGCTCGTTATAGTACTTTACCATGATGAAAATAAGTTTACTGAATAAATTGGCAGTGACAGTTTGATGATTAGTGAAAGAGTGCATTCAAAAATTAAATTCAAAGTTGTCAAGTCACTTTTGGAAAATCCTATATTATGCATAGTGAGAATATTTTTGGAAATTTAAATTCTATTTTTCCGTAAAAATCACCGCCTATTTCAAGCAAATCAATTTACGGGACATGGAGATGTGCATGTGTGCATTGTGATAATCCTTAGAATGCTGTTTGTAACTATAGGGTTTGTTCTTATTATCTATATTTTCCACTAATTTGTATGCACTCACAACCTATCGATTCTTTCTTTTTGATATACAATAATTCTTCGATTGTGAAGCTGATTTGAATTTGACCAAAAGGGAGAGAAACAGGGCGAACCACTTAACGGAAGCGAAAATGAAAATGACGAGTCAGGGGATGATGATTAAAAAAAAGGACGTGAACTCGCTGAAGCGTTTTTAGGTGATTGGGTACGTCTAATTCATGGCAATAAGCATTCAAAAGTTGTTCTGATAAGAGAATAAAAATTTAGTTTTTATTTATAGTAGTGTTATTATAAAATAGGAAGTATATATATATATATAATAAAAGTATATTGAAGAAATTAATCAAACTTTTTTTTTCGGTCGTATTGGTGTGCTAATGAAATTTAGACATCGAGTTCCTTCACAAAATATAATATTCTCTATCTGCGGGTTTCAGGATGTTCTGCCCAGAGGACGGATATACCAAGTGCTTATCTTTTTACGTGAAATTGCTTTTCGCACATTAATTATAACAATTCTGGGAATGGAATAACATCATCGTAGTGTTTGAATTTCTTTCCATTGCTTAAGTGATTACAAATAATATGCTAAAAAAAATATATGAGTATATCTGAATTGTTTGTCACACAAAAGCTACCTTATATTCCGAATTGAATGGAAATTTCTGCAAAAATTAAATTTGCTCGCACTTACGTTTATTTTGCACTATTTCCTCAGAGTTGGAGATATAGTTATAGAGATATTTGCGTTCTGTCATTCAGGAACTAGTTTCTTTTTCATTTAGCCATCCTTAAACTGCTGTCCATTTTTATGGAACTGTTTTTTATTTTTCATTTTTCAGAATGCAGAATTGGTGCAATATGCACCTAGTAAAAAAAATCAGTTAGCGCACCGCTGTGCATACCTTAAAAGTGGTGTTAAATTACACAAACACAAGAAACAATTTCTTTAAATTTATTTTATTAATTAAATAAACAAATTAAAACAAAACTCGAGAAAAAAGCATTTAATATTTTTGTTAAACATTTCGTTAATGTGCAATGTACTACAAATGCTGAATCTATAAAGAATGGCTTTAGCCAGCATTTGATAAGTCTATTCTTGAAGAGCTTCTGTCATAACTGTTGTTCTCTAAATGTTGAATTTGCAAAGAAAAAGGCATTAAATGATTTATTAAACGAAAATGTATATTTCTTACTCACATGTTTTTAGCCAGTAGTTGATAGTTTCACCTTTGGAATGCTTTTGTTGGAACTTTTGTAGTCCAAAATGTTAAATCTGCAAAGAAAAAGGCATTAAATGTATTATTTAAAAAAAATGTATATGGTAATTCTTAGTCATATGTTTTCAGTTGGTATAATTTGTCTATATTTCTTCAAGTTCTTGAGTATCACATTAACATCTATTGTTCCTACTGTAAAAAAGAAGTAAAATAAATTATTTTGAAACTAAAATGTTTTTACATCCCTATTAAAGCAGTTTGTTGGTGGCAAATGTATTTTCTAGGAAACAACAAACCCTTTGTTGGCCTAGAAAATATAATAAAGAAAATTATTGTAAAACATTAAAAATATTTTGAAACTTACACGAAATTAGAGTTGTAAAAATGAGAAATGTCAAAATAGGAATTCCCCGCGTCATTTTTATATGGAGACGTCACTTCTCGAATTTTGACATTGTTGACAATTCACACGTATTCAGGACATGTTCACACGGTAGGGGCGATAAGGAAAAAGCCGGTCTTGATTTTCCAATATCTGTAAGGTTTGTCTATGTAAGTTTATCTATGCTTTTCAGCATAAATTAACCTAGATATCTAACTCTACCAATCTACTGGCAGACCCTTAACTTTCACCATTTCCATAATTTGTCAGAATTGCTAAGAAGCAAAAAGAAAAGGAAAAATATTTTACGCTGATGTATATTTATTTATTTCAACGTGGTGAAAAAGTGAGGATAATAGAATATATAAACAAAAACCTCTTTTTTTTTTTTTTTTTTTGTTTCAAGTGCACAAAAGGGTATACTATCAGAAGGATCTTAGAATCATATTTTAAACGTTCGACTTGAAGATATAAATGGATTACAACTACTAGAATTTTGAAATCAAGCTTAAGCTTGTATCGTTAATCATTTGTATTAGCAATTTTCATGTGTAGACACAAGCTCTGGACTCTGGACATTAATTAATTAATTAAGGACATCTTTTAAAATCAATTTCTTTTTATTGTTCTTTTAGTTTGATATTTGTTAAGTAAATAATTTAAATAAAATTAAACTGATAAGTACTAAACTAACATTTTTGATAATTTTTTAGTGTTTTAGAAAAATATTAGTTTTTCTAGTTGAATTTAAAGGTTTTCCAAAATATTACGAGAATGTTTTTTTACCACACATTATAAAGTACAAAGCAGTGGTATTTTAGTAGTTTATTTCTTTAAAAAAATCCTAAAGTAACCCACATACAATGTGCAGCAAGTCTCTTGATATTTCAACTTAATTTAGTTTTTGTCAAAGGAAATTAAGTTAATAATTGTTTTTAACAGATCTGTTTCTTTACAAGTAATCAATATTTCGTTCACAAAGAATAATATAAGAAATATAGAAATAAAAATGTTCCGATGCATGTAAAATGAGCACAGATAAATTGTTGATACCCTTAATGAAAAGCGTTAGTTTATATGTTAATTTTGTGGAAAAAGAACTTACCTAATATTTGCTTAAGTACCCTATGCCTGTCTGGCATGGAATGTGCCAACTTTTACACATATCCACTTGTTTTTTCTTATCATTTCACTAGAATAAAGCTTTTAACTGAGGCTTTGATGTAATAACATATTTTCATAAGATCGTTTCTAAATGATTCCAAAATCGTTCTATTGGGTAAGGATCGAGAATTTTGGTGAACTAGCAACTAAAAGATTTAATGTATCAAACACATCTTTACCATTTTTACGACATTCCTGAGATCGTTGTCCTACTGGAAGTAATTATCTTTCGCTTTCGAAGGTCTATTTGAAATTCTAGTACTAAAATCCTTTATTCCTGTATTCATCATTAAAGTCTTCTGTTTTTTTATTTGCATCGCTGAATGAAGGCTTCCTACTAACAGTATAACTTTTATATTCAGTTTGTTGTGTCTATCTACGTACTGTGTATGGTGCTTTCGTTAGGCCAATTTGATTTCGTTGACATTCACGACAATCCCGCCAAATTTTAGATCTTTGTTAAAGGTACAACGTTGTGTTCACATCAACTTTTTTCTGTTTTTCTGTTGATCTAGTAGTGAAATTAATGGCACAAAAATATTAATAATATATTTTCCAGTGATTCTCTAAAGAAATCAGAAAGAAGCTTTGGAAAACATATTTTTTACAATGTCCATGCGCTACTTTTCTCTGTAGGAAATTGTAGACCCTCGACACCAGGACATCCAGAACAGTCAATGACTTCTGAAACGGGCATACCCATCTTAAAGCATTTTTTACTTGTTGTAGAAAATATGATATTGAAACGAGGATAGGAGGAAGTTTATTGGTTAGGAATAGGTAATACGGAGGAAGTATAGGGTAACAGAAGGCGTTGGAGATGAGAAAAGGACTGGAACGTGGATGTGGACATGACCAGGAAATTAAATAAAAAGGACAGAAAGAATATCTTAGACTGATGAGCGTGGCATGCTTGCAAGCACGGCAAGGCTTGCCGGATGGGGCTGGTTCTTGTCCTCACTGCTTGACAGGACCTACTATAACAAAAACATAAATCATGCCGACTTTCAAAACGTGAACCAAAAAAACGGACGAAACTTACAATGCTGAGGGGTGCTGTGGTGTTAATCAACGCTGGCCGTTTCCCTTCCAACCTGGAAATCCGATGGCCGATTATAGGATTTCCCCAATGAACGGATGTTGTCTTACCTGTTCCCATCATCTCTGCTTCCCGTTTTAGATGCTTGTCTGGATATCTACAAAGCTTGTTACATTTTTAAATGATACTCGATTAAGTCTTTTCCCATGCCTCTCATTGTGCTGTTTATTTTATCAAAAGTGTGGAAGCTTTGTGGAGGCTGCTCTCATTTTCTTTTCCGATTATTGCACACTGTGTAACACTTTCTATGAGTAATTTGTAATCAAATAAAATCAATCATCAAATACAAAGTAATCATGCTTGTATCTTACAAATATAACTGAAAACGTTGGTCTGCAAGGAGGGTTCTTTCTTACAACGTGTTGGTGTCATAGGTAAATTTTGGCTATGTTGGAGCATTCGATGTGACGTGCTTGGCATTTCATCGTCACTAACTACCATATTAAGGTCACTGTTTGATTCCTCCACAACGACATATGATGTTTCCCCTGAAATGCCATCGATTACCTTATTATTGCCAGACACTCGTGCCATTGGTTTCTCCATTTCGGAAAGTGTTAATTTTATATTATATATAAATATTTTAGTGATATTAGCGCATAGTACAATATTTGTTATAATTACGAACCTTTTTCTACTCGTTTTTTGTTTTTACTGGATGCCCTTGCCTATTTAGACTTTCCGTTAGTAGTTTCCACTGATCCTCAACAGCCACTTTATCACGCTTTAAAGCCTCTTGCTATATCGGTGTTTTTCTCCATAAAATTCAACATCGTTGTGCTTTGAATCGATGTTTTATGTTTTCCCTTAAAAAAAAATTTTTTCACTATTTTTACAAAATATTTACCCGACAAAATTTTTAAATGCTTACATTTTTCTTTCGAATCAATTAAGTCAGCTTTTCGGTTTTTTCTTCTACAAATTACTTACAAACTGTTGATCGGACTGAATCCGAAAAAAATTTTTCGAAAATCGGAATCCAGAATACCAAAATTCCCGATCAAATCCGTTCGAATTCATAGTACGATAAAAATGGAAAGAACAAGAAATACAGTTTAGGATGTAAGATCCACATCCATTGGTACCGCCCGAGATGGAAGAAGACAGATAAGTTTATATAACGCATATTGAGAATATTTCTTAGAAAATTAAATTATATTTTTTTGTGAAAGTCGCCGCCTATTTCAAGAAAATCGCAAGAAGGCTGTTTGCTACAGATAAGGTTTGTTCTCATTAATCATATTTTCCGCTAACATTAATGCACTCACGACCTATCGATTTCTTATTTTTGTTCGAAAATTTTCGATTCCGAAGCTAATTCCAATTATTAATAGACACATAATATCACTTGGTTTAGAAAATAATCTAATCTTTTTGATTTACATCTTTTTTTATTTGTTTTGATAAAAGTGTATTGAAAAAATCAACCAAACTATATTTCTCGGTGTGCTAACTGATTTTAGACATCGAGTTCCTTGACAAAATATAATCTCAATCTGCGGGTTTCAGGATGCTATGCCAAGAGTGCTGATAAACCAAGTACTTATCTAATTATGTGAAATTGTTCTTCGCACATTAATTATAACAGTTCTGCATCTAGGAATGGGAGTATGTTTGTATTTCTTTCCGTTGTTTAAGCGGTAAATTAACAACATTCAATCCCAGTCAACATTTTTTAAGCAAGAAAGACACAAAACAACCTATATAAATATTTAATCTGCTGAAAAATATATGATATCTGAATTGTTTCTGTTACATAACAGGTACTTTGTATTCCGAATTGAATATAAATTTCTGCAAAATTAAATCTGCTCGCACTTATGTTTGCTGCGAAAATTTGCCGAAGGATTTAATTTTGCACTATTTTCTCAGAGTTGGGTTATATTTCGTTTTTAAATTTTGGAATAGAGACTTCTATGATCCCTTTTTCAGGGACAAGTTTCTTTCAGTAAGCCATCTTTTAAAAAAACCCAATATCCATTTTTGCGGAACGGGTGCAATAGGCCTACAGGGAAAACCGAACACCCAGTAAAAAAATATCGGTTAACGCACCGCTATGCGTGCGGTGGTTTTGAATTGTATAATCTAAGAAAAAAAGCCTAATTTCTTTATTTATTGAATAAAAAAATCAAAACAAAAATCGAGAAAAAGGCATTTAGTATTTGTATTACACATAAGGTTAATATGCAGTAAAAACAATTAATTCTGTCGTTGTACTCTAAAAGTTAAATCTGAAAAGAAAAAGGCATTAAATATATGGCTAAACTAAAATATATACTTTTTACTCACATGTCTTTGGTCAGCATTTAACGAATCTATTCTTGAAGCGCTTCTGTCAGAATTATTGTATACTAAATGTTGAATCTGCAAAGGAAAAGGCGTTTAATGTATTATTAAACTAAAATGTATACTTCTTACTCACATGTTTTTAACCAGTAGTCGATAGTTCCACCATCGAAAGGCTTTTGACGAAATTTTTGTAGTCCAAATGTTAAATCTGCAAAGAAAAAGGTATTAAATGTATTATTAAATTAAAATATATGTTTCTTACATGAATCTGCAAAGAAAAAGGCATTAAATGTATTATTAAACACATGTTTTTAGCCAGCAGTCGTAAGGTTCACCATTGGAACGCTTTTGTTGGAACTTTTGTAGTGCAGATTCGACTGCAAAGAAAAACTCATTAAATGTATGGCTAAACCAAAATATATACTTCTTACTCACATGTCATCAGTTAGTATAATCTTAGAACTAATTAATTAAACTTCACAGATACTCGAATTTGAACATGAATAAAAAGAACGTTTTTTATTACTGTAAATTCTCTTTTATTTATTAATATTTTGGGTATAGCACAGCTTGCCTTTCTTATCCTGCACGTGTACGCTGAGATACTACGTTTATTCGAACCAAGTAACCGTGCTCACAGGCACAAACATGATTCTTGAATACTTAGCGGTATCATTGCTGCTTTTGCCCTTTACACCATATTAACACATCTGCCTTCACACCTGCTTTGACGATTTTATTTCGTTACAGTAAGTGACAACAAGAACATATTTTTTCGAGATAATTATGTATGTGTCTTTCGAACATATAATTTGTATTTACAATTATTGTTTCTACTGTAAAGAAGAAAATGTAAACAAACAATTGCAACTCCTTCTGCCACAGCCACATAAAACTAATTTACTGGTGGCAGCAATATTTCGTAGGAATATATTTCTTCTTGCTCCAGATGTCTTCATTTTCTTCTTTTGTTGTCCTAGAAAATATAATAAAGAAAATTAATGTCCAACATCAAAAATATTTTGCAACAATACGAAATTATAGTTGTAAACATGAGAAATGTCAAAATCGGAATTTACCGTCGTTTTTATATGGAATACGTCAGTTCGCATATTTTGACATTTTTGAGAATTCATTCGTATTCATGGACAGCTTCACACGGGTGGGGTGATCAAATGAAAACCAGTTTTGATTTTCCCATATCTGGAAAGTCTGCCATTTATGTTAATTTTTACTTAAGAAATCCTTGAAGAAATGTGGATAAATTATACTAACTAAAGACATGTGAGTAAAAAGTACGAGTATACATTTTGGTTTAGCCATATATTTAATGCTTCTTTTTTGCAGATTCAACATTTGGACTACAAAAGTTCCAACAAAGGATTCTAAGGGTGGGAAATATTGACTACTGGCTAAAAATATGTAAGTAAGAAGTATACATCTTAGTTTCATAACACATTTCATGCCTTTTTCTTTGCACATTCAACATTTGGAGTACAACAGTTCCATCAGAAACGCTCCAAGGATGGAACCATCGTATGCTGACCAAAGACATGTGAGTAGAAAGTCTACATTTTATTCTAACCATATATTTAATGTCCTTTTTTGCCGATTCAACATTTTGAGTAAAAATATCCTGCCAAAAGCGTTCCAAAGGTGAAATCATCATATGCCAACTAAACACATGTGAGTAAAAAGTATTGGGTATATATTTTAATTCGTGCGTTTTTTTTTTCAAAATTTAAACGTTTATTTAAGAAAAACATGTACAATAGTATTATTCAAAGTACTGCCCATCTGAAGCTATGACTTTTTTCCATCTTTCTGGCAATTTGTGGATCCCATCCCAAAAGAACTGCGCCGGCTTGGCAGCCAAAAATGAATCAAGCCAATTTTTGATATTCTGCTCTGATGTGAACCGTATTTCAGTGAGGGCGTTCTGCATCGACCGGAACAAATGGTAGTCGGAAGAGGCAAGGTCTGGACTATAAGGCGGGTGGGGTAAGACTTCCCATCCACTGTTTTCCAAATAGTTCTTAACCGGAATAGCAATGTGGGGCCGAGCGTTGTCATGATGGAAAATTATTGCCTTGTGTCTGGTCGCATATTCTGGGCGTTTTTCGGCTACTGCTCTCTTCAAACGGATTAATTGTGTTCGGTAGCGTTGTCCATTGATGGTTTCACCCGGTTATAGCAGCTCATAATAGAGCACACCAAATACAGAGCATTACCTTCGCGCCATGGATATTCGGCTTTTGCGTTGATTTGGCTGGTTGGCCGGGTTTCACATATGATTTTTTGCACTTGGAGTTGTCGTAATGGATCCATTTTTCATCACCAGTAACAATCCGATGCAAAAATGACTTCCTTTTGTGGCGTTCCAGCAGCATTTCGGACATGCAAAACCGCCTTTCGACGTCTCTCGGCTTGAGTTCATGTGGAACCCAATTTAATTGCTTTTGAATATATCCAGCTGCTTTTAAACGTTTTGAAATGGCTGATTGAGTGAAACCCAAAGATTCAGCGAGCTCTTCTTTTGTTTGGCAACAATCTTCATAAAGTAATGCTGCCAGTTCTTCATCTTCAAACTTTTTTGGCTGCCCAGGACCTTCATTGTCTTCCAAGCCAAAATCACCACTTTTAAATCATGCAACCACTTTTGGCACGTTCGCTCATCTAGCGCATGTTCACCATAAACTTGCACCAAAATACGATGACTTTCGGCAGAAGTTTTCTTCATATTAAACACTTTTTCAGGCACAAAGTCCGACATATTTGAGTGAAAAAAAATTATTGTTGTTTACGCTTCAAATGAATGACATATACTGAAATGACGTACAATGACAGTAGATTCCTGATTTTTCCGCGTTATTTCGTACTTTTCGAGTAATTTTGATGTCTTAAGTTTTATGACACCCTCTGACGGAAAAAGAACGCTTTTTTGAAAAAAGTGTTTCATGTAAAAGAATTGTAATTTTTCACGCAGATTACGAATCTGTTAAAAAAATGGTTCCCAATAAAAAAAAATCAAAAGTGACCTTCGTTTGACCTTGAAAATGGGGCTCAAGGTCAAACTCGTGGTCACCATCTTATGTCCCCTTTAGAACCTTGTGACTTATGTCTGAAATATTTTTCGCGATATCTCGTATTTTTCGAGTATTTTGGATGTCTCTAGTTAAAAAAATCACCCTGTATACAGGTGAGTGAGTAGTAAGTTGGCCTTTAATCCTATAAAATATAAAGTTAACAAATAAAACTAAATTTTATTTCAATGTCCGCTGTGAAGGTAAATTTGTGTCTTCTCCAATTCTCCACACATCGATGATATCGGTTTGTGTCTTCGGCCCAGTCATTAGATTTCATAGTCATTGATTTAATAAAGTCCCATCCAGCTCTTGGGTGCCGCATCAAACACCACGCGTTGTTTAGTTGTAGAGCTGGATTTTTTGCACACGGCATAGTGTGGCAAAACGTAATGAAAGGGAGTCATAAGAACTTCATCTTGTGTCATGTCGACTTCTTTAATGTGTCCTAGCTGGAGGTATTCTTCTATGCACTTTGTATACTCTATTTTTAGTGCATTATACACGCGGAATCTCCGCTCCAGATAAGCAAACCTATGCAGCCACATTGCCTCGAGGGTCCAAGTGTAGGTCTGCCCCTTGTTTTAAATGGTAACGACAATTCGTAACGTCCACATGGTAATCGTGTTGTTGTTGATTCAGAGAACTTTTAACACTCCAGATCTTAGGAAGTTTGTTGTAGTTTAAAGGGTATTTCTTCCACCTCCCAGAAACGTCTGAGATGCTTGTCTATGTCGATAGTTTGGACAAAGTTCTTTATGCACCGTCTCGACTGTGGAATTTTTCCCATAACGACCCATCCTATAACGTGTTTTGTGCTATTGGACCTTCTTCTTCACTATCTCTTACTATCTGAGGAAGTACTATTTCGAAGTATAGGTCATTTCCTCGCACTAAATCTTCTTTAGCTGGCGTGTAAAATATCGGATCTGCTAAAGGCAAACCGTGAAAGTGGCTCCATTTTTGTGATTGCACTCTGTGGGAAGGAAGTAGTCCAGTCAAGGAATCGAAGATCAGTGCTTGTACATTAGTCTCAAAATCTGACTGGAGAGACTCTAGCGTAAGGTCGACATATCCCTGACATACTCCGGCATTAAATTTTCCTAATCCTGAAACCTCCACATGAGTGCGTTTGTCCTGTAGACCTAACCTTTGTGGCGCTTATCTAGAAATAAAGCTTGCTTTAGAACCTGGATCAATTAAAGCGCGAAGATTGACCCTATCTCCGAATAACGACCGAACGTTTACTATTGCGGTAGCTTATAGCACTTCTTTGTGAGTTTGAGTGGTGTGACGATTCTGCACTTGGTTGGATTGAAATGGTAAGGCGTTTGAGTTTAGGGAGTGTGATTGTTAATGTGTTGAGTGAAAATGTTGTTGCTTATTGGTGGAAGCAATAGGTGCTGGTTGTGTTGTGTATAGTCGCAGTATAATTCCTTTATCTTATCAAAGGTGTCTTCAAATTCCGGTTCCTCCTCGGGTTTGGATTCAGCAATTCCCTAGGTGTTTTACGCGTTGCTAGTCTGGAAAGTTTTCTTCGGTGTATCCAAGCGATTGCGGATTGCATTCTCCTTTCCTTTGAAGAACGTTTGCCGAAATTTTCGATGTCTTTGGCTATTTGCTCTGGCAAATTTATTGCAGCTTAAGTTTCGCGCTCATGATGTAAACGCCGTGCATAAGAGGAAAAAATAATAAAGGTGCGTATTCCAACTTACGTTTTGTTTGACAACTGACTACTGACTACTAATCCACCTATAATTCCAGGTTGGCTCGAAAAAAGAAGTGATTCGTAAGAGAAACAAAAGTAATGCGTACGTATTTCAACTTACGTTCGAACCAATCTTAGTTATTGAAAATAAAATAAGCTTCAAGTTATCCTCAACTGCTCTCGTAACGTTTACTTCAACGTCTTGAATAACCGTCCAAATAGTTGTGCACCTTGCGGTTCACGTGCGTTAATTTTACTGCTGCATAATTGTAACTTGTTACAATTAAGTGTAAGTTTTCCGTTTATATGTATGTATCTTTATTTGAAAAATCTGTTGAAAAGCGCTGTTAAGTGAAAAAAAAAAAAAAAAATGTTCACACACTAAATGTATTCTCGATTAACAATTATTAATCTGTAGGATCGAAGGACCATGAAATACTATATAATAAGTCAAAAATAAAAGAGATCTTTATGCTTTATGTAGAGAAATGTATCTATGTATATGTGTATGTACAGACAAAATAAAAGCTCGATGTTTGCTTTGACGTTAGAATTTATTCTTCATCGAATAAAAGTTTGCGAAAGAGTGAGTGCTTTACATATTTTCATTTAGACAGATAGTTTTCTTGATTTTAGTACATTTGATTACTTTAGCAGATGAATAATTAAGATCGTAAGATAAGATAAGATAGTGTGATTTGATATAAAAATAATAAGTTGATTTAATCAGTTATGACGAGTTTTCATATTTTAATAATATTTGATCTTCATTAACACTTTAAGCACACAAAACTCTGTGGGCGCAAATAAGCAAGGATGACACAAACTTCAAGAATGCGAACAAAGAATCCAAAACGTCCAAAAACTACCTACAGAGTCGTCTTAATGTTCTCGAAGGTAATTTTCAAGCTAGCATGGATGCGAATCGAGATGGTGTTACCAATGCTGAGACTGACACTGAAAGTTCAAAGATTGATTAGATGTTCAATGCGATCGAGGAACTATATGTGATTATTTATATTATATATAAATGCATATAATATATACATATTATATATTATATTATATATTATTTTACATATATATATATCATATGTGCGTCTCTATTGGATTACCTCGAGAAAGTCACCCCTACGCCTGTTCCAAGCAAATCTCCTTCAAGAGTTGCGTCAAACAAAAGGCATGAACTTCGGCTACCAAAAATTAATATACCTACATTCTCCGGTAGTTACGAAAACTGGAGGTCATTTCACGACATTTTTCATTCCTTGGCCCATAGCGACTCAATGTTGACGGAGATTGAAAAGCTTCACCACCTGAAATCAAACATCACGGAAGTTGCGGAAAGATTACTACAACATCTCAGCTTGGACAGTGATAAACACCAGAAGTCTTGGGACATTCTTACAAATCGATAAGACTCTCTTTTTCGGGCGATCCGTTATCACTGCCGAAGACTCCAACAACATAAAACACTTGTTGGATGTATCCACATAATGCCTGCATGCTCTGAAAAATCTGGGAGGTTAGACAAACTACTGGGACATATTGGTTATTTATATCATGTTCCATTAACTTCCAGCCCTAACTCAGCAGTTATGGAAAAAAAGACTAGGATCAAAACGAGAACGGTCAGCATTCCCTTCAAAAGCGCAACAAATTTTTAACGATGGACGTAAGTAAGTGCTGCAATGAAATAAGAAGGTTGGGCATATGCCAAAACTGTTTATCGTACAGTCATCATACACAGCAGTGCCCAAGTCAGGTATGTTGCTATTATAAATATTCGCAACTGCACAATATTTATAATTCATCTCCAAACTCGCACCCTACACCACAACACTTCACAACACAATACATTCCAATCATACACCACATCATACAAACATTTCACACTACCCATACACACACTCTCAGCACATATACACAGCCCCATCAGACTTCCATACAACCCAGCACTTAATCACAGACTCTTCAAACTACAGTAGTAAATCCTAACGCCCCAGCATTTCAAACAACTACATCATCAACCCTCCACAACTTCAACATTCAACAACTTTCATACTCAACAGAAAATTAACACACAGGTTCTCTTATCAAAAGCTATCGTGTAGGTAAGAGCAGCGTGGGGAAAGTATTTTAATCTCTGAGCCTAAACCGACCCGGGTTCGGAAGCCTTTTTCATCACAGGATCTGCAGTCCACCTTTTAAATCTCCGGAAAAAACGCACATTTATTGAAGTATGTATCTGGGTTAGGAAAGGTCAGGAGCCATAATTACGTGGATTTATCGTTCGGCTCACTGCATTCAGTATACGGACACACTCGAGCTTCTGTTTTTAAATCACTGACTGGGCTGCTTCCGGCTCAAAAAACAGACTATAATAAATAGATGCATATAAATGAATTGATGTTGACAGATTCCAGTCACCACATTCCCGCTACTATAGATCTACTCTTGGGAAGCGATGTCTACGCCGAAATTTTCCTACCAGATATTATAAGATCTCAATTTGGGTGGATCTTGTTGGGAAAGGCTCCAGTCGTATCCCAAACAATTCAATTCGAAGCTTCGCCCAGTTGTTCGATCTTGACACTCAACTTCAAAAATTCTGGGAAATCGAAAAACAGGCATTCGAAACGTACGAATCGGAAGAACATGCGACGACATTTTAGCGAACAGAACAAGAGCCTACCCGATGACAGATACCAGGTCCGGCTTCACTTCAAAGGAAATACATATCCCATGTTAGGATCGTCATACCAAGAAGCGCTTAGTCGGTTTGACCAGATGGAAAGAGGTCAAAGATTTACCAATAATGTTATTTTATATGAAGGATACAAAAAATATATGGAAGAGTACAAGTGACCGAAGTTTCTAAAAATATAACAACCACATCTTAACACTATGTCATTCCCCATTATGCGGTCCTCAAAGAAATCAGGTCCACCATAAAGTGGAGGGACGTGTATGATGTGGCCTTCAAAACTACTTTTGGCTCTTCATTGAACGATCACTTGATGGTAGGACCCTAAGAACAAAACAACATTATACACGATATACAGCGTTGGAGAAAACATCGATTCACCTTCACCGCGGATATGGAGAAAATGTACCGCCAAATTCTGATTGATCCAACACATGCCAGCCAGTGAAATAATAGTATATCGCTTAGAGACAGTGACATTTGGAACGGCATCAGCTCTATATCTCGCAATCCGAGAACTTATCAATTTGGCTGAAGATGAAGCATCGAGTTTTTTTTTTGGCAGCATCTATCTTACAAGACAACACTCATGTGGATAACATAAAAACTGGAGCAGACACACTTGAACACGCCCTAAAAAGGGAGATGAGGTCATAAATGTTCTTGCGTCGGCAGGGCTTAACTAACGTAAGTGGATCAGCAATACGGATGAACTTTTGCAAGGGGTGCCAACCGAAGATCGAAAAGCGGACTTTTCGTTGCCGTTTGATGAGTCGATCCATGTGAATACTTTGGGGATGAAATTTTTGCCTGTGTGGGATTCCCATATCTATAAAATAGTTCATCAGGAAGACGTAGACATCACGAAATGTAACGTGTTCTCAGCAATTGCCAAACTGTTCAACCCATTAGGTTGGCTTTCCCCATGTATCGTCAAAGCTAAGATCTTGATGAAAGACCCTTGGACGCATGGACTCGAATGGGACACATCTATCCCCCAAGATGTCAAGCATGAGTAAACCCTTTTCCAAAGAGAGCTTCCGGCAATAGAAAAGCTTCGTATTCCGATATAGATCCAAACAGGAAAGGACGACAGCGACCTAGAAATACACGGATTCAGTGATGCGTCAGAAAAGGCATATGCAGCTGTGACTTACCTGCGTGTGCTTGATAGAGGCAACAAAATTCACATGCGCCTTTTAATGTTGAAAACAAAACTAGCTCCACTGAAAGCAGTAACACTTTCCCGGCAAGAGTTATACGGCACAGTTGTAAGGTATACGCGTGCATGGATTAGGAATTTGCGTTGTGTTGGATCAAGGCAACTTCATTGAGATGAGAAACATTCGTGTGCAACTGAAATGCTGAAGTGTAGAAGCACATTCCGTCCGAACCAAACCCAGCTGACGGTAGCTCGGGGAGTTTTTCCATCTCAATAATAGCACGTCGGTATTTGGTGGTATGGACCAACATTCTTAAATACCACATGGAACACTACGTTTCCTACCCAACCCAGCAGTTTTGAAACTAAAGAAAGAAGACAGACAGCGAAAACACATCACGTGATGAGCGACAAAAATTCCGTAAACGAAGAGATCCAAAGATATTCAAGCCTTACCAAGTCCACAAGGGTAATCTCTTATTGCAAACGATTTGCTGAAAACCTGCGAAAAGAAAAGGAAAATAGAAGGAAATGTCCACTTTCGCCATTGGAACTTCATTCAGCATCCCTGGCGATAGTCCGAATCGCACAGATGGAAAGGTTTAAATCTGAGGTCGGTACCAATATCGGAAAAGCAAAGGGGTTGAAGGCTTTGAATCCTATCGTTGATGAGCAAAACGTGCTACGCGCAAGAGCATCCGGTTATCTTAAAGGCTACCCACCACTATACAAAATTAATCGTATCAGATGCCCATAAGAAAACACTACAAAAGGGGTTCAGTTGATGGCAGTTGATGGGAAACCTACCGGTTCCACGTGTAAATATGTCGAGACCCTTTACACACACAAGAGTAGACTACGCCAAGTCAACTAATAATAAAGCATGGAGTGGAAGAAACGTTAAACTACTAAAAGGTTACGCTGCGATCTTTGCTTGCATGGCCACCAAAGCAGTTCACTTAGAAGCAGTAAGTGAAGTCACTACACAAGCTTTCCTTGCTGCCTTTCGAAGATTTGCAGCAAGAAGAGGTCTATGTTCAGCTATGTACCGTGACTGTCGCACCAATTAATGGTACTCTAATCCACCTGCTTCTTCTCCATTTCGGAGGATGGAGTTCTATGAAGAACTCAGCACGCTTTTGCCCCAAATAGAAGCATGTCTTAACTAGAGGCCTCTTTGTCTGGTATCAGAGGATATTACTGAACTGCAAGCACTTACACCAAGTCACTTTCTTATTTGAGCCCCACTTGTAACACCGCCACAGCCTGATCTAGACAAACTTACGTACCTTGACAGGTAGAAGAGAGTTTAGGCACAGTTACAAACATTCAGGAAAAAGTAACGACCATCTAACAAGTCTTCAACATCGGCCGAATTGGACAAAAAGGGAGAAGCTCACACTAAGGGAAGGAGACCTAGTGGTTCTACGCGGATCACGAAACTACACGGAATCGACAACTTAATACGTGTGGTCACCTTAAAAACATCGAACTCATCAAAAACAAGGGAGTTTAATACACCGATCGCAAAAATCTGCAGTCTACCCAGCAACGAAACCGTTAATAATATGTATGAAAACAATAATATAAAATACCCAATATTTACGCTCATTCATTCACTCAAACATGCGAAAATGGTACCACCGTACCGTGCCGTGTCATTCACAAAAACGAATACACACATAAACATTCTTATGTAGGGTTTTCTAATAACGACTTGACAACTTTTTTTTTTAAATAAAAGGCAAACCATTTGAGATATTTCAAAAACTTTATTATTGGCTTGAAGTACAACCAAAACATTCCTGAATGGAACTCGACTTCGTTCATATGGTTACCGCGGGCACGTTTGCAGCGAAAAAAAGCGGCCGAAAAGGCCGCTATTTCGCGTTCAGTGTTGGCTATGAGCTCTTCCAACGTCGTCGTCGTGTTGGTATAAACCAACGACTTAACGTAGCCCCACAGAAAATAGTCAAGCGGCGTTAAATCGCACGTACGAGGCGGTCAATCGACTGGCCTATGTCTTGAAGTAACACACTCACATTACTTACTCTTCAATAAATCGATTGTAGCGTGTGCTGTGTGGCACCATCCTGTTGAAAGCACATGTCGTCCAAGTCCATATCTTCCAATTCGGGCCAAAAATAATCGGTGATCATGGCGCAATAACGCTGACCATTCACAGTAACGTGAATGTTACTGGTTCTCCAGAGCCCAATCGGAGAACGTAGCTCGTTAGTGTACTTTACCATGATGAAAATGTTGAGTTTACCGAATAAATTGACAGCGACAGTTTGATGATTAGTGAAAGAGTGCGTTCACAAACTAAATTCAAAGTTGTCAAGTCCCTATTGGGAAACCCTATAGATACACAGTTTTTTCGCAATCAAATAAAAAATAAATAAATAATAATGAAAGGTAATTAAAACAGAAAAAGAAATAATATGTACGATAACGATAATACAAAACTCCCAACACTCATGCGCACTTATTCATTCAAAAACGCGAAAATGGTACCACGGCACCATGTCGTGTCCATTCAAAAAATCAAACATACATACAAACATTCATATAAATACTAGCTTTTCTCGAAATCAAATTAAAAAATAAACAAATAAATAATAATGAAAATAAATTAAAACAGAAAAAAGACTAAACTAACAGATCTCAATACTCGTACAATTAGCACAAAACCCATGGAATCGATTTATGAAGTTATACCAAGGCAACTATGTACCACTTACTAACTGTGTGCCTGTTAACATCTATTTTCCTCATATACCACCTTGATCAAAAAGTTCCCGGTGGCATCACCGTGTGGTACTCCCATTGTTCCGATTTGAGTTCTGTTTTTTTTTGTTAAGTTGGTACATCTATTGTTGAGATTTGCTCTAAATCTTGGCGTCATAGCTTGACATTTGCAAAAGTTACGAAGCCAAGAGTACATCTATCATTGTGTGTGTTGGCGATTTTTTACAATTTTAGAAATGGATTTAAATTTGCAACAACGAACTTGTATTACATTTTTCGTAAAAAACGGATTTACTGGTGGGCGAACGTTGGAAATGTTGGAAAAGTGTTTCGTAAACGATTCTCTAAAGAAAGTGGTCGTGAGTCAATCAAAGATGATGAACGCAGTGGCAGATCATCGACATCGAAAACTGACGAAAACATTGATGAAATAAAAGAAATGTTGGTAAATAATCGGAAATTTACCAACAGAGAGGTAGCGGAGGACTTGAACATTACCTATGGATCCGTCCAAGACATTTTGGTTAATGATTTGTGTTTCCGTCATGTAGCAGAAAAGTTGTCGCCAAAAGACCTCAATTTCATCCAAAAAAGAGACCGTGTTGACGTCGCAAAAGAGATGATTTGCGAGGCAGAATCCGATCCCTTATTCATCAAAAGGATCATTACTGGAGACGAGATGTAGGCTTATGACTACGACACGCAAATCAGACATCAGGCACGTGAATGGCGTTCACCAAATAAGTCGAGACCAAAAAAACCACGTCATTTTCAGTCAAAAAAGAAGTCAATGCTCACGTTTTTCATGGATTATAACGGTGTAGTGCATCAAGAATTTTTGCCGTTATGAGACGTTTTCGTGAAGCAATTCGCCGAAAGAGATTTGGGTGCAGAAAATTCGTGGATTTTGCACCTTGATAACGCACCGTCGCACAGTGCCATCATTATTCGTAGCTTTTTGACGCAAAATGCAACAGCCACCGAATTTATCTGATTTAGCTCCCTGTGACTTCTTTCTGTTCAATCGAGCTAAAAATACAGTACGGGGAACGCGTTTCAGCACTGATGGACATACTGAAAACCGAATATAAAAAATGTTTTGAGGATTCGATCAAGCGTTGGCATAAATGTGTTGCAGTCGATGGGGATTGCTTTTAAGGGGACAACATAGATTTAGACGAATTAACCTGTATTTTTCATTTTCTGAATAAATTTTGATCAAGGTGGTATGTTTTCTTGTTCTCTTTCACTAATGAATATCATTCACAATAGTCAATTACGAAGGAGACATACATGACCATGATGATGAAGATGAAAAAGTGATATGGCAATGTGGTACCATATAATTGCGAACTTTGTTCACGACCGGGGAACATGTTGGAGCAGCAGCCATGAATACGACTTAAATCTTAACTTCAATTTGTTAAAAGTTATAAGTTTAAATTGATTATCATTCTAAGATCAACACTAAGAAAAATGAAATTGTTGTTTCGTAATTTAATGTCATTTTGAATTGTAAGATATACTATTTTTTGGCGCAATATAAGGATATTTTATAACAATTAAGACAAAAAGTCTTTTTTATTAACATTTTTCATTGAGAGTGTTAGCATACACAACAAGTACATATAATGTTGTAAGTATAATTTGATAAATGCACAGGAAATGTTAAGGAAAGAAGACTAAAATTGTAATAATTGTATTTAAAATTAAAAATATGAATTAAGACTTTTCGGATTTGTTAATGTTAATTTAAGTTAAAATAATGTAAAACCAACCTACATTTAGAAATTATATATATAGGGTGATTCATAGTAAGGTTTGATTTTCAATGGGCTTTTCTGACAGTTAACGCGTGACTCCTATCAAACTTCTTTGTCGTTTATGTTCATTATCGTGTGGCAAGTCATCATGAAAACACTCACATAAAAAAGCGTTTCCAAATTATTCATTTATGTTACGAAAATCAGCGTTTTGTGAGATTTGTTTTTCGTGCTATTCGAGGAACTTACGGTGCGCATAATCAACCTACTGAAACTACTATTGCCAAAATCATTCGCAAATTTGAGTCCTTGTTTACATTAGTGGATGATACTCGATCGGTTAAACCACATCCACCATGTAGTGAAGAGACCACAGCAACTGTAGCTGAGAGTGTACGCGAAGACCGTGACGAATTGAGTCGTCGCCGTTCTCAGCAGCTTGGCTTGGCATATTCGACAACTTGTGCAAGAATTGAAGCCAGGCAACTTGAGTTTTCGTCATATTTTCAATGAATGGGCTCTGGAAAAACTCAATAAAAATTCGGTTTTTTATAGTGAAGTTTTGTTCAGAACCCAGTGTCTGGCTCAGTGGATACGTTAATAAACAAAATTACCGTATCATTTTGGTGAGCACTTAATTTCACGACTTGCTACAGTAAATTTGCCGCCTATCGCACCTTTGTGCTAGTTGCTCTGGGGATATGTAAAGTCTCAGGTCTTCAGGAAGCCAACATTACCCGTTTTATCCGCGAGATACCAGTCGCTATGCTAGAACGAGTTGCCCAGACTTGGACCTTTCGAATGAACCACTTCAGACGTAGTCGTGGCCAACATATACATGATATCATTTTTAAAAAGTAAATGCCATGAATTGTTCTTTTAACCGCTAATAAAAATTTTAAGTTTACTTTCAAATTTATGTATTTTATTTTACATTATAAATCAAACCTCACGATGAAACACTCTATATATCTACATAAATTTATGAACATATATTTAAAGAAGACAAAGGATATATTGCCGACGGTTACTTCCAGCTCATACATATCATTCATTTGAAAACATTCTAGGAATTGTTTGGAAAAATGACAGAGGCAGTGGCACAACATTATATAACCCAATTTTACGAAAGTTTCAATTCACTCAGGGGTAAAACTAGAAACCAAGATCGATAAAGTGGATAAGACTCGCCTGGGAATGGTTAGCAGACAACCCTGATGCAGCTGATTGGAACAAGGTGCTTCAGAATGACCAAGAGTTAGTGGAGAACAACAACTAGCAATACAAAATTAACGAACGAGCATCTGTAGATAACTGATATCATATAAAAAATTAATTGGTTAACGAAAAGCACCAACAACCAAATAGCAACATCTGAAAGAGCCAAGTTTGAGCAAGATATTAGCATTCAGATTTCGGTAATCAAAGACTAGATTAATAATGTTGTGCGGAATCGTCAACACAAATCTCCTTGACCAGGAGGAGGTCAACAGAATCATCAGCGAAGTTTTAACTCTGACCTTTGCAAATGTAGTGGAAGCTTTACAGTATGGAAAACCGACAGTCTTCACAAAATATTTTTTATTGTTGTATGTTGTATAAGTCAATGGAAAACAAGTCGATCTGCAGTATAGGAGAGTTCTTGCCAATCATGAAGATACTTATAGAGTATCATCACCCTGCCGAACAATGGGTAATATGACGGTATGGGAAAAAAGTTACTGGAAAAATTAACAGATTTAAGCTGTATACCCCGCCTGCTGAAAGGAGGTTACGCTGACTGCACATTACGTTCAAGTACACAGAAAATAATCTTATGATAATGAAGTTATCAAGGAAGACACCGGCGTAGGAGTTTCAAAAAACCTATCCGGCACTTTCGTGATATAGCTCAATAACGAGACAATCCATCTTAATAACAGGACATTTAAAAGCCTTGTCGATACGTCACTTCAGGCCCTACCTCCCATTTTCACAAACGTCCCAGCAATACAGCACAAGAAAAATTTCGAATACGTCCA